>MTQE01001340.1:341944-356276 GCA_014337955.1 Aspidoscelis marmoratus | reverse complement strand
TTTCAGAGAAGTGTGCTTGCAGGAGGATTTGGAATTTCCTGCTAAAACAGAGAAAAGGACCACTCCATTGGTTTACTTATGCAGATCTGTACACCTGGATGGGAAGCCATCAACACCTAAGCATTCTCATTTCGAAAGGTGCAGCCCTTTGTTTGAGATTCATGGCGGGAGACAGATACTGATCTTGGGTACTTGATGAGCCATCAAGTGACCAGGCAGATGTTCCGAGGGTACATCAAACCTTTCTTGATTCCCCTTCTGCTAAAGCTGCAAGACAAGAGCTGTTGCTTTTTATAGTCCGTGATCTGGCTGTTTCCATTGGTCCGTTTTCGGTGGGCTTGTGAGGCTCCTCCTCTTGCTCCTCCTCCGCTATAACTCAGGCTGCCCCAAAGCCTGTGAAACAACCCCACGGCTGCAGCCTGCCTCTTTGAATGTTACACTGGGGACCTCGGGTTCTTAAGTTGGCATTCTGATAGTGGCAGCATGCTAGTTCTCTCCATCCTCCTGGGAGGTAGCTGGGAGTGAAGGCCCAGGAGCACTTAAGTTTTAATCCACATTTGAACCACTTTCGGAGTGAAAGAATGATCATTAGCAAAGGGACAAGTAGTTTTCCTTCCACGGACTCCACCTTTGGTAATGTGCAAGGTAAACTGCCTGTCACTTTGCTAACATGAGCCCTGACATCCTTCCTTACCTGCCTACGTGTGAATGGGGAAAGTGTCTCAGAGTGTCGTAGCCTAAAAAGGCCGGGACGGGGGCAGGACTCCACTCCCAGGCCTGTCTGCCATTGGGTCCTGCTGGACCCAGGGGCAGGCAGTCCTGGCGTGGTCCCTTCCCCAGTTCCTGCGGATTCTAGGGGACAGGATCACGTCCCTTAGGGCCTGCAGGGACCCACATGGGAACCCTAAAGGGTTCAGGTAGGCACATGCCTACCTCATCCTCGCTGGCTCATGAAATGGCGAGCCCAGTGTGCCTGCATGCGCCAGCTACTCTGACTGGCTAGCTACAGCTTGCTCTGAATGGCCGGTGCGCACAGGCGGACTGGGCTCGCCATTTCAGGAGCCGGCGAGGATGAGGTTGGTGCTGCCTGCATGCGTGCACCTTTCCCTTTAGGCCTGTCCCCGTGGTGTGTGTGTGTCTGTGTGGGTCCCTGTGTGCCCCAGGGGACACAGTCCTGTTCCCTAGAACCCGCAGGAACCAGGGAAGGGACTGCACCAGGACTGGCTGCCCCTGGAACCAGCCGGACCCAATGCGGACATGCCTGCAAACGCTTCCCTCCCTGAACAGCTGCAGAATGGCTGGGGCCGGGCCAGAATGTGCTGGGCCGGGTGTAGAGCACAATTAGGTCATGCTGGGACAGGATGGGGCGGTTCCGAACGGAACCACCGGCCCAAAGGAGCAAATGCTCCATCCCAACGTGTCCTACACACGTTCCAAAAGGCCTAGTGTGAAAAGGCCTATGTTCTCTTACCCTAAAGGTGGATCAAAGGAGAATCAAAATGTAGGCGAAGCTGGGGCAAAGATCACCCAGAAAGCTTTCTTGTCCTCAAGGGGATTTGAACGTAAAACTCCGCGATCCCAGAAAAGTCCTGCAGCAGCTGAATTCACCCTGTTAGAACGTGAGCCATGAACGTTCCATAGGAGAGGAATGGCTGCCTCCTGATTTTGTTGCACTTTCCTGTGGCTAAAATATCATCCTGCAGTTTGCAACAGTAATATAATTGCCAATTAAAGAGTTGATCATGGGTTGAGGGTTTAGTTATAGGTCAAATATGTGTTTTGCTGACAAAGGGGAATCAGCCTGGCGAGTGAAGTGGTCAAGAGGTTCTCGAAATTCCATTTTCCTGTATAAGTTAAGGTTGCCCTTTGCCTCTCTGGTTTGTGGAAGAAGAAAGCTCTTATGTATAAGATCCAGATGCTTATACGAAGGAGGACAGAGAGACTGCTGTAAGACGCAGCAGGCCTATAGAATTATTTAGGTTAGGTTGCAGTTTCCCATATATGGTTAAAGGGGAAAAGGGATGCTTTTTGGGTTTGTGATATTGTATAAAAGTCTGAACATGGGAATATTCTGTGTGCATTTCTTTGTGAAGTTATTCCATTTCCATCCGCTAGTGGATTGTCCACTAGTGTGAATAAAATGTCCTTTCCAGAATTTGGTTTCAGTCTCATACTTCTGCACTAATGGTCCATAGGGGCCTGGTAACGTCTATTATGAGGAACGCCCTTGGAGTTGTCTGTGTGTTTGGATTAGTAAAAAATGAGTTATTTCCCCGTGACATGGAACTCAGCAACCACAAGATGGTACTAGAGAGCCATAGGTTTCTCTGTGCTCAAATGGACCTTTTCCATCCTGGACATGGAGGTGGGAGAAGATGCCAGATGAGCCAGAATACTTCCTGGACTCTCAGAGGGGGCTGATGCACGGTCCATATGCGCACTGCCTCCCACCTTTGCAAACTGCAAAGCTGGGAATGGAAAGTTCACAGTTTCAATTTGTCCAGAGCAAGGAGGCTGTTTTCTGTGTATTACTCCATGCGCCTGGTTGGATGGGGTCAACCAGATACGTCTCATCTTCTGTGGCTGTCTGTACATGTGGTGGCATGCAGGCTTCTTTCTGAGCGACATCCACCTGTCCAGCATGTGGGAATCTCCAGCCACATGGCAGAGAGCAAAGGCTGCCGTTTTAGCCACTGGGGGTCTTGGTCCACAGGCAATGCCTGCTATTTCCCAGGGCATGACATTCCTCTCCCTAACTTTCAATGTTGTGCTGCTGCAGTGCAGTTTGTTAGTTAAAGCTGGGGATGTGCACAAATATTTATTTTGGGCTAGATTCGTATCCAATTGATTGCAAGAAAATTAGTATTTATTCAAACAGATCCCCTTTGAATGTGGTAGGATTCAAATTCGATATGAATGTTTGATACATAAGAACCTAAGAGAAGCCCTGCTGGATCAGGCCACAGCACTTCTAGTCCAGCATCCTGTCGCACACAGTGCCCCACCAAATGCTCATGGGCATCTCAAGCAGAGACGAGGGCAAACCTTCTCCTGCTCTCAAATCACAGCAAATGGCATTAAAAGTGTCCTGCTTCCCCCCAGCCTGAAAGATGTACTTGGGCATCCATTCTAGTAGCCATTCATACATCTGTCATCCATAAATTTGTCTAACCCCTACCTTAAAGCCATCTAGACTGGTAGCTGTTACCACCTCTTCCGGCAGCAAATTCCATAAACTGATGACCCTCTAGGTGAAGAAGTACTTTCCCCTGTTGGATCCGACTCTCCTGCCCATCAGTTTCATAGATGCCCCCTGGTTCTAATATTGTGCGATAGAGAAAAGAAATGTTCTCTATCCACCTTTTCTACACCATGCATGATTTTATATCCTTCAATCAGGTCCCCTCTCAAACGCCGTCTCTCCAGACTGAAGAGGCCTAGACGTTGCAGCCTGGTTTCATAAGGGAGGCGTTCAGCCCCTTAATCATACTGTATGAATGTTTGCTATGAATCCCCTACAAATCCCCTACGAATCCCATTCAAATCTCCCACATATCCGAAACATATCCCCTATAAATTTCCTCTGAATGTGTCAAATCTGCCCTGAATCCACTTTGAATCCACTCTGGATCTGTTGCAGATGTGACTGGCGGAGCTGCTTTTCCGCCTCCCCAGGTTCATGGATGTAGTTTTGTGACATTCAGTTTGAGTTTGAATGTTGAAATTTGGCACATTTGATTGGATTTCGAATGCCTACAAATATTCATGCCCATCCCTTTTCTCAAGTCCCCACACAAACAGTAATCCAAAGGTGACTTTCTCCTTCATATTTATTTTGATTTTTGTGGGCAGGACCCATGCTAATCTTCTCTATATTCTTCCAATTTTAGTATATGGGCTGCCGAAGTGAGCACCACTTTTTCCTTCACATGATTTAGTTCAGGCTGGCTAATCTTGTTCAGTGGACTCAATTTTCACTGGGATTGCATAGAATTTCATGCTTCTGGTGTCTCACCTACCACTTGCCCTCTGTATTCTGACTCCTGGTACAACTCTCTAGGATACTGTGGAATTGGAAATGGTGCAGAAAAGGGCAACCAGAATGATTAAGGGTCTAGAACAAAATCCCTTACGAAACCAGGCTGCAACGTCTAGGCCTCTTCAGTCTGGAGAGATGGCGTTTAAGAGGGAACCTGATTGAAGGATATAAAATCATGCAAGGTATAGAAAAGGTGGATAGAGTACATTTCTTTTCTCTATCACACAACACTAGAACCAGGGGGCATCTATGAAGCTGATGGGCAGGCGTGTTGGATCTAACAAGGGGAAGGATTTTTTTCACTCAAAGGGTCACTCAAATGTGCTGCCAGAAGAGGTGGTGACAGCTACCATCCTAGATGGCTTTAAGGAAGGGTTAGACAAATTTATGGATGACAGATGTATCAATGGCTACTAGAATGAATGCCTAGGTGCATCTTTCAGGTTGGGGGGTGCTTCTAAGGCCATTTGCTGGGATTTGAGAGCAGGAGAAGGTTTGTCCTTGTCTCTGCTTGAGATGCCCATGAGCATTTGGTGGGCCCCGGTGTGTGACGGGATGCTGGTCTAGATGGGCTATTGCCTGATCCAGCAGGGCTTTTCTTATCTTCTTATGTTCTAGTTGTCTTGACCTGTGGCCCACCAGCCCAAAGGGAAAAAGTCATAATTACTCCATAGTTAAGAACACAACATCTTTTGTTTGCTGAAAGGTCTTTTAATAGTTCTAAGAAAGAAGCAAGGAAAAAGAGGTGAGCATCTAATTACACATGCAAGAGACCTATGTGGATCATGCTGTTATATTTTTGGCTGTAGAACCTTCACTTTGTTAAGTTGGATGACATCTTTCCTTGCAACAGGTTGCAGTCAGAGAAGACCATATCTTCTCTTGTACAGGTGAGATGTTCATCATGAAGTGTGACTCTGGGCAGCTTCTTTGTCGACACATCTCATGTATGTGTGTTTTACGTGACATCTTGATAGGGCTATGAAGTGGTTATCTCTTACACCTTTGGAACCCAAGTGGAGCAGTTGTTGGGATGGCGAGATGTTGTCTCTGACACACAACCCCTATCAAAAATGAAGACTATAATGACATTAGAAATGCCCTGCTGGACTGGATGAGTGGCTGAGTGCATTCCAAAACCTATTCTCACAATGGCCAATGGGTTATCTATGGAAGTCCAACTAGTTCTGCTCATAGTTTCCCAGCACCTGGGTTTAAGAGACACAATACTTCCTTTTTCAGAGAGTTGTCCCAGCCCTGGGAGGTGGAAGCGAATGACACTGCTGGCTATTAATATTCATTCTGTGAATCAGCAGTAAAAAGTCATTAATGACACCACCATTAATACTTATTACCTGAAATTTTTCTAAAGTTCTTTTTGAAGTCATCCAGATTGGCCTCAAGGTGGCAGCCTCTACCCCTAGACCTCACAAATCTTGCCAACATCCAAAGGAGATGCCATCTTAGTGCTCCATGTAGAATATTTGAACAGTCAGTTTGGTCTATTTCAGATGTTTTGTTTGAGAGCTAAATGGAAAATCTCAGGCTATAACTGAGTGCGCATCACCTTCTTTTAAATACTGGCTAGAAAAGGAGTAGTTAAAGATTTGTCCATCCAAAAATAATTGGCCTTCAACTACCCAAAATCTTACTAATGGACTATACTGTTTTAGGCCAATGGGAGTTAGAATCTAGCAGGACCACAGGTTCACCACTCTGGTCTAAGCCAGATGCCAGGATGGATCTCACTCTGCTGGTTTCAAGCAATAGTGACCTTGAGATCTGTAACTTCCTTCCTGAGTCTTGGGAAAGTCCAACTCTATTTGATAGCAAGGACAGGGAAGAGAAACTTGTGGGTATAATATCAGAGAAATAGCCGTGTTAGTCTAATTCGAAAAGTCTAACAGGAGAAGGGTTGGTGGCATGAGCTTTTGTAGACACGTCTACTTCTTCAGATGCTAGGGGGCCCAATGGGACGTCTCCTTCTTCAGATGCTAAGGGGCCCAATGGGTACATCTCCTTCTCCAGATGCTGGGGGCCCAATGGGATGTCTACTTCTTCAGATTATAGGGGGCCCAGTGAAGAAGTAGACGTGTCTATGAAAGCTCATGCCACCACCCTTCTCCTGTTAGTCTCCAAGTGCTACTAACTATCTTGCTGGACTTGTGGGTATAATGTTTCTCTCTGTGGACCACAGAAGTACAACAGCTAAATTAACGTGGCTAACAAGTGCCTGTCCAGATGTTGCCGTTGAAATCCATCTGCCCCAGTCATCATGGCTGATGGCAAGGAATGATGGCGGTTTTAGTACAACAGTACCTGGAGGACCAATGGTTAGCTACACCTGAATAAAGGGGAAAATCTGCCCATATAATTTTTCTGGTTGACCACAAATAAATCTGTCCATAACCCATAAATATAAAAACAACCCATTTATTGTATCCTATTGACTGTTTGACTAGTTACTTTCCACCTTATGGTGGAAAGCTAGAAGTCTCTATCCCATCCCAAAAATAGATTCTAGTCGGTTGAGCAACAGTAGCTGCGTTTAGTTTGATGGGCCATAAATCTTTATTTGCAGCTTCTTTTCTGGTTCCTTGGCAGTTCAGTACTTTGGGAACCATGGGGAAGGGAAATGCAGTGGTCTACGGGGTTGATGAGGCTGAGACGATCCAAGGATCTGCCTACTAGAGAAAGCTCTTGGCCCTTGGGTAGCAGGGATCCCCGTCAGTTGGCAGCCACACTCTCTGACTTCTCTCTCTGGCCTCATGGAAGCCACCTCTTGGATGGAGCAGTCTTGCTCTGGTGCTTGACTGTGATATCCATTGCAAGACTGACACTTCCTTGTTCTTTGAGGCCTCCGGTCCTCTTGGCAGGATTGTTGCTCTGAGGCCCACACCTGGCGGGACCGATTGCCACATGAGGTCTCCTCTTGCTCTCCTTGGCTGATGAACGTCTCCTCAGATCTTTGACGCTCTTGTTCCTGTTGACGGGTTTGATTTTGTCTTAGGGACTGAAATCTACATTCTGACTGGCGTGTTTGAGACTGTCTTGGTGTTTCCTTAGCTGCAGGTTGGAAAGAAGCATCCTCTTGCTGCAGAAGCTGTTTGCCTCTAAATCTCTGACCTCTATCTTGCTCTTGTATTGGCAGCTGAGGTTCCTCCTGGCATGCTAGCTGCTCCTCAGCCTGGGAATTTTCCTCTTGTTGATGGAGCGAAGTTTGTTCAAATGTGGACTGTCTGTCTTCCTGTTGGCAAGATGAATTCTGTTCGCCTTCAGAAATCTGACCAGGCCTGTGGGCTGCTGCTTGAAGACTGTTTTGTCTTTGACCAGTTGACCTTTGGACAACTTCCTCTGACTCCTGAGATGTGCAGTGATCTGCTTCCTGTTCTCTACTTTGGGTTTCCTGTGTCTCCATTTGCCTCGGAGTTCTTTTTGCTTGTTGAGTTGACTCTTCTTGATTTCTACTCTGACCCCTAAAGTGGCGTCGGCCAGTTTGTGTCTGGTCCCCAGACTGGCAGAGCTGGTGTGATTGTTGACATTCCTGCGTGGGATCTTCATCCAGCTCAAGTGGCTCTTGTAGAAAACTGCACTTATCCTCAGCCACAGTTCTGGGTTCCTGCTTTGGTTCATTTTCAGTCTGGGAGATTTGCTCCCATTGTTCCTGAACATCTGTTTGGCATTTCTTGGATCCCCTAGTCATTGGATATCTCTCCAAAGGCTTGTGTAGATTCTGGCATGTTTCCTGTTGCTGTCTCGGTGGGGGTTCTTGTCTCTGTTGATCAAGGTAAGTCTGTGGTCTGGGGACCCTTCTCTGTGGTTCCTGAGAAAAGGAACAGTTGCCACTTTGCCCTTCTCTTCTCTCTGCCTGAGAAATATCATTGCTTGGCTCCTGCTCAGGGATTTGGCCTCCGCTTCTCTCTCTCTCTGTGGGACATGTTTCTAAAGAAACTTGGCTGGCTCTTTGCCTTGAAGACCCTTGACTCCACCTGTCATTGTGTGTCTCTGATTCAGAGGTACCCCATCTTTGTCCACGTGATGAGGACTTTGTGTGTCCTGTCTCTTCCCTTTGCTCCACCTGAGATGCTTCACAGCATGGTTCCTGCTCAGAGACCTTCCTCTCCTGGGTCTCTGTCTGAGTTTGTTGTGGCTCAAAAGACTTTTGTGAGTTTTGGCTGGTTACTCTCCATTCTTGCCTTGAAGACCCTTGACTCCACCTGTCACTGTGTGTCTCTGATTCAGAGGTAGCCCATCTTTGTCCACGTGATGAGGACTTTGTGTGTCCTATCTCTTCCCTTTGCTCCACCTGAGATGCTTCACAGCATGGTTCCTGCTCAGAGACCTTCCTCTCCTGGGTCTCTGTCTGAGTTTGTTGTGGCTCAAAAGACTTTTGTGAGTTTTGGCTGGTTGCTCTCCATTCTTGCCTTGAAGACCCTTGACTCCACCTATCAGTGCATCTGGATTTCTCCTGATTTGGACTTTGGGTTGGACTTTGGGTTTTCTGTCCCTGTTTTTCCACCTGAGGAACATCACAGCCAGCTTTGTCATCAGCTATGCAGCACTCTTTGGCCCGACTCTGAGTTAGACGTGCTACCACAGGTTTCCATGCACTTTGGCCCTTTGCCTCTGGCCTTCGCCCTAGATTTTCTTGGCGTGTTTCTTTTCTGGAGGACTCATACTCTTGCTGTCTGGGTGGGCACTGAAGCTCTGTCTCTTGTCCTTTTTCCAGCACCTGAAGCTCTTGGGTAGATTGGCAGGTTGAATCTTTGGTTGATGAAGGTGCCTCCCGCTGCTGGGTGATACTTCTTCCTTTCACGCTTTGTATGTCTTCCAGAGCTTGGCATTCCTGACCTTTCTTATAGCAGGCCTTTGCTACTTTGAAGACTAGGACTGTGAACTCCTCAAAGTCCACCTTGCCATCACAGTCTTGGTCAAGAAGTTGCAGTGCAGTATCAATTGTCTCAGGATCATAGGGGTTCTGCAAGAAAGAGACATTAAATCTGCAGCTGTTTTGAATTGGGTTTCAGAAGGGTTTTATTCCTAGGGCCTTCTTGCACTGGATGGTAGACTGGACCATGGTCAGACTAGGCTTGTGCCATTCCCCCCCCCGCCCCACCCCTTAGTATGCTCTGCCAAAACATGATGGAGCTATGACCAGGCTAGTGTGTCCAAAATGGCTTCTTTCTGTTGTCTTTCTTGAAGTCTACCAGTGTACTAGGATGTGGTGTTTTAGATCATGGAGGTATACAGATGGCATCCCTCTGTGGTTTGATATACCACGGAGGACAAGATACACCACAAATATGGAACCCATAGGACTTCCAAAGGCCAGAAACTTTTACTCCTGTTTCCTTAACTCTGACTTCAACTGTATTGGGGCGTCCCCATGCACGCTATACTCCGAACTGAATCCGAATTAGACTCAGAGGAGGACATGTGCCTTACTTACCAGTATCACCTCAGCAAACTCCTTCTGGATGAGTTGCTTCAGCTCTCCTTTGCTCAGTGTTGCACAGTCTCCATCATGCCCCGCATACTTGTTGAAGGTACAGATGATACTGTCAATGTTATTAAGGAGTTGAGGCATCTCTGAATGGGCACAAGGGATCCTGGAATTGAAAAAGAAAAGAACAAAGCAAGTGAGCTTCAGCTGTCATTCTAGCAGGTCTCCAGGTGGGTAACAACATTTAAAATCAAAGGCCCTGTCCCCATGCAATTTAAAGTCTGCTAAAAATCTTCCTTTGCCTCTGAGCGCCCCCACGCAAGGCTTTTCAACGAGTTTCCAGCGCTACAAAACGAGGAAAATCAGCGACAAAATACATGCCCTTTAAAGAAGACTTTCAGGGCTCTATTTGGAAGTCGCGGGTTTTCCTCGCAACATTTACCTTGGGGACGCTCGGGGGCAAAAGGGGCGGTGATTGCTGCCTGCACACACAGCCAAAAAGCATTCACACATCTCAGAAATGCAGCAGGTTCCCTTCCTTTCCTTTGTAAAAAGAGCCAGAATTGCTCAGAATGGCAACATTGTTATCAAGTGATCTGTGAAAGCCTTAAAAGAGAGTGAGCGAAGGATCGCGCTGCCGATGGTTGCAGCCGCTGACTTTGCAGGGACAGGAAGCCTTTTCTAACAGAGAACAAAGTAAGTGCTGAAAGTGAATGAGTGAGCGATCATCTGCCTTTGCCGGGACGGGAAGCCATTTCAGGGGACGGAGATCTGGCTATTTTTCCTTTTAACAAGAGAGGGGGCGGGGGGGGAAGATGCGGGGAAAGAAAACAGGGTTCCGTGGGGACAGAAGGTGTGCTAAAAACACGCGTTTTGCTGAGCCTCGTGGGGACGCTTATTGCGGAAGTGCATGGCACTTTTATAGTCCGCTTGATTAGAGTGACAGCAGAGGGAACTCAGAGAGGCAAATAAGTCTTTTGGGGATTCAGCCAAAGATATTAAAACAATAGCAGTATGTATTAAAACAACAAATGCGGAAACAAATGCATAAGCAATTACCAAAATGGAACTCATATCCATTATAAAAATCTAATCTATTGAGAAACTGTCACTGATCCTTGGTCAGTGGGCCCAGATAAATCCCAAACAATGGTTGCCGTTATGCCCTGGTGTTTTTGTTGCTTAATGGAGATACAACTTAGAACTGCAGGGCACCATGCAATCTCACAACCAGGCATCAGAAGAGATCTTCAAGATGGTGATGCCTAGACTATGCATCCCCATGGGCTCCGTCTCCTTTGGAGTGGATTCGGGGCAGCCCCAATGCACATTATAGTTCGAATTAACACATCCCCATGTGATTGAGGACAGCGTAGGTTCAAACCGAATCCACCTGTCCCCACGAAAACTGTAGTAAACCCCTGTATTGGGGAACCATATCCTTTTTTCTCCCCCTCCGTTCGATAGGAAGCCCAGGTTGATGTCACCATGCCCTGTCCCACCTGCTGCAGCGATGACAGGGGAAACCCCTCCTGGTTGCACCTCTAAAAACACCACACCCAGCTTAGATAAGGTAAAAAATGATAAAAGGGGGGCAAAATAGGAAGGGAAAATGGCTCATAGCTTGAAGCCGTGGCTGTGCTTTAATCATTTTAGCAGAGCTGTGCACCTCTGCTTGACAGCATCTGATCTTGCTCAGCTGAGTGCAGGGAAGCCACGGGCGCTTCGCCCATTAAGGCAATCAAGCGCTCGTGCGCTCAATCAAGCCCTTTACCCACGTGTGCCTTGCCGATCGGGCGATCAGACAAGGGGGGTGTCATGCTTGTAGCCAGAGAGACTCTCGCAGGGCAAATGAGAGCTCATCACGTTTCTTTCAGCAGAATTTCTTTGAAGAGATCCCCAAGCAGTTGTGATCGCAGCACGCATGGCAGGGACAGCGAGCACAGGCGAAACCCCGCCTGCTAACGCTGCGATCGCCAGTCTCCACCCCCAATAACCTGGGAGCGTCCCCATGACCCCAGGATAATGTGTGATTGCCTCCTAATTCATGGCAAGAGCAGTTAGAAAGGGAGGGTGCCACGGATTTGTGCGATTTGTCCCACGTGGAGCCCGGATTAGAGGCTTTTCATGGGGACGCTCTGTGGTGAACTCAGCTTCACCTTGGGGTATTTTCATCATGGGGACGCACCCTCTTACTAACAGCTGTTAGTGCTAACAGTTGCTGTAGTGGCTGAAGAGCTGGGTTCGAACTCAGGAGTTTCTGGGTCAAAATCCCTAGTCTTCTATGAAGCTCCCTGGGTGAACCTGAGCCAGTCACAGTTGGGCTACCGAGCCCAGTTCAAGGTGTTAACTCTGACTTTTAAGGCCCTAAATGACCTGGCCCCCAAATATCTAAAGGAACGCCTTCTCCCATATCGACCTGCCCCTGACCTAAGATCTGGAGGGGAGGCTGTCCTGGTGGTCCCACCACTCTCAGCAGCAAGGGATACCTGGGAGAGGGCCTTCTCAGTGGTGGCCCCTTGGCTGTGGAATGGTCTCCCCCTTGAGGTGCGTCTATCACCTTCACTGTACGGGTTTAGGAAGGCAGTAAAGATGCACCTCTTTGTCCTGGCCCTAATAAACCTCTCAGGGTTGTAGTGCAGAACAACTGGAATTCAGGGGATGGGGAGTGCTGGTTTTGGAACTGGTTCTGTTCTGATCCTGCCTTTTCCTGTCTTTGACCGGTCACAGGACTAACCAATAAAGTGAAACTGAACACATAAAGTGAAGAGGAAGAGAATGTTATGGATAATCTTGGGCAAAAAGAAATTCCACGAAGAAACAAGCAATATTGCATCAGCTCTGAGCTTTCTGTGCCAATCTGAAATTCAGCTCCAGACTTGGTCCAAAAGGAAGAAGAGGAAACTATCAGCAAAAGCAGAAATATCGTTTACACCCCCAGGCTTAATTTCAGCAAACAGAGTTCTGCTTAATATCAAACTCCTGACTCGAGGCAATGGGGCCAAGTATCCTATTTGTGAAATAAACTCTTCCTGTGAGTCCCATCTCGCCACACATTTGAATTAACCTCCCTGTCTTCTCTCACAGCAGACCTGCTTCCCCCTTTGGACTTACCTGTCTTGCAGGTAACAGCGTGTAAGAATCCAGTGCTCCGTTGACAAGCTGACGGGCAGTTTGCGGTTTTTTTATAGGAGCTCCATTAATCACCGACTTCATTGGTGGGAGACTCCCTTTCCCTGTCACCCTCTGATTCAACTCCAGCTCAGCCCAGAAATGGCACCTTCCCCTGGGAAGTCAGCAGGCAACTCAAGTGCCTGGTTTGAGTTTGCTGCAGACTTTGGCAGAAGCCAATGGGCCTTCCGCACGAGCCTAGCATGACCAGTTTGTTCCTAAATGCCATGCTGACATATTGTAGCTTTAGCGGGACACCAGCCCTTAGATGGGCATGCAGCATGAGCTGGAATTTAGTCATCCAAGGGCCTTCATAGCTGCTCCCTCCTTGTTGGGTCCCATCGAGTTGTGCATGACTGCTGGTTGACTGCATGGACGCCTCCATGGCACCTCTAGGCAGTTTTCTTGGCAGAGAGAAAGAAGTGGTTTGCCATTGCCTGCTTCCTTAGAGAAGCTGGAATTCAGGCTGGCCACTCTTCTCCTTTCCAGGCAGTAAAGACATGGGTTGCCATTTGCATGTCGAGTTCTGGAAAAGCCCTGTATGAAGCCAGCAGCACTTGAAGTGTGGAAGGGCAAGGCAGGGCAGTTTGCCATGGCAACAACTGAGGTGACATCTGGTGCACGTGCAGACGTTGCCATGAAGATCTGGATGCCGCAATCCAGCTGCTCCTGATTAGTGGGCAGTCCACAGCGTGTGCTCCTGGGATGACCGTGGCCGCGGGCAGGAGCACCTCACCAGCAAACAGACCCTGGAGCTCATGAGGAAGTAAGCATGGAACAGACCTGCGAAAGGAGAATCCGTCCACACGTGGCCTAGCCCAAAAAGGCTGGTGCAGGGGCAGGATGCAACTCCCAGGCCTGTCCCCCATTGGGTCAAATTTGACCCAGGGGTGCGCAGGCCTGTCGCGTTCCTTCCCCGGGTTCCTACGAGTTCTAGGGGACCAGACTGGGTCCCCTAGGTCCCGCAGGAATCTCCTGGGGACCCCACTGGGCATGGGCCTATGTGGGGATATGCGCGTACATGAGGCACTTACCTCATGCTTGCTGGGTTCCGAAGTGGCCACCAGTTTGGCAGCATTGTGCGCCTGCGTGCCCCGCCAGCTCTGATTGTAGCTAGCCAATCAGAGCAGCCGGCATGCGCAGATGGACAGTGTCACTGGCCATGCTCGCTGCTTCAGAACCTGGCGAGAATGCGGTAAGTGCCTCTCTCTGGTGTATCCCTGTGTAGGCCCGTTCCCGGGGTGAGTGGGTGCTGGGGGGGGGATTCCTGCAGGCCCCAGGTAACCCAATTCCCCTAGAACCCTCAGGAACCTGGGGAAGGTACGCAACTGGCCTGCCCAATTGGGGCAGCCAGAGGCAGAGCCTGCAGCTGTCAGGGAGGAAGCGTGCGAATGTGCTCCCTTCCTAACAGCTGCGGAACGGCCAGGGATGGCTGTGAATGCCCTGGGCCGGGTGTAGAGCAAAATTTCGTGCTCTACACCCAGAACACACGTGGGTGCCCTGGGATGGGCTGGGGTGGTTCCAAACGGAACCACCAGCCCAGTGGAGCGAATGCTCCATGCCAGGGCGTCCTACACGTCTTCCATTTGCCCTGATGTGAAAAGGCCTCAGGATTGGTTCCAAAGTTATGTACCTACAGTGCCTGACAAAAGTTCTGTCGCTTATCCATGTTGTTGAAA
>MTQE01001340.1:318887-334209 GCA_014337955.1 Aspidoscelis marmoratus | reverse complement strand
TTGGGAAGTGCCCGACTAGTGATATAATACGAAATCTAGCATAGTCATCTGCTGATGCTCTGCTGTCTGTTTTAATCACTCTTTTTGTTATTGTATGCTATTATTGTTTTTAGATTGTACGCCAATGGCAGGTTTTACCCTTTTACTTTTAATCCTTGGTTATTATATTTTGTACAGCGCTGAGTACATGTACAGCGCTTTAGAAATAAACTTATAATAATAATAATAATAAATAGTCATCTCGTTTGCTGTGTGTAACTGTTGTTTTACATAACAACAACAACAACAACAACAGCAATAATAAGGAGGATGAGGAGGATGAAATATCAAAGCCGACATGTTTGGCATTGTGTCATATTGTTATGTTCCTGTCAATAATAATGATAATGATAATGATAATAATGATAATGATAACAAGAACAAATAATGGCTGAATTTACACTTACCTTAATGGAACAGCAATACAATCTTGGGTCCCTTCCGCACTTGGTACACTAGTCACTGTGGGGGAGCTTTGTGATGGAGCATCTGCACATGAAGGATCCACCTCCTAACCAGAAATGTCTCTTTCTGTCCAGAAACTCCCCCTACGACAACTACATGCCTTCACCTGCCTTTACTTGCACCAGAGCTGAAGCCGGTGAGGATCTGGGAGGGTCCGTCTGCTCATCTTTGGATGCTGAAGGGGCACATTATGCAGTGCTGGACATCACATGATGCAACACATAATGGTTGTCCTGGTAACGCCGCTGGCACATGCATGCTGGCACCACCACCAACAAAGGAGATGGCAGCGCATGGATACGATCTATAACACCACCACCAACAACATTTATTTATAATGCCCCTTCTACCAAGGGAGGTACAGGATTAAATATTACAAAAATAATAGTAACATAACACCGAAAATCAATCTAGTAATAATCAGCGGAGTATTTAAATCAATCTAATAATAAAATAACAATAATGGATTTCCCGAATCATCAGTTAGTTCACTAGTCAAAGATGAGTAATGTCCATTAAAACAAGTAAATTAAACTCTTTCAGGAGTATTAAAAAGAAACGTCTTCAGACCCTTTTGAAATTGAGCCAAATCTTCCTCTAACCTAAGGACTTGTGGAAGATTATTCCAGAGCTGGGAGACCAAGTCTTAAAAACTCGCAGTTTGGAAGTTGTGACGTGTGTTTAAGAATGCTTTGTCTGCAGATCGTAAATTTCTAGCTGGGTAGACCTCAGGCTACAACACTTGAGGATGCTTTCCTCATTCACAAGTAGGCTCTGACTTATAAGGCCCTAAATGACTTGGGCCCCAAATATCTAAAGGAACGCCTTCTCCCATATCAACCTGCCCGTGCCTTAAGATCAAGTGGTGAGGCCCTCCTGGTTGTCCCACCACCTTCAGTAGTGAGGTTGGTGGGCACCCGGGAGAGAGCCTTTTCTGTGATGGCACCCAGACTATGGAATAGCCTCCCCCTCGAGGTGCGTCATGCCCCTTCCTTATATATATTTAGGAGGGCAGTGAAGACGCACCTCTTTGCCCTGGCCTTTGGGTGAGCTGCTTATGTCCCCCCACCCTCGCCCAGTACAGACACTGTCATTTTAAACATATTGTATATTGTTTTACACGTGTGTGAATTTTAATGTCTTTTAATGTATATTCTATTTTAATATGTTGTTACCCGCCCAGAGACCTTCAGGTATGGGGCGGGATAGAAATGTAAATAAATAATTAATAATAAATAATAGGCAGGTAAGCCCCTTGTCAGTTAAAATGCCAGGTTTCCCCTCTACAGCAGCCGGTTTCATTGTAACAATCCACCTACTTCAAACCTTATAACAATGTTTCCTTTCCCACCCATGCTTCCCCTCACGCACACACAAGCCTAAAGATCAAGGAAACAGACACGGAGGATTCTTGCTCTTCACAAGCGGTCCTGCGCAATTATGCCTGTTTCCCTCCTGGCCTCCTTCTTCGATCTTTAAAAATGCGAAAGGGGGGGAAGCTGCAGGAACTGGGAGAAGCAAGGAAGTGAAGTCCATCCCGCAGTCCATCCCTTCCTCTCACCTGCCCGCCGTGGCGGCAACAGTGCTTGCTCGCTCACTCACTTGCCCAGCTCCTGCAGAGGAGTACGCAAGCGTGTATGTGTGCGTGCAGGTGGTGGCGGCGGCGGCAGCAGAGCGGGCCAGCCATCCAGGGTGCTTTTTTGGGGGAGGAACCCCTGCTGGGGATGGTGGGTGTGGAGGTGGAGCAGGCAAACGGGGCTTGAGTTGCCAACGATGCTGTGTGCCCTGGGCAATGGGGAGAGAGGGGTGGGGAAAGGCTGAGGAGGGGAAAGAATCGCTTTCCCAATCAGTTTTTGGAAGCGTTTTAGGTGTTTAAGAGTGAGGATACAAAATCAGGGTTGAATCCGATTGCCACATGCTCCTTTGCTTCCTTTTAATGCGCTTTACATATCGATGTACTGTAAATCCCAATGTAAATAGCCTTGTATAGAGCGCTTTATTCCTTGAGTGGAAACTGGGCTTCAATATTTTGCACTTAGCATGAGAAAGGAGAGCCTTGCTGTGTGGATGGCCTTTGTTAAGAGCCAAGCATCTTCTGAGGGGCCTCTGAGAAGGGCTGGATAAGACTTTGAGGTGTGGTTGTTCACACACCAGTTTGATCCTCCTAGGAAAGGTGGCTTAGAGAAGGCTTGGGAACATGAGGGCCACACATGGTGTCTCTGAGGCGCATCTGAGGTGCCACTTTTGTTATGTGTGAACACAGCCTCAGACAACACAAGGATACCCACCCATTCTCTGGAGGGAAACACATTGGGTTATTTTTATTTTTTTTCAATTTTTTTCCAGCTTTATGTCATTTCTTGAACCTTGTTTCAATAACTCAAATTATATCTAGTTTTCCCTGACATGTCGTATTTTAAAACGTGCTTATAATACAAATGTCTGTTTATTTATTTGATATTCAACAGCTGCACAAAAGTCTCTCTCTCATTCATACAGACGTTTATTCTGACGTATTATCCAGAGCAAAGATAAAAAGAGGTCATGTTCATTTTCCATATAGGGTTTGAGTAATTC
Organism: Aspidoscelis marmoratus; assembly: GCA_014337955.1. Taxonomy (NCBI): domain Eukaryota; kingdom Metazoa; phylum Chordata; class Lepidosauria; order Squamata; family Teiidae; genus Aspidoscelis; species Aspidoscelis marmoratus. The sequence continues at coordinate 331,128 of MTQE01001340.1, read as the reverse complement.
CTGGCAGTGGATTTCTAACTGTTGTAAATTCCACATTGCTTACTCAGACTTGTGTAAATTTCTCATCCGAAGCATACCTCATCATATCAAGTTTTTTAAATATACAGCAAATTCTTCCACTATAATTTCTGACAATTCTTCATACCATTCCAATTCTGTGCAACAATTAGTTGAGCCACATAGCCCAAAAATTTAATTAATCTCTTATTCTTAGTCTTTTGGTTAGTTCCAACAAATAATCCCATCAAGGCTAGTTCTAGGTTCACATCCAGATTTTCTGATTTTCTCTTGTCTTCTGACCAGAAGAAGAAGAGTTGGCTTTTCTACCCCACTTTTCTCACCCATTTAAGGGGACTCAAAGTGGCTGACAAACCTTCTGTTCTCCCCAACACTGAACACCCTGCGAGGTAGGTGAGGCTGTGAGAACTCAGAACAGAGCTGTGACTAGCCCAAGGTCACCCAGCTGGCTTCATGGGGGAGGGTGGAATCGAACCCAGTATTCCCAGATAAGAGTCTGGCTCCCTAACCAATAGACCAAACTGGCTCAGAGTTTATCATTAGGACAAATTCCCTGAACATTTACTCCTCCCAAATGAACAAGTTTGCCATTTCTCAGATCGGTCTTGCTCAACTCAGGCTGCTTAAACCTTTCTACTATGTCTTTTCTCTTGATATCAAGAGAACCTGGAATTATTGGTGTATGTGAGCACGTATGGGCCTATTTGCACTCGGGCCTCGGAATGGAAGTAGGACAGCCCTGGGACAGAGCGTTCACTCTGTGGGCCAGGCAGTTCTGTCTGGAACCATCCCTTCCTGTCCCAGGGCTGCCTTGATCGGGCTGGAGGCAGACAGTGGGACACCGGGACAGCCTATGCCCGGTCTCATCCCACTCCTAAAAGGGGCTGCCAGCCGGTGGGCCAATAGCGGTCCAGTGGCGGTAGCCCAGGGTTGGGTGTCCAGCCCCCACTGCAGACTTTTCAGGCTGGTACAGCTGGGGGCAGCTTGACCATTCACCCCTTGGATGCGTTGGGAACTGTCGTTTGCCTGTACCAGCCTTAGAGCACTTCAGCCGTAAGGGGAGTTGTCAGAAAAACACATGGAGGTGTTCATGGAGTCCCCAGGAACTGAGCACATCTTGGGGGACCTTCAGGAAGTTCAGTGGTTGCGGAATCGGTTCAACCCTCCACGTCTCCTTGGATTCTCAAAAATCCAAATTTACGCATTTGGACAAATTTTGGATTTTTGAAAATCCAATATGGATTTTTGCACAATTCAAATGAGTAGATCTGCATTTATCGTAAGCAAATGTGTGCAAAAATTATATGTATTTGTGCATATAGTGCAGCATGAATTGGGATGCATATGGGATAAATATGGATTTGTGCACATTTGTATAACAGATGTGAATCTTATTGACATTTGTACATTCAGATACGAATTGGATTTTTGAAAGTACAGATCCAGATAGTCCGGGTCTGAATCCAATTTTTGAAAATCCGGATTTTTAAAATTCGAATCAAATTGAATTTCTGAATATTCGATTCGACTCGAATTTGAATGCAAAAAATAAATTTGCGCACACCCCTAGTGAAAGGGCCTTTAGGGATTCTTCTTCTTCTTTTGGCTCGATTTATTTACTGAACAAAAAGTGTGCACGTTGGTTATGACAAAGCCAACAGGAAAAAATGTGCAGACAGAATACAAGTTCCAGTAAGTTCAGTTGGTGAAGGAAACCGCAAGGCAGCTTTTGTGTCAGCACCAAGTGTTGAGGTCCAGGCAAAACAGTCCTTACCTTTGAGGTGTGGAAGGAGGGGCCGTTACGTCATCACCTTTAGTCACTTTTGTCTAAGAGCTTCAGCATTTTAGGCATTCGGATGTTTTGTTTAAAAGTTGCAAAGGGGTGTGTGATGCCCACAGCATGGCCCAGTTGTTGAAAACACCCATAAACATCACATTCCAGTTGACCTGATGCACTGGGTTGGCCTTTTGCGGCAGCTAAAGCATCATCCAGACGGTGTTTCCTTAATCTGCATTGTTTAGACAATCCAAAATAAAGAATGGATAATCTAGAATAAAATGTGTCTGGATATGCTTTACTCTGGATTATCCAAACAGTGCAGATTAAGAAAGTGCTTTCTGGATGGAGCTTAAGAAATAAGATTCTAAGGCACAAATTTCATATCGGAGAATATTTGTAGCTCAGGGGTCCGTTGCTCCTGCTTTTGCAAGCAAATCCCATGACATAATGCTCTAAATGAGTGACGGGGCATTTCTGAGAAAGCATCTCCTCCCATGTCTCTGTGAAGTATGCACAGCCCTTTGTAGCAGCATGATGGCTGTGGTCTGCAGGGATTGATGCCCATCGCGGGTGGATGTAGTCTGAGGGCTTTTCACACTCCAGGTGTGCTCTCAGGTGTAGCATATGCATTGTGCAGAGACACTTCTAGCCAGAGTGTCCTGCCGCCAGGAGAGGTGTGCTCTGCAACTTACCTAGCTGGGAAACTCCTGCGTGGTCTGTTTGCGCCTCTTCTGGGTGAATGGAGCATGCGACTAGGCAGCACAGGTGCACATGTGAGCTGGCCACCCAGTTGCCACAGCAAGGGCGTGGCACATGCCTGTTGGTGTCATTGCCATGGGAATGTGATCGCGTGCAAATTGGCCCAAGTCCTGGAGAGGGACGTGAATGAACATTCGTCACATTCAAAATTCATACACATTTGTCCGAATTCGGGCATTTGAATTTGGACTGAATGTCGGTGCATTCAAAGATAGAACGTGGCTGCCCATTCACATCTGCAACAGATCCAAAGTGGATTCAAAGCAGATTCAGAGCAGATTCAAAGTGGATTTGACGTGTTGAGAGTGGATATGTAGGGGATACGTAGGAATTTATAGGGGATTCGTAGGGGATTCTAAGGTGATTCGTAGGCGATTTGTAGCAGGGATCCAAATTGGATTCGTATTGAACATTCATATCAAATTCGAATCCTGCCACATTCAAAGGGGATCTATCTGAACAAATACAATTTTTCTTGCATCTGATTACATAAGAAGAAGAAGAGTTGGCTTTTCTCCCCAACTTTGCCATCCATTCAAGGGGACTCAAAGCAGCTGACTAACCTTCTGTTCTTCTCCCCACAACAGACACCCTGTGAGGTGAGGGGGGGGGCTGTGAGAGCTCAGAAGAGAGCTGTGACTAGCCCAAGGTCACCCAGTTGGCTTCATGGAGGAGGTTGGTATCAAACCCAATATTCACAGATAAGAGTCCAGCTCCTTCACCATTAGACTAAATTGCTCATGAATCATAAGAACATAAGAGAAGCCCTGCTGGATCAGGCCACAGCCCGTCTAGTCCAACATTCCATCGCACACAGTGGCCCACCAAATGCTCATGGGATCTCAAGCAGAGACAAGGACAAACCTCCTGTTCTCCAGTCCCAGCAAATGGCATTAGAAGCATCCTGCTTCCCCACCCACCAGCCTGAAAGATACACCTAGGTAGGCATTCACTCTGGTAGCCATTGATACATCTGTCACCCATAAATTTGTCTAACCCTACCTTAAAGCCATCTCAGTGGCTGACAAACCTTCTGTTCTTCTCCCCACAACAGAAACCCTGTGAGGCAGGGAGGGCTGTGAGAGCTCAGAAGAGAGCTGTGACTAGCCTAAGGTCACCCAGCTGGCTTCATGAGGGAGGGCAGAATCGAACCCGGTATTCCCAGACAAGAGTCTGGCTAGCTCACAATTCAAATTCGTGTTCCGTACAAATTCAATATAAATGTTAGATACGAATCCCATACGAATTCCATATGAATCTCATAAGAATCCTTAATGAAGCTTCGTATGAATGTATTGAAACTTTCAATTTCAATTTAAATATCAATCTTCAAATGTGCCAACATTCGATCTGAATTTGAATGTCTGAATTCGGCCGAATTTGTATGAATTTTGAATGTTACAAATATTCACCCACATACCTAGTGAGCAATAAAATAACGTAAAAGGCTCCCTAACCACTAGACCAAACTGGCTCACAGCATCCCAAATATCTTGACCAGGGGCTTTCTGCACTTTGCCTTATTCTGGATCATACCCCAAACCGGGGGCCTGCAGTCTGCATGTTCAGGCAGGCTATGAGAGGCACCAAGCATGGCCTACCACAGTCTGTATTAGCATGTGGACGACAGACCCCTGTCTTAAGCTACACTCCAGAATCAGGCCAAGTGCAGGAAATGCCTCGATCTCATTCGCACTGGCTTTGCAAGAGGAAACTGCAGCAGGAGCAATAAATCAAAAGGAAAGTCACTGAGGAGATGAGATGGTAATCCAAGCTGACAGCTAGACATGTATGCTGCTTGCCTGGGCAAGCTGGAAGATCTGGAAGGGGAGAATTATGCTTTCAGGTAAATCGATGCCTTTTCCAGGGGGAGGAAACAGCCTGTTACACTATGCTGCCTGGTGGTGAATGGCACAGTTTAACTCTTAGGCCACATCCCCATTAGAAGCTTAATCCAGTTTCCCTAAACCGAAATAACAGAACCGGATGCAAATGCGAATTTACCTGATCCCATTACTTTCAGCCAGAATCGTGTTCAATCCGGATTCTGAGGAAGTACGTGACTCAAGGAGGGACTCCAGTGGCTACTTTTTAAAATCCACTTTTTGGGGCTGCCCTGTCCTCTTCCTCCTGGCGTGAACGCGCCACCCATAACAGACCCCTTCACGAAGCCTAGGTGGGTGGCTGGGTGGCTGCTGCTTGCCTGGATGGAGGAAAAACAGCAGCGAGCAGCCAGCAATTCTTTCCCCTCCTCTCCTCATTGCTCTGGGCATGCAGCAGCAGCAGCAACTCAAGCCCCCTTCACCTTAAACATTCACACATCTCCCCAAACCAGCAGCTGCTTTTGTTTCTTTTCCCTTTTTAGAAGGTCAGCACTTTCAATGGCAAGATCGTTATCAGGTGTGAAGTGGTTCGATTGCTACAGTGTAGCTTTAAGCAGTGGATTTTACAGCTTGCTTTGGAAGCAAGCTATTGGGGGAGGAAAACTCTCATCCCTTAACACGGAAGGGTTCCCACAGTAAAAAATGTAAAATGTTTCAAGCGCACGAACTGGAGCGAGACCTGTTGAAATGAGGATTAACATTTACAATGCTTTGGGCTGATTTAACACGCGGAAAGCATGTTAAGCCAAACTGACATGGGGTCTGCCAGGATTGAAAATGTTTTGAATTCGAAATAAGCTTGCTGTGGGGATTCACCCTTAATGTTAAATGGAATAAATCTTTCCCATTCTCCTGTCCTTGCTGCAGACGCTCTTAGATCTAGGGGGCTCTCCTCCAAATGCTGGTGTGGCATAGGAGAAGCCCTGCGCCCTGCTAAAATGCTTCGTCCCCAAGGATCGGCACTAGAAGGGCACAGAGGACAAAAAAGGCACCCTGTCCAGCTCTCGACGATGAGACCCACCAGCATACGAGTGGGGCTGGTCTGGAACCATGGGCGGAAAGCGCACGGTCTCCTGTTTTTGTGCATGGGGGAAGCATTCCAGGGGTGCAACGGGCAGGCTCTCTGGAAGAGGGCACACTCCAGGAAGGGCTTGTCTGTCCCAGGGTTGAAGGGCAGCGTCTCTCTCTGGACAGCAGCGGCAGAGGCCCAAGGGGGTGAAAAGCAGCCTGGAGTTCTTTGATGGGGACCGTCAGCCCAGCGGAGTGAATGCTCCATCCCAGGGCATCTGACAAACGTTCCTCAGGCCCTTGTGCGAATAGGCGTCTGGATTTTCAAGAATATGTTTGAAATACTGAGATTTTCCCGCAAGTTCCTTCCTGCTTCTGGATAATTAGCAGTGCAGATTCATATAACTAGCAACGTCCCTCCCTCTCCCTTCCCTTCCCCTCCCCTCTTTTAGTAGTTCATCTACCTTGCCTCCAAGTATGTCACGCTCTATGATGCAGTGCATCCTGATAAGGGGGAATAATGCATTAAGGGAATCATGGGACACTTTGGAGTAACGCAGTTTCCTCCTTGGAAACTTTTCTTCCCTATCATTAGCAGGGAATCTTGAAACCATTTCTTAAGCTGCAGCATCTGTCCCATGCCAAAGGCTATTTTTGGCTCAGGAGGTGAGTCACAGGGAGATCTTTGAATGGACCAAGGGGTCGATCCTGCCCTGTAATTTGCATTGCTGCTGAATTTAATGAGCACCTGTGAATGCCTCGTCGGCCTCGTTCTGGAGCAGGGCTAATGACCAGAGGACTCCATGGAAGGCAAAGCTCTGTGCAAAGGAAACTGGTCAATAGGGCCACCTGCAAAGTCAGCTGGCTGGTGTCCTGAGAGGCTGTCTGATTTGATATTAGAGTACCAAATCACCTAGTGCCTCGTGTGCCATCGTCAGCCCAATGAAATGTGCTCAGACATGAACTGGCAACCAGACTGGTATGATGGGCGTCTGGCTAGGTACACCCATCAGCTCCTCTGATGCTGCACTCTGAACTGAGGTCTTTTCACACTACAGCTGGACGGCTGTAGTGAACGAAGGCTAAGCCATGCGGGGACGGGTCCCCCTTAGCATATAGGCAGGTAAGGAACACGTGGGGCGCACTCCTTCCTGCCTAGGTGTGAAAGGGGAATCCGTCCCTGCATGGCCTACCTCAAAAAGGCCAGCATGGGGGTGGGACATTCCTCCCAGGCCTGCCGCCATTGGGATAAATTTGAGCCAGGGGTGGGCAGGCCAGTCCCATTCCTTCCTCAGGTCCCTGGTCACCCCCCACCCTGGGCCAGGGCCTACCCAGAGATGCAGGCACGTGCATGCAACTTACTTCATCACCGCTAGGTTCAAAGTGGCAGGTCAGGCTGCCAGCGTTGTGTATCTGCACACGGCAACCGCTCTGATTGGCCAGTTTCCTGCACGTGGCAGAACACCTGGCATGGAACTGGATGTTCTGCACAGGTGCAGGTAACTGGCTGATCAGAGCCGGTGGCACGTGCAGACACAGAATGCCATCGACCAGGCCTGCCACTTTGAACCTGGCGGCAATGAGGTAAGTTGTGTGCGTGTGTGCGTGTCCCCAGTGGGCCCCAGCCCGGGGTGGGGTGGGTCACAGGGGGCATCCATGGGGGGCTCAGCCACCTAGATCTAGGCGGCTGAGCCCCCACGGAGGCTGAAGGTCCTACCTGATGGGCTGGCAGGTGTGCTGCCTCATGTGCTAGACCGGGCCCACGTGGGCCTGGTCTACCGCATGGAGCAGGACATCGCCCCAGCCAAAGACATCGCCAGTCTGGTTTTGCTCCGCCCTCAAAATGGGTGAGGGGAGACCAAGCTGAGGGTGCCCTGGTATCTGATTGGACTGCAGCGGCCGGCAGTGAACTCCTAGGTGCCCTGCGGCACCCAGGGGTTCGAGCCTGGCCACGTAAAATGCATTAAAAACCGCAATCAGTTGCCTTACTTCCTTATTAATAGAATCACAGAGTTGGAAGGGGCCTCCAGGGCCATCCAGTCGAAGCCCTCGCTCATCCCAGACAGATGCAGGTCCAGCCTCTGCTTGACATGTGCTCAGAAGTAAGGATTTATTTCTTATTCACTAGATGGGCTCTGGACTGATCCAGCATGGCTTTTCTTACGTTCTATCCCAACTTCTTAAGACATCTATTAGGAGACAGATGAAGCACTTTGTGGTCAGAGGCAGGGCTGGGAAGGCGGAAAACAAGGCGAGTCACCTTCAAGGAATGTGCTTTGTTTTTCTCCTTAACATGTCATCAGGTGACTTCCTGCTTCTTCAGGTTTCTTTCCAAGGTGGTTAATGAAAGCAAACAATTCCGTCAGGGACTGTAAGCCTGCCGTTCCACAATCACTCGGGTAATTGGTTTTCTTGAGGCTGCGCTCCTGGAGGGAGCAGTCAGAAAGACCCAGCCAGGCCTCCTCTCGAAGAATCTTGGAACAGAGATTTGGGGACCTATGGACCCTTACGGTCCTACCCTCTGTGGTCCTGTCTTGCTGTGGAACAAGGCTGTCCACATTTGTGTGGCTTCTTCCAGCCTAGCCGCCGTGTTTGCTCCAAAGCTCATGCCAGCTTCAGAGCCGGCGTGGAAAGTTTCTGAAAGCTCAGGTGGCTAAGAGTGAAAATTCCTGGCCTTCAGAAATGCTGGTCTGGGCAGTTTGATGCAGCTTATTGTCTGCCGCAATGGGTCCCTGTGGTGAACTGTACTGTGGAGGCATGCCAGCCACATACCAGTTTGGTCTTGTGGTTAGGGAGCCGGACTCTTATCTGGGAATACCAGGTTCAATTCCGCCCTCCTACATGAAGCCAGCTGGGTGACCTTGGACTAGTCACAGCTCTCTTCTGAGCTCTCACAGCCCCACCTACCTCACCGGGTGTTCTGCTGTGGGTAGAAGCACAGAAGGTTTGTCAGCCGCTTTGAGTCCCCTTAAATGGGAGAGAAAAGCGGGGTAGGAAAGCCAACTCCTCCTTCTTCTTCTTGTGGTCCAGAATACCACTGCCTAGTATTCTCAAGAAGGAAATCTCCCGTGGACAGGACCAGGTGTCCTGGGGCCTGTTTGCACTTGGATAGGGGTATCTCAGGATAGGGGTCTGTTGTCCGCATGCTAATAGAGACTCTGGCAGGTCTCACTTGTGGCCTCCCTTAGCCTGTACTAGCGTGCGGACAGCAGGCCCCATAAAGCCAAGTGCGAATAGGCCCTGATTGTGTCCACATTCCGTCCTATGTGGACAAGGGGACCTTTTCACACTAAACTTCCTTGGATACTTCCCAGGATTCTTCCCAGGGACGTTAAGATCTGAAACAGGCCTGAAACATACCGTGCAGCAGGTCACGTGCGGCCGTTGCTGCCTGGCAGCATCTGCCTCGGTGCCACAACAGCCATGCATGACCAGCTGTTGCTATGGCCATGGGCAGCATGACATGTGCCTCACGCCCACGCAGCTTCTGCACGGAGGTAGGTGCCACTGGACATGGTGCGGCCATGCAGGCCTCTGAGATGGAAATGTTTCCGTGGTGTGTGTGGGTGATCCCTGCTGGACTGTCCCCGACGGACCCCTGGGACCACGTGTGGAAAGGGCCTAAGTTGCAGGATTCTGCCCACACTGGCAGCACACAACAGAACTTAATGGGGAGGTTTTGTGGAGTTTGCTCTCTTCTGTCACAGTGTCCTCTTTATAGGCCTTGCAGAAGAACATCTGGTTACTAGGGATGGGCACGAATGTTCATCACCTTCGCTACTCATACGAATTCATATGAATTTGGGCATCCAAGATGGACACTCGGTTTTGAATGAAATGCTTTGATACATTCGTACGAAGCTTCGTTACATTCGTGAACCTGGGGAGGTGGGAAAACGGCTGCCCTAGTCACATCAGCAACGGATCCAGAGTGGTTTCAGAGCAGATCCAGAGTGGTTTAAAAGTGGATTGAGGCCAGATTTGACGCATTCAGAGTGGATACATAAGGGATACATAAGGGATTCACAGGGGATCTGCAAGGGATCTGCAAGGGATCTGTAGGGATTTGTAGGTATTTCGTAGTGGGAATTTGAATTGGAGTCGTATCAAACATTCATACTGAATTTGAATCCTACCGCATTCGAAGGGGATCTATTCAAACAAATATTAACTTTTTTGCATTTGATTCGAAATGAATCAAACATACACAAAAATTTGTGAACATTCCTATTGATTACGCTGGGCAGAGAGAAGTTTTATGTTAATATTTGAGCCAGCAGAGGGCGCTAGGTACCCAAAAAATGGAAAATTCTTCCAATTGTGAACAAAATTGTGTGTATTATTTTAAATATACAATACTTACATTCTGTATTTATTATTATCTTTCTTACAACAATCCCTAGCTATTTATTATAACTTATACCACAATGTTAGCGCATTTGACCTTTCATTTTGGATATTTAATATATTATATAATAATTCAAAGACTACTGAGACTTTGTATACCATGTTCCAGTGCTAAATGTAATAGGCAGTTTCTAGTTTTAACTTTGCTATTAACTGGTTCCTTCCTTCCTTCCTTCCTTCCTGAACTGGGGGTGAATGCTCAGGCTCTTTCCCTTTAAGGCACATAATCTGTGTGGGTTCCCCCTTACTTGTATGCTTCCCTATTGAGCGTGAGAGGTTAACACAGGGACAAGAAGAAGAATAAATACTGCTTAGAGCTCTCTGAAATACTCTGTCATTAATCAGTCAAGTTTCATCCAGACAGCACTTCCTTAATCTGCGTTATTTAGATAATCCAGAATAAAATGTGCCTGAATGTGCTTTACTCCATAATATCCAAGTAATATGGATTAGGTGCTTTCAGGATAAAGCTTCCGACAGCCAGTCAGCTGGTCAATCAATTAATCAATGGATGTAAGAACTTAATTTGTTTGAACTGTATATTTTAGCTTTTTATTTCTTTTTGTATGCTCCCCTGGCATTGTGATAGAGGGTGAGGTATAAATTGAATGAATGAATGAATGAATGAATGAATGAATGAATGAATGAATGACAAACTTTGTCTGGTAGCCTGTTGAAACACCCAGGGTGAGACTCTCTCTGCATGCGCAGTCGTGTTTGGGCTCATCCGGGGTGCAAGTGTGCTTGCGTGGGACCTCAGATGACCCCTCGCACCAGAAATGGTACGACTGCTTGCCACATAATGTTAGTTTACATGTGGTGCATGATTTTGTGCCCCATGCTAGTTAACCCCAGGGCAGGTAGGGGGCATTTCTAGGCTGTAAATACCTACGGCAAGTGCAGATGCACCTGGCCAGATGTTGACTAATGATAAGCTATGGATCGAAGTGCAAATTGGCCCAAGGTGACTCCTCTTAACTCATGGAGGACAGGTGTATCAATGGCTACTAGAATGCATGCCTGCCTAGCTATTGCCTTCAGGTTTTGCCCTCATCTTCTGCTTGAGATGACCAGCAGGAATTCAATTAGTGTGCCACTGTGTGAGAAAGGATCCTGATCTACGGTAGATGGGTTGTTGCCTGATCCAACAGGGCTTATAGGCTTATGTGCTTATAGGTTTAGACAAAGCCATGGAGTATCAAAACCATGGCGTATCAATGGCTACCAAAATGAATGCCTAGCCATTACCTCCATGTTGGAGAGATGGGGAGGAGGCCTCTAAAGGCCATTTGCAGGGAGTCAAAAGTAGGTAAGGGTTTTTCCGTCACCTCCCACTTGGTGGTCCTGTTAAGAGATGTCCTGCTATGTGCTTTTTGGGGAAAATAGCTCACCAGGACGTCTTCCCGTGTTAAGATATACATAATGGTTTTAAACACAAAAGAACAGTACTTTGGTGCTTTAAACAGCAAGAAAAGAAACCCCATAGTCTGTTTTAAAAAGAATCAGTATTTTAATCAGTCCAGGAGGAAAGATAGCAATTTAAAAGGCACAGCCTTGTGGTAATCCAGGAATATATAGAAGAGAGGAGGAGGAGGAGGAGGAGGAGAAGAAGAAGAAGAAGAAGAAGAAGAAGAAGAAGAAGAAGAAGAAGAAGAAGGAGTTGACTTTTCTCATCCATTTAAGGAGACTCAAAGTGGCCAACAATCCTTCTGTTCTTCTCCCCACAAAAGAACATCTTGTGAGGTAGGTGGGGCTGTGAGAGCTCAGAAGAGAGCTGTGACTAGCCCAAGGACACCCAGCTGGCTTCATGGGGGAGGGTAGGATCAAAACCCGGTATTCCCAGATAAGAGTCCGGCTCCCTAACCACTAGACCATACTGGCTTATTACCCTGTTCTGTTCTCACCCAGGTTTCCTGTTCCAAAGCACAAAATCCCTTATGAAACCAGGCTGCAACGTCCAGGCCTCTTCAGCCTGGAGAGACGGTGTTTAAGAGGGGGCCTGATTGAAGTATATAAAATTATGCATGGTATAGAAAAGGTGGGTAGAGAAAATTTATTTTTTCTATTGCACAACACTAGAACCAGGGTGCATCTATGAAGCTGATGGGCAGGAGACTTGGATCTGACAAGGGGAAGCATTTTTTCACTCAAAGAGCACATCTTCACGGGATGCCTTATATTGTTTCCCCGAAACCAAAATAATTGAACCAGGTCGAAACTGTCTCCACGGCTTTCAACTTGATCTGATTCATCCGCATCCTGAGGGCATCCTTATCTCGGATTCAATCCTCGGAGTCCCCACCGGGCAATCCTGTCCTCCCTGCCCATTGCCAGTTATGGTGCCCACCCCCTCTCTCTGATTGCTGTTCCCTCCCAGGATCAGCCC
>MTQE01001340.1:269861-285654 GCA_014337955.1 Aspidoscelis marmoratus | reverse complement strand
AAATGGGTGAGAAAAGCAGGGTAGAAAAGCCAATTCTCCTTCTCCTTCTCCAATGGTCAGAAATGTTACCAATAAGGCAAGTGATACATTACTGCTATATTCTCTCTCTCTCTCTGTATAAATGGTTCTACATCAGAAGGTCTGATCAGTAATGGAATTGGTCTACTCTGATTGTTACTTTCCCAGCTGTAAACTGTATTTCTTTCATTATTTTATATTGCTTCAGACCCCGTCCAAATCCCTTTCTAAATAAACAAACCAACTCTTTGACTATGTGTAAAAGACTCAATGTTTATAGCAGACGTCCACGCTTATATAGAATATAGTTTTAAAAGCCGTCACACATTCTGATAGTAGAAGCGATTCATTATCCAATCTAAGAATTTTCACAGGTTGATACTTTTATAATTTTGATCCAAAGTTCCTCCCACTGAATAGTCTCTTTTATCTGCAGTAATGTCAGATTTCAAGAAATGGGTTCCAGCCATTATTGGACAATCATTATCAGATTCAATTGGGATCTGGTGATGCACCCATCATTTCTATGTACTCCAAATTAGGGTGGATAGCCATCTACAAGACAATAGGGCTGGGATTTGTGTATCTTGTTTGTACACAAGAGGACATGTGGGTCTTAGGACTGGGAAGACTTTTGACCATTTCTGTCAGGGGAAAAGGGAAAAGGTGTGGATAAAATTCAAGCACTGGATGCATTCAGGGTTAAAGTGCAACACAGTAAAATATTCAGAAATCATTCATTGTCATCATAGTCCCTTTCTGACCCCAGATCAACACAAATCAGATAACCATTTGGTTTTTTTCCTGAAGAAAAATATAATAAAATTGTACTGTAATGAATGTGGTATACATACGTCCAATGTTAGTGTACATACTTCAGAGGCTAAACACTTAATTCGTTGCTTTAGACAATAATCTTGCTGACTTGAATGAATTTTGAATGGAGGCTACAGAGTAATTTCTTCTCACTGTAAACCTTTAATTGTGGTGAGACCAAATTAGGAATTTTCTGTTGTACCTCTCAACAACCATCCTAATATTGCTGAAGCTGAGCAATTATTTCACATGTACCAGATTCCTTAGCCAGTCATTGCTAGCTGAAATTCTGGTGCCAGAATTGGGGACCTTCCAGATGGCTTTGCCCCTCACTGTGGCCTGACAGACATACCTGGGGCTCTACTGACGTGTAAACCACTGACTCTGGCAAGGTCCTTCAGCATAGAGTCAGAAGGGGGTTTGGGGACCTCCCCAGTACCTGACCACTTTCTTTATCTCCTTCTTTAGGCAAGTTCCCCAAAAGACTTCACCAGATAGCCAATAACTCAAATAAATGCCTTCAAAGCTGGATATCCAACCCTATCTTTAATTCATATTCAGCAGTTGATAGGTCACCACACCACAACCCACCACATTTGGGGGTTTTCTGGTGGTCCAGCCACAATGCCAGCAAGTTGTCAACCGTTTTTGGAGCGTCTAGTAGTCTCCTCAGATGCCATGCTTAGCAGTGATTGCCTGTATATGACACATGGAAATTCTCAAGGATACCCCGTTTCTTATTTCTGAAAAGAAGGCTGTGATAGCATGCAGGTTGTGCTTCAGACCATCTTAAACATTGGTTGTGACATCAGCTAATGAAAAAGGAAATAAACAGTCCCCCCCCCAACCTAGGTGTTGATCTTCTGATGGACCAGCAAGGACTTGTCTTAGTTTGGAACATGCTCCTGGCACCTTATAAGGGCTAGGGAGCAGGATACCCCCCAACTCTTGAGGAGGCTCAAAGATGGCTTGGAGATAGTTCTCAGGTGTGGTTGTTCATGTGTCGGTGTGAACATGAACATTCATGAACATTTTAATCCACAGAAGATGGGACGGGAAAATGAGGGCTACTCATTATTGTCTCTGAGGGGTTTCTGAGGGGCTTTTTTGTTATATTTGAACACAACCTAAGATTTAATGATTTATCTGGACAGCTCCTCTTACTAGGACATCCCACCACTATGTAACAATGTATTCAGTAAGCCCATCACCAGAAATAGAGGTTGTGTATCTTTGAATATAGCAAGTGGATATTTTAGCATCTTAGATAGAAGATATGACATGGCAGAAGCTACTGTGGACATAAGCACGCTTAGTCAAATGCACAAAATGTATGAACCAGCATTGCTTTAGGCTGACCAGCAGTTCAACAGGTAACGTTGCGCACTTTGTTCCCGACTTGAATTTCTTAGAAAATTCCACTCCTCGGGTGAGAGATTATAAACATCTAACTGGGGATGCATCAAACTGCCTCTATTTTGAACCAGTTCCACGTGCACCAAGGGAGTTCATGGGGTTGAGACTGAACCAGGCCTCCCAGAAAGCTTGAGACTTCAATTTGTTGCTGAAACCACAGAGGTAGCATGTAAATTCCACAAGCATTCAAGGTGCATACCGAAATGGTTCTAAATTAAACCAGTTTGGCAGTCTTCACTGGAATCAACAGGAGTGTCGTCCCTTTGCCACTGGAAACAAACGTTGTTCTATATTTAGGAGATCTCAAATGCAGTGGGAGGCCTGGAATGCAATGGGTTTCTTTTGGTTTTTTTCCCATAAACTGTTGGACCAGGGCCAATTCACACCTCAACTTGTAGTTCGAGATAGGTGAACATCTGGGAAGGTGAATTCAAGCACCCCTGGCTCCCTACATGTTCACTAATCATGAACTAGTAGTGCTCCACACATGACCAAATGTGACCAGAACTTACCCGATAGCATCCAGCCAGTGACCATTTACACTTGTGCCAAATGGGGAGGTCATCAGAGCTGCTGCCCAACCGTGGTGGCAGCTCCAATGACCCCCTGACATGACTGCAACAGGGTGGAGTGTCAGCGGCGTCAAAGCGATGGCTCTGATGCATGCACACTTGAGGGGGCACGGCACTCAAGATGGCGACTCCCAGAAGAATAAATTGGCCCATAGTTGTGGTTGAATTCAATGTGAACTGTAGTGCTAAGAACTAAGTTCATGGACTTCTCTAATAACTAAGGATGGACCAGTTCCAAGAATTAGGTTCATTTCTTGCTCCTGAGTTTTTTTTTAAATTGTAATAATTGTTTCAATTTTTGGTATCTATTCATAAAGAATTCCTCTATTTGAGACTGCATCTCCATTACACATCAAAGGGACCTGAAGTAAGGCCAGTTTATATCTTGTCCATTTGAAATCAAGTTGAGACTTCACCTTGTTACTGAAACCACAGTCTCTGACAGATAGACTAAGGTACCTTTACTGCGTAATGGGAGTACAGCCTGGGTCTACTCCAAACACAGAAATGAGGCAACTAGGCATGTGCACAAACTCAGTTTTCAACATTCAATTTGGAATGAATTGAATATTCAAAAATCTGAATATGAACAAATAAAGGAAAATGAATGTCTGGATATTTGAACTGATATGAATACATTCGGATCTATTTGTTCAAATATTCAATATGTATCCAATGATAAGAATCTCGTATGTATAGCTGTACGGATGCGTAGAGATATGTTCAACATGCATACACATAAGTATGCCATGCATATGTATCCATACACATATGAATGTCTGATTTTCCCCCCCAAATAACTCAAAATATTCATATCTGTACGAATACTAAAGTACAAACATCTGGACATTCAATCCGTATACAAATGTCTGGATTCGTCCGACTTTGCTCGAATAACGAACATTTCCAATATCCGTGCACTTCCCTAGAGGCAACCTATTTCTCATTCTTTCGTTCATTCCTATTCTCTGCATTTGCACTCATATACCAGATGAAAAGTTACATCCTTTGAAATGGGCAATGTACCGGTAGACCTTTATCCATTCAAAACTTGTGCGATTGTACAGACTTGGAAAATGAAAGTGAAATAAAATAGGATTCACATTCAAATAAAGTTGGTGACCAAAAGCAAACGTTCTGCTCATTTCTAGGAGTTTTTTCTCACTAACTCTCTTCTGTCGTTCTTTCTGCAGGGCGGTATTTGATGCCCCTATGTCACAGAAATAGATTAAAGGAACCAGCGCAGGGAAGGACTTTAGAAACTGTGACAGTTGGTCAACCCAGACCAGTTTCTTTGCCAGGATCCCATACCCCTCCAGCAACTGCTCTGTTGAACAGGCCATGAGCCAGAGGGTCATCGGTTTATGGAATTTGCTGCCAGAAGAGGAGGTAACAGCTACCAGTCTAGATGGTTTTAAGGTAGGGTTAGACCAATACAAGGGCGACAGATGTATCAATGGCTACTAGAATGTATGCCTAGGTACATCTTTCAGGCTGAGGGGAGGGGAAGCAGGATGCTTCTAAGGCCATTTGCTGGGATTCGTGAGCAGGAAAAGGTTTCCTCTTGTTTCTGCTTGAGATGCCCATGAGCATTTGGTGGACCACTGTGTGCGATGGGATGCTGGATTAGATGGGCTGTGGCCTGATCCAGCAGGACTTATATTCTTATGCTTCTTGGTGAATGGGATTTTATTCAGAAATCTCAGTGAGATTTGCTGAGGACTGCCCAAAAGAAGGACAGCACCCACTCAAAGAATGACCTTTAGAGCATTCCCTCCTGCCAGATCCCGGGGGGTTATTTACCACTTGACACACTATTGACAGGCTAATAGAGGTGTGCATGGACCTGCACCTGACGTGTGCACAGTGCATCCGTGCAAAGTTCCATCGCTGACACAAGTTCGTGCTACCCCACTTACTGTATTGGAGGTTGAAACATGGTTACATCAATTAGACCTCCAACGGGATTCTTTCCCCTTGTCCCACCATCCCAGGGCCTGTGTCCTTTCCTGATTATCCCCTTCATATCCCTTCTCACCTGAGACCTTTGGGCAGGATAGAAGTACAAATAATAAAGTTAAAAAATAAACATTCCCTCTCCCCTCCACCATGATTTATCCTCCCATTATTTCTTAAGTTTTGCCTACAGCCTTCATTCCTCTGGGCTTCTATTTCCACTTACTTTCTCATTGCATTTATGGCTTCCCTCCCTGAATCACTTGTTTTGTTATTTTGTTAGACATTTGTTTCCCATTCTCCCCCCAGATCCTTCCTCTTATTTCTGACTTATTTCTCTCCTTCTCTTTCCTCCCCCTGACAATCTCTATAGAGTTTCCAGAGACCATTCTGTGCAGTTGCCAAAACGTGTTGTAGGCCACAAAGCTTTTGCCATGTTGATGGTTTCTCCCCTCCCATAGCTATGAGACTTTGCCGGTGGTACCCAACACCCAAGGCATACCCAGAAGTGCCCAGGCATTTGGCAGGCAGGTGCCCTGGGCTTCTTTGAAGTCAGGAATGTGCTGAAAATTCCTCTTGTATCCATTTTGCAAGC
Organism: Aspidoscelis marmoratus; assembly: GCA_014337955.1. Lineage (NCBI taxonomy): Eukaryota > Metazoa > Chordata > Lepidosauria > Squamata > Teiidae > Aspidoscelis > Aspidoscelis marmoratus. Next base: position 280,281 of record MTQE01001340.1, on the reverse strand, counting down.
TTGAGCAAGCTTGTTGGCTCACAGGGGGATTTGCAGTACAATTCAGTCCTCCAAGGAGCCTGACAGATCCGTGCGCCATGCCTCCGGGTGCTTCTGGAGATGCCCTTGGGCATGGAGCTTGCTGGGAAGCTGCTCTAACTGGACGTGAAGTGAGGGGTGTAAGTTCCCACGATGATGGAGCCACAGTTAGCTTCTTCAGCTACAGGCGCCGGCTTCACTGTTACTCCACCAGTGGGTTCCAAGCATACGGTGGAGCCCGGAGTCACGTGAGAGGGGTTGTTGCAGGAGTCACCACTGTGAGGTGTGCCATGAGGTGCAGCACATGTACTTGCAATTTCTGTGACGCACGAGGGCACGTTGGCTGCAAGGGAAAGGCATTCAGGCGGTCCACAGGGAGCAGAAGTCACCTCCATGGGTGGAGCATGGCATGGCTCTTCACAGCAAGCACTGCAAGGCGAGGTGCATGCTGGCGCACAGATATTTGTGCTTTCAGTAGCACATGCTGGCACAGCCATCGGTGGAGGGTTGCAAGGCTGCACGGACTGGTACATCATGCAGGCGGCTGTTCCATCCTCAGCTGCTCCCGTGGCACAACAAGGAACACCAGCAGGGGGAGGGAGGCATGGCTGTCTTGTCTGATACGCCATGTGGAAGGACTCTTGAGCCTGATGCTAGAGCAGGAGCAAGGAAAGGAACGCTGCAGTTACTCTGCTTCTTAACTACAAACCGTTATCCCACCAGTGCTGCGTACAAAGGTGATTTGCAAAAAGAAACCATCCGTTAAGGTCAAGAACATTAAGGCTGCATCCCCATTACAAGCTTAATTCGATTTCGATACGGTTTCAATCCTTGCAGACCCCACGTCAATTTGGCTTAACACGCTTTCTGCATGTTAAATCGCCCCAAAGCGTTGTAAATGTTAACCCTCATTTCAACAGATCTCACTCCGGTTCGTGCGCTTGATACATGTTACATTTTTTACTGTGGGGACCGTACCGTGTTAAGGGATGAGAATCCATGTTTAGGGTTTCCCTCCCCCAATAGCTTCCTTCCAAAGATAGTGATTTCAGTGTAAAAATCCACCCTTTACAGCAGCCTCTACACTGTAGCGATCCACCCACTTCACACCTGATAACAATGTTGCAATTTTGCACAATTCTAGCTCTTTGGAGTTCTGACCTTTAAAGGGGAAAAGAAAGCAGGGGCAGGTTCTGGGAGATGTGTGAATGTTTAAAGCCCCCTTGCTTGAGTTGCCACTGCTGCTGTGTGCCCTGGGCAATGGGGAGAATCACTGGCTGCCCGCTGCCATTTTTCCTCCATGCAGGCAAGCGGCAGCCACCCAGCTAGGCTCCGTGAAGGGGCCCGTTATGGGTGGTACGTTCACGCCAGGAGGAAGAGGGCAGGGCAGCCCTGAAAAGCGGCTTTTAGAAAGTAGCCACTTGAGACCCCCCCCCTTGCGTCACGTATGCCACATACAATCCTCAGAATCCGGATCCAACATGATTGAGTTGAAAGTAATGGGATCAGGCAAATTCGTGTTTGCATCCAGTTCTATTATTTCAGTTTAGGGGAACTGGATTAAGCTTATAATGGGGATGCGGCTTAAGAGTTTGAAGACTGGGAGACTCATTTTGTAACTTCTAAATGTAGCTACTTATGGTAGGAAGGAAGGAAGGGAGGGAGGGAAGGAGGGAGGATGGGGGATGGGGGAGGGAGGGAATAAAGAAAGGAAAGAAGGAAGGAAGAAGGGAGGAAAGGAAGGAAAATGGAAGGAAAAAAGGAAGGAGGGAATAAAGAAAGGAAGGAAAAAGGAAGGAAGGGAGGGAGGAAGGGAGGGAGGGAGCTGCTAAAGCAGTTATTCTTATGGTGGGGAAGGAAAACCCAGGTATTTGGAAGCCAGGGACCCTTGTTTTTTTTAATAGCAGAGAATGAAGGAAATGTTGTATCTGTTTGGAGAGTCATCTACAGGCAGGCCCACATGCACCCGAACATGAAACTTCCCAGTTCTACCTGTTTCAAGCTGCCCAGGAGAGACACATTCGCTTGGAAGGATCCCACAGTTCTGGACCGTCTAAGGCTGCACTCAGAAGCAGTGGGGGAAAACCCCTCCAGCTTTGTGATTAGAGATGCATTTGAGTCAATTAGCGAGCGCCAGTCTGCTCTTGCCCTCTATCATGAACCCTCTGGGGTAGAAGATGTGGATTAGCAATGGAAAGAGAACACAAGGGCCACCCGCTCCTGTCTCTCAGGTACTTTCGAGATTCTTCTTTTTGCTATGTGTGAATGCAGCCTTAGAGATGAGTAAGATATAGTTCACGGGGAGGATCATTCACATGGCAGCCTGCCCCCCCCCCACCTTTTGGGTGTCTGTGAGCACCACATTTGTTGCCAAAGGCTCAGAACCATCACTTAACTTTTCTTCTCCCATGTTGCCAGACCTGGATCCCTGAAACCAAATTACTTCTGTAGGACTTCTGCCCCATTCGCCTTCCCTGGATGACCTCCAGTTTAGTCTAGTGGTTAGGGAGCCAGACTCTTATCTAGGAATACCGTGTTCGAGTCCACCCTCCCCCATGAAGCCAGCTGGGTGGCCTTGGGATAGTCACAGCTCTCTTCAGAGCTCCCACAGCCCCACCTACTTCACAGGGGGTCTGTGGTTGGGAGATGAACAGGTTTGTCAGCCACTCTGAGTCCCCTGAAATGGGTGAGGAAAGCAGGGTAGAAAACCCAACTCTCTCCTCCTCCTCCTCCTCCTTCCTTAGTTTCTAATATCTCCACAATGCTAATCTCTTAGGATGGGCACCTTCTTTTCTCATTTCCATTTGGACCTCAAAATGAAAAGGATTAAATTTTCTGCATTTTTGAGAAAGTGTGTGCCACTCACTAAATTATTTCTGAAGAACAAGGGGAGGGTGGGATTTTTAAAAAAGGGATTCCTACATGAAATAAAAAAAACACCTTTACTAACATGAACATTTGTACACTTTTATAGCCAAGGAGGGAAGAAAGCTGAGTAATGTTTTGAACTCTGAACATGCCCTGACAGCACTCTCTAAGGTAGGGAGATAGTTAATAGTAATTAACAGAACAATGAAAGGCAACAGAAAGGGAATATTGAGGGGCTTTAATCCATGGTTAAAATAGGCTCAGAAGCACCCCGGGGGGGGGGGAGGAGGAGGAGGAGGAGGAGGAGGAGGAGGAGAAGAAGGAGAAGAAGAAGAGAGTTGGCTTTTCCACCCTGCTTTTCTCATCCCTTTAAGGGGACTCAAAGCAGCTGACAAACCTTCTGTTCTTCTCCCCACAACTGATAACCTGTGAGGTGGGTGGGGCTGTGAGACCTCAGAAGAGAGCTGTGACTAGCCCAAGGTCACCCAGACCTTGGCTCACAGACCAAAACAATGAAAATAAGCAGAAAATGACAAGGTGGAAGTTATCTCATGGTGTAAGCCACGGACAACTGTGTGAGACCGGAAGGATTCCTTCTTTTCCAAAGTTCAAGGATGTCCACCCTATGCTCTCCCTTGCCTGTGAAATCCTGCACTAGATTCACTCCTAACATCTCAGATACCCTGGGGAATACATTCTGATTTTCCAAGAAAAAAGGAGTGGGGGCCCCCTCCCGTGTTTCCCTAAGTTTCCTCCTAGATCAACAAGAGACTTACCCAAGTTTGCAACCGCCGGGGAGCTGGATGGGTTTGACAAGAGGCATGACAACCTGGGAGCTCTTTTTTATACCCAGGGTGTAGAGAAGGGAAGGTTGTGACCTGCCGGGGTGTTTCAAAACAGCCCCACCCACACCCCAATTAGTGGATTATATGAAGTAATAGTTGGCTGGGCAGGAACTGAGACAGGTCCGTGGGAAGACTGTTTCCACGGACTCCCTTGTTATGAACTGAGATGATTTCAACCTGAGATTTCTAGTGTTTGTGATTTTGTTCCTTTTCTTTCCTTCCCCAACTTCAGTGCCATTGAGTGTGCGTTGAAGGTGTCCTCCTCAATTGCCATGTTGACCCTCCCCAAGTGAGAAGTGACCCACAGACCCCAGGAGAAGAAGAACTGTGATGAATCAAAGGATCTATTCCAGGAAAGGTCAATCCTGTCACTTGCAGGTTATGTTGCTTCTCCTAGCAGATCTAGCACTATCGCTATCACCTGTCTGGGGGAGGGCGAATCTGCTACTGGGCTACCACTGTTGTATAGAGGAGGAGGAGGAGGAGGAGAAAAGTTGGCTTTTCTACCCCACTTTTATCACATATTTAAAGAAACTCAAAGCAGCTGACAAAGCTTTTCTATTCTTTTCCCCACAACAGAACATCCTGTGAGGTAGCTGGGGCTGTGAGAGCTCAGAAGAGAGCTGTGACTAGCCCAAGGTCACACAGCTGGCTTCATGGGGGAGGGCAGAATCGAACCCGGTATTCCCAGATAAGAGTCCGGCTCCCTAACCACTAGACAACCACTAGGGCCTTCAGGTGGCAAAGGAAGTAGGGAACTGCCATCAAATCCCAAAATGGTTAATAAAGGAGTATTCTAACCTGGCTAGGGGTGTGCACGAATATTCATAACATTAAAATTTCATGCAAATTTGTACATTCGAATTTGAATGGAATGTTGGCGCATTCAAAGACTGACTTCCAGATTTGAATCTAATGTTTTGATACATTCGTACAAAACTTCGTATGGGATTCGTATGCAATTCATATCTAGCATTTGTATCAAATCTGTATGGAACCTTCATATCGAATTCAAATCCTACCACATGCAAAGGGATTTATTCGAATGAATATGAATTTTCTTGCACTCAGTTCGATACGGATCGAATAAAAAACATTCGTGCACATCCCTAAACCTGGCTTTGTAGACAAACTGATATACAGATGTGCATTATTGTCTCTGAGCTTTGCAAAACTTTGCAAAACTTTCTGTACTATGGTTTTGATCTGGACAGATCCAGGGCCTCCTCATTTGCACATTAATCTGGACTGAGGAGGGCCCATCCCCCCTTATGCCCTTGATCCAGATCTAGTGTAAACCTCATTTATTGGGTCTACAATCTGGCCTAAGGTCTTTTATCCAGATCATGGAGGCATATAGATGATATCTCTCTGATCTAGAAGTACTGGACACCATCATTCAGCAATATGCCATAGCACCCTGCTGAAAATGCCTCCCTATCCCTGCAGCTAGGATTTTTCACGCCTAGCCATTGGGGCTGGGGTAGCAGTTGTGAAGCTCATGATGTGCCATGCAAGTTTTGCAGCTTCGAGACGGTTGATCCAGATTAGCACCGTCCATGCAGGTAGTGCTAATCTGTCCCTCCCGTTCCTAGGATCTGGACTGGTAGGTCCTGGGAAATCCAGATCTACCAATCTACCACTCCGTAGCTGAATTTGCACCTCAGCCCATAGTATGCAACATCTGGGTAGGTGCATCTGTAATGTCAGGAGGCGTTTACAGCCTAATTGCATGCTAGCTGTGGAGCATGCAATTGTGCTCCACAAACATGCTTACCATTCCCTGGGACGTGAAGGGAAGGGCAAAAACGGCCCAGATCTACTTCACCTCAGTACAAAAAGAGCCTTAGGTATAATGTGTACGTTCAATCATTTCTGAAGGCATAGGAAGGAATATGGTGGCCACAGGTCCTTCAGGCTCTGCAATTTAAAGGCACATTTGGCAAGCTTGACAACACAACCATAAACATTTGCTTAACAAAGGGAAGCCTCAGCAACCCAAGGAAGAGAAATGATAGAGCAAACAGATAACAGTGTATTGAATTTTGCATTCATATGTCACTCTGCACCAAAAGAATATGATTCAGGTTCCTCCATTGCTAAGCAGGGATTGAACTATTGACCCTTTCTGCATGGACTCTGTTCATGTCAAGGGTATAGTGCACGTTCTAAGCTTCCATATCTGCACATAAATACAGTATGCAGAGGGCCCACCCCTTCTTGTCCAGTGGGGTCTGCATTAGACAGAGATTAAGGAGGACTGTGGCATTCTGGGGCAAACCGGGAAGCTAAGTGGTGATTTCATGGGATTCCGGAGGGCTTTGAATGACAGTGGAGGTGCGTCCACCAGCCAGAGCCACGCCAGCCCACCAAATTGGACCAATGGCGAGCCAGAGATCACGGACTATATAAGAGCTTGCAGAAGCAGCTTCCACGTCTCCCATCTGCTTAGAGGGGATCACAAGGGAGTTATTTTACATTTGAAACCATGAAGGACATTAGAGCTGATGTTAAGCTTCTTAATTCTTTTCAGTTGTTGTAACAATAAACCTGGAGGGTTTTCCTATAAAGAGGAGTCTGTTTGCTGCTTTTAAGGGAAGCCTGTATTCAGGGCTGATAAAGCAGGATGCCAGAGGGGGTGCAGTTACTTGCAGGGAGCCCAGGGGGTCTGGCAGCACCCCGTGGCGCTTTGCAGCTTGCTTCCAGTCTGTGTTACTCTGCAGAGTATGAGTACTGGAGAGGCGTGTGGGGTCAGCACAAGACCAACAGTACTATCCAGATCTTGGGTCGTCCTATTGAATCCGTGCTAACAGAGGGGCCAGGGCCTTGATTTGGAACACAGGAGGAAAGCAGAAGGCCACTTTCTGAGCTTTTCAAATCACCAGAGGGTTCTTTTCAGTGGTGCACCATGGTGCGCCAGCAAAAAAGCACACCTGGCCCTGAGGTTAAGAAATTTAGTTCCTAGTGTCAGGAAAGATGGTTGCTCTATCAACTTTCTTTCATCCATGTGTTTTGTTCTGTTCTTTAATAAATAAGCGAGCTGAAGATGAATGCATTTCCCTTTGTTCTTTTTTACTGCAATAAGAGAAAAGGGTCTTTGGCTCCAACCAACTCAAACTCTTTACAGCAAGACGAGACCTTTTTAACCCAACCCTGGCTGAACATTCCCTCTTAACTTTTCTCTGTTGGTTAGAAACGCCTTCTTGCAAGCTTTAAAGTTATTTTCCATCTAATATATTCATAGAGGGGAGGAGATTTTAATATTTAAATGGTTATCACGCATGCGAAGAAGACCACAGTTCAAACAGTGGTTGACTGACTAGCAAGAACTAGTTTCTTCCTTTGAATTTAGCAGACCTGATAAGAGCTCTGTTAGATATCAAGCCTTTTGCAAGCACAGTTTTCCTCCCTTAAAGTCTTTACACTAGCCTTCAGAGGTGTGAAAGTGGCTGTAAAGCTCACGTGGGATTTTGCAGCATGACATGGATTAATCTGGATTGGTGCCATTAATGCAGATGACATGGATCCTCAGCTGATCAGCTGTCAGATGGGTAAAGGGGCTGTCAAGCACATGAGTGGAGCTCGGGTAAAATAATTAAAACGCAGCTGTGGCTTCAATTGTGTGCTTGACAGCTTTACCCATCTGACAGTTGATCAGCTGAGTGCAGGGAAGCTGTCAGGCACTCATTTGCTAAAGCAAGCCCTTAACCAGGCATGCCTGCCTGAGCGCACGATGAGGCAAGGGGGCATCCTTGCACCCAGGGTGGAGAGGGTGGAGAAAACCATGGCTTCCCAAAGTAAGGGTTTACTGCAGTTTTCATAGGAACAGGCGGGTTTGGCTTGAACCCATGCTGCCTTCGATTACCATAGGGACTTCTTACTGTGAACCACAATTTGCATAAAGGCTGCCCTGAATCTACGCTGGGATGCACCCTTTATTTTAATCCAAGACCAACAGAGTAAAGATAGAATAGTGCAAACAACAAGCATAGAACACGGGAACAAATTAAAACAAAAATCAAATATCAATTGGATTCACTTGGTGAAATGCAAGCTTTCAGTTTAAGAAGAAAGGGATTGTCTCTCACTTGAGGCAGCACAATGTTTTACCATTTGGACACTTATAGGGGGTCAGTTTCTTCTATTGTTTCTCTGAGTGTCCTCTGCAGAATGTATCTATTAAATCAAAGACTAGGAAGTCCCATATAAGAAGGATTTTGGGGGAAAGATCTGTTTTTGTTTCTGTTTTTGTTTCTGTTTTTATGGCCAAATGTTGTAAGATCAACCTTTAGTCAAGGATCAAACAATAAGTTCTAAACACAATGTGTGCAGGGTGTGAAATCTTTTGCTCAGTGCAAAGTTGTGATTCTTGGAGCAGTGGCTACTTACTAGAAATGCAATGAATAACAGAGCCCCCTATGGGCCGAGGAAGGAACAGCAAAAGAAGCCCGAGGAAGACTGCATGAAATCATGGGTACCCTGGATTTCTCAATTTGTTTTCTGTTCATCCTGTTAAGCTCTAAGCAGCTGGCATTCAGGGGTCAGAGTGTATTGACACAAGCCTCGAAAAAAGTCCCATAGAGGCAGGTCTGGGGTTCAACTGGACCACCAGATTGCCTTAGCAAAGTGGGAAGAGTACACTCCATATGACTCCTATCACCCGTGTTCCAAATGGAAGAGCAGAAAGCAGGATTTCATGCCCTCTGCATGCTGCAGCCTGCCTTCCCTTCTTATGGTTTGGGCACCTGTGGGGTGCTCTTTGCCAGCAGAAAGTGGGAGTGAGCGGCAATATCTGCAGCCATAAAGCATGTTGTGTTGCCATAAAACTCCTCATCGCCTGCTCCAGGGCCAGAGCAGTAACGGAGGGGCTGTCATTTTAGAAGCAGGTCGCCACTGCTTCTACCAGCATCTCTGATCACGCACTCAGATGGCACATGGCAAATCCCTTCCTCCTTGTGTGTTCTTCTTAACTGGTGCTTAGACTTAGGCTGGACCCGAAGCTGAACCACTCTGTGATTGGATGTGCTTGAAAGCAGTCACGGAGCAGTGACAGAATGGCTCTCTCAGCACTGGACCTTAATCCAGATTAGAACCCACATGCTAGTGCGGCAGGGCGTGCTGTAGTTGGCAACATCATGCAGCGGTCAGGTCCCTACTCTGGAATTAAAGGGCCAGTGCTGAAAGTGCTAATGATATTTGGCTAGGGAACATAAACCATATGATCCTACTTGTAACCTTAGATCAGCAAAAAAAAAAAAAAAAGCCCCTCCAAGTGAACCAAAGTGAATAACCACAGAGAACAGGGTCTCCTTGGTGGTGGCACTCAGGCTTTGAAATAGTATGCCTGTACCAACTTTGTATCCCTTTGAGGGGTGTGCATGAATGCAATTTTCGGCATGTGATTCAATTAAAATCGAACATCCAAATTCAAATAAATCTGAATAAATTTGAATGGTTAAAATACAAATGTATTGACATTCGATTTGATCTGAATATATTTGTATCTATTGTATGAATATTCAATTCATATTTGAAGATACGAATGTCCACAACATTTGTTTATGTGTCCGTATGCATCCATACCCATCCACTTGCATTTGTACGCATCTCATTTTTATCCCGTATGCATCCTGTTTTCATCCCGTATGTATATATACAAATGCATACGGATTAAAATAAGAAGTGTACAGATGCGCATGTAATGTGTACGTATCAGTATACATATTAATGTCCGAAAAATTTGTACAAATGATTTGACAGATTTGAAATTTGCTTCAGTGTTAAAAAACGAATATATGGACATTTGATTAGAATTCAATGCCCAAATTTGAACGAATTCGAACAAATTTTGAATGTTTCAAATATTCTCACATATTCCTAATTAATTTAGGTGCTGGGTGAAGACCTGTTTAGTCACTCAGGCCTTCTGCAGGTCTGGCTGGCTGTTCTGGTTTTAATTGTCTTGTGTGTATGTTTAAGGTATTTTAAAAATTACATTGTTTTCATAACTTTGGCGGGGTTGTATATTTTAATGTATTTTTATAGTGAATTGTCCAGGGAACCTGTTATTGGATGACTATGGAAATATAGTAAATAAATGTCCTGAGAAACGACTCCTTTCTGCTGTGATTTAGAGTGAGTGTGCTGAAAACTGACACCGGAGAAGGCATATCTTCCATCTTCTCTGTCCCTTTTCCTCCAGCTGGGAGGGGAAGCCCAAAAGCTCAGATTTGCCTTTCCTTCCACAGCACTGTGTCATCATGACGGTCTTTCATCAGAAGCTAAGGGAGTCTTGCTCACGATCGGGATGAGTTACCTCTTCCTTAAATTCCTTCCACTTATTGGATCTCTTAACTGGTCCCATGAACCATGACAACAGAATCATCCTGATGATTTTAGTCAAGGGGAATGTCTTCAGAAAGGGAGTCAGGAAATTGAAAGATCTCCACCATGCCATGGAAGAAGCCATGCAGTACAGAAGATCATATAGGCTTCGATGTATAGCCCTATTAATACATTTGGTGGCAGTCACCCGCAGAAAAAGAAGAAGAAGAGAGTTGGCTTTTCTACCCCACTTTTCTCACCCATTTAAGGGGACTCAAAATGACTGACAAAGCTTTTCTATTCTTTTCCCCACACCAGACACCCTAGACGTTTTCGCACGGGGGAAAACGGAACGCGAAAAAGCC
>MTQE01001340.1:234948-255838 GCA_014337955.1 Aspidoscelis marmoratus | reverse complement strand
GGTGGTCTAGCACCCAATAGCAATGGGTGCTAGCTTGCTTGCAGTGAAAACACCAGAGCACCCATGTGGCAAATCCAGATCTACACTTGTGGGGCCTGCCTGTGACCCCAGGTTTTTTGGGGGACAGGGGGTATAATCTCCAGAGATGCTCCAGAGCTTCTTCAAAGATTCTCCAGAGGGGCTCTGTAGAACCTCCAGAGATTGGTCATAAGCTCCGGAGATTTTCTGGAGTGATCTGCCACAAACTTCGAAGATTCTTTGGAGCCTTTGATAAAGGACCATAGGATTGGCACTGCTCTTGCGTGGGGTCCTCTTCAGAGCCTCTGCCATTCTTTGGAGTAGGCTTCAGAGCCAGCTTTGGAGATTGTACACAGCCTTCGGAGCTTTAGGTTTTGGGGCACCTCCCATGGGTGTACCCCCCGGAGCCCCCCCTAGACCCCATTGCCCAACTGTGGTGGAAACAGGCTCTGTATTATCCAGATTTGATGCCTGAAGACCCCATTGTAGATCCCTTTAATGGGGTCTACAGGAAATCTGGATTATAGGTCTTAAAGGACCCATACGACCCGGCTTTCCCTAGAACTGGTGGAAACAAATGTGGCTCTAATGAGGTCTGTAGTGGAAATGGAGTCTTCCTGCTCTGAGCCTAATGGGTCCTTAATGGGTCCTTAATGTGTCCTTAGTGTTAGTGGAAAAACACCCCAAAAGAGTGTACAGATATTGCAGGCTAAACCCAGATCAATCCCCTGCTATTGCAACATTATGGAAGCTTTCTCATTGGTGGCACTCCCCAGGAAGGTCTACTTATCATTACAGTCTTTGTATTAATCCAAGCATTTTAGATATTAGAGAAAGGTAGCTGTGTTTACATTTGTTTTCTCTTTTTCTTAAGCTTATGAGTCTAGATAGACAGAGATGAAAAAGATTCTGCTTTTTTGAAAACTCCTGGGGATGGAATCTACCAATCAAAGAATCTACCAATATGTTTACTTCGAGCAAAAGCAAGAACCTCTATGCAGGCTTTGAGTTAGTTTGCAGTTGGGATCATTCACACACCAGTCTAGCCCCCACGCCACCCCATGAATGTTCTCGGCTGGAAAAGGTGAATTGCACATGGAATGAGAACAGAAGAGCCATATACTACTGTGTGTAAAGCACATTTGAGCCACATTGTTTGCTACACATGGATGGAATCTGAGACGTATTGATACGTACCAATATGTATGCGTTCATGTAGGATATATATTAGGGATATGCGTGAATGCAATTTTTGGCATTCAATTTGTAATGAATCGAATATTCAAAAATCCCAATTTGTACAAATAAACAAAAATGACTATCTGGACATTCAAACTGATACGAATACATCCATATCTATTTCTATGAATATTCAATATGTATCCAATGATACAAATCTTGTATGCATCCATACACAACCTGTTTTCACCCTGTGTCCATTCCGTGTGTATTCGTGCATATGCATATGGATATGCACAAGAGGTGTTTGATACATACATGATGCGTACATATCCATACACATACGAATGTCTGAATTATTCTTACAAATAACTCAAAATATTTGAATTTATACAAATACTAAAATAAGAATGTCTGAACGTTCGATTCATGTATGAATGTCTGAATTCATATCAATTTGTACGAAAAACAAATAATACAAATATTTGTACAAATCCCTATCCGATATGTATCCGATATGAATCTGTAATGTGGGATCCATTTCCAGGATCCATATGCATTGGTATTGGATATCCATATGAATCCATACAAATACATTCGTATTGAATAAAGTGTTAACACATTTGCAGGGGACCTATTCAAATGAATACGAATTTTCTAACATTCGATTCATGCACATCCCATATGAATCCCATATGAATGCAATAAGAATCCATAATGAAACTTTGTACAAATATATCGAAACATTCAATTCGAATTTGAATGTCCAAATTCTGCTGAATTCCGCTGAATTTTGAATATTACAAATATTCATGCACATCCCTAACTGAGATCCACAAACATCTTGCCTTGAGTTGCAGGACTGCTGCCAACCATTGCTTGATCCTGACCTCCTTCTATTGCTTGCTTGTCTCTAGCAAACCCTTCCACAGAGGCGGTTGGAGAAGACACCTCCCAGGAGGTTGAGAGCAAGGGAAGTTTTAATTCTGCCTCCTGTGTTGTGAATAATTCCCCCCCCCCTTATCATTCTTCTTGCAGATAGTTTATAGCATTTCCTCTTTTTTTCTCATGGCAACATTGAAATGATTATTTTGAATCTGAATTCCATGCTGACCTTCAAATTGGATGAAGGTTGGGCATTCCCTCCGGGCAAACCCTGCAGTAAATTCTGCCCACCTACTTGTTCCTCTTCACTTCTCTCCCTTCCTCACACTGTGTGTTAGTCTTTAACCCCAGGATGTTCTTCTGAGTGCATGGGATGAGCCACTTATGAATTTAGGAACCAACAATAAGCATCAGTCTATGACAGGCATGTGCATAAAAAAAAATTGTGTATTCGGTTCTTTGTTGAACCTGATATCCATTAGTTCAGTTCACCAAATGGTTGTTCGCATCTGATTTTGAACGTGATCAAAAAGAAAATGTTAAATCGAATGGTTCGCATTTGTGAAAAACTGGTTTGGTCCAATTGAACTTTGGATATAGGAACTACCACATGTTAATTTCCAATGCAAACATCTGTGAACAAAACTATTCAACTGAATTTTCAAACTAGAACTGAACTTTGTGCATCACTAGGCTGTGAATACGTGTGGCTAGTATACAGTGGCTAGTAGAGTAGCCCATCAACTGGCCATAGTTGTCTCACTGCAAACATGGCCTCCTTTTCCAGACAGGCCTAGATGAAAGAGTTATCCAAATACTTCTGAGTGCTGCTGTTGCCACACTTCCTACGCCATTTGTTTCACACATTCTGTATCTCACAATCAAGATGTAGGCTGCTAATCTATGTTTAACAGAAGCCACTTTGGCCTTTACTGACATAAGTGCTGTTGATGGCATCTCCACCTTCAGATCATTATCCTGTTCAGTCTCCTTTGCCCTTCCATCTTTTTTGGTCTCATCTTTCCCTTAAACTTCACCTCCTTATCCATTCCCCTCCTCACTGTTTCTATTTTTTGGCTTCCCCAAAGTCACCATTCATTCCAAGCAGTTGTCTCCTCAGAAGTGAAGGGAGAGAAAGACCCCAAGGGCACCCCCTCAGCAGAACAGAGGAGACCTTATTGGCCTCTGTGTTACGATGGGGAATCCTTCCTGTAGTCTGTGATGATAACCACCTTGATATCTTTCAATTTTCTGCTAAATGAGGAGGCAAAGGATGCCATAGGAATCACCCAACTTGACTGTAGCCTGTAAGAAATCTGCCACGGGCATTAACCTTCCCAAGAGGACGAATCAAAGGATTAGATACTCACAAGAATGCCTGGAAGAGCTTTCTGGTTGACCCAAGAGTCCAGAGTGTGTTGGGAGGACATCCCAAAGGGCAACCTCTTTTATACGGTTCCCGAGAGGCAAATTCCCTGTAAGGAGACGCCTGAGGGCAAAAGGAAGCAAGTTGTTAAGAGACTTGTAGCCTACTCCACCCATTTATCTAAAAATCGCTGACAGACCTCATTAGTTTGCATGGAATTCTGCTAATGGAGTGGAAGGAGCATGGGCCATGTGCCCTTTGGTGAGCATCTCTGTCCAGCTCATGATAACTGACTGGCTGATCCTTCTTGTCATTGTTGCTAAAACAACAACCACAACCCAGTTCCAAAGACAATGTGTGTGTTTTTTAAAGGAAATAAACATGGAGATATGGGTTGGTATTCATCTCCTTTGTTTATTTGTCCTTAAAATCATAGCTTGCATTTGCACACAGTAAAAAAAAAAAGTGGTTCAAAAGCAGCTTATCCGTCCGTCCGTCCGTCCGTCCATCTGTCTGTCTGTCTGTCTGTCTGTCTGTCTGTCTGTCTGTTTTTATTTATTTGCATTTCTATCCCACCCCATACCCTGGCCAAAGGCTAAGGCGAAAAGATAGGCCTTTACAGCCTTCCTAAATGATAACAAGGAAGGGGCAGGGCGCACCCCGGAGGGGAGACTATTCCACAGTCTAGGTTAGAGGTGGTACTGTCCACACACCAGTGCCTTAATCTGTGTTATAAATGCTTTTAGGAAGTGTATTTTCTGGACTTTGATGTGGATTAGAAGTAGGATGAGGACACTAGGATGGGATCCACGTAGGTGGTGGCAGCAGGAGTGGCACTGATGATAGGCAAAGCTGCTTTTTAACATATGAGCAGGTACAGCCATAGAATCCTAAAGGGGCTATTTTGACTATGCAAGAGTTGAAGGTTCTTTCTGCACGGGGCAACGTCCGATGGTAGGAAGGGGCCTAGAGGCCTCCCTTCCACTTGCTAGTCTAGATTATGTGAGCCTGGCCCTAGCAAACACCACCTTCAAAGATATCCAAAATGACACCCTCGTCTGGCTTGCCAGTAGACCTCCCCACGGGAGCTCTGAAGCCAGCATGGGATACTGTCTTGTTGCCGAGTGGGGTGGGTTGTGATTATGGGACTGGGTGGCCTGTCCTACAATAGTGGCTGCAAGTGTGGATAGTGCCCAGGCTGAAACACAGCATTCCGAGGACTGTGGTTGACAGGAAGGGAGAGAGGTTGAGGGAGATGACGCCCCCTCTATCTAGTCAGTTTCATGGTCCAACTGCCTTTACTGTAAGGATACCTTTCTTCATATTTACTAGGAATTCTCCTCATTGTAACAAGTCCTCTGAGCGCAATGATGACCCACTCCCAGCTTCCCGTTCCCTGAGAGAAGACCTTCCCTGGTCCCCTGAAAAAAGCTGCTGAAGGAATAGAAATGTGACCAAGGCCCAGCCCATGTTGGCTTGGTGTTTATGGAGCCTAAACCCTGTGCAAATTTAATTTTTCTACCCATTTCTGTTGTAGTTGCCACAATTTTCCTCCTCCTCCTCCTCCTCCTCCTCCTCCTGCTCCTGCTAGGGGATTGGGCCTCCTGGATTGGGGTCATTTTTATCCAGCCTTTTCAAAATGCTACTCTATTTGATCTCAAAGCACTCCAAATGGATGGCTTGGAGTCCAAAACTTGGTTGGTCCAGATATTCTTCTGATCCCTGGACCTGAAGAGAAGGGAGAACCTGGCTTAGAGATGGGCTCAAGTTATTTATAGCTGCTTTCTTCCGTGAGCTGGAAGAAGACATAAGGGAGTCCTGGGGCTGAATTGTCTTTCTCACTCTGATTATAGCTGAGTTCACATGTTGTAAAAAGAAGCACTACTGAAGTGGCTTGCAGAGGACACTCATGTGCCAGTCTGTCCCCCCCCCCCGGGCCCATGAACTTTCTAGGCTAGAAAAGGTGGATTCAGGATGGGATAAAAACATGAGGACCACATGCTACCTTCCTTAAGGTGTTTCTGAGTTGCCTTTTTTAAAAAAACGTGGCAGCTGGGCAGAGATTCCATCCTAGTGATACTAGAAAGTAAACATTTAAATTGTCTGTTTTCAAAGAAGTCACCAAGTTAGTGAAATCTGGGGGAAGTTTCCACTTCCTGTCCTGTCTGGGGGACAAGAATAGTGCATTTCCAGCTTGTGTTGAAATGCTGGTGTCACTGTGTGTCCATGTGTGCCAACACCAGGGTAACATGCTGGCATGCTGCACAGTGATGCCAGAACATCATGTGATGCACCAGCACACTTGCACAGTGCATTACGTGCCCCTCCATGCAACATAGAGGTATGGATAGGGGAGCCGCTGGATGCGGTAAGTGGAGGGAGGGGTCTTCAGCACGTCATCTAAAAGAAAATCCAATTAAATTTGAATCGAATCGAATGTTTAAAATCCAAATGTCCAAAAATCACATTTGAACCCATAACATTTGAATCCGTACATTCGAATGTTAGATTCATATTTAAAGATACAAATGTTGACAACTTTTGTATGTTATATGTATCTGTGTGCATTCCGTATGCATCCCATTTTATCCTGTATGTATCCCATTTTCATCCTGCATTATAGGCGCAAATACTCATAATTTTTGTGCAGATACATATGTAATACATACAAATCTGTACATTCGAATCATTTGAATATTCGAATGAATGTTTCGGAAAATCTGAAATCCATTCGAATGTCTAGATTCGAATGTTATTAAGTCTGATTTTAATTTGAATGTTGATATTCATCAGATTCGAATTGGATTTTTGAATTTTCAAATATTCATGCACACCCCTATGTCCATGTAGCATGTAATCCATATTGCTAGCCTTTCTAATCTAAAACCACTAAAACGGCTAGCATGGATGAAATCTATTTTCCAGCTTGAAATTGTTAAGGGAACAATTTACCTGTTCACATTTTGAACTAACTGACTCCATGGTGAAGTATGGGAGACCCCATCAGGTACATTATGAAGAAAGACTGTGTGTCTGGAGTGCATCTATGGTTGAAGATCTTTTTTATATCTTGTTTGTCTGTCAGTTTTATTCTTCAGTGACAATAACTTGTTTGGGTCCTCCTTTACAAAATGTGGCTTATTGGAATGCCAAACATTTTCAGGGAGACAAATAATTACATCTTTGACATTGCAGGTTTGCAGTTCCCTTCCCCCTTGGATTCCCTGGTGGTCTCCCATCGAAGTTTTAACCAGGCATTTCAAGATCACTAAGGTTTCTGTCATATTCTGAAGCTTAGGTAGGTAGGTCACATTTTGGTTCCCATCACCATGCTTGGGTTCCTACCACTATAAAAGTGATGGCTTCCAGTCAGGGCTTAATAGATCACCCATCTGGAAGCTTTTGGGCTCAGATGTTTGACACACTTTCTAGTAAATCTCATAAACTACATAAAATATAAAAATAACCAAACAAAAGCAGCTGAATATCATTGTTGTTTTCCACACCAAGAAGGGAATAAAGTGGTTCTTTGGGTTGAGAAAATTGTGCGTATGGATACATGGATGCTCTCATTGCCCAACAAGGATCGAAAATGAGGTGATGCCCATCTCTGTTTGCATCTGCTGGTTCCATGTTCCAGCCCTCAGCGTGTTCTGGGGCTTCCGTTTGTGGAGGTCACATGCTGGCCATCTGCATAATATGTTATTAAGTTCGTCACTCTACGATAACAGGTTCTCAGCAGAGCATGTTGCATTTGCATACACCATTGTATGCAATGGAACATAAGTAGAGACCTGATGGATCAGGCCACAGCCCATCTTGTCCAGCATCCAGTCTTTCTCAGTGGCCCATCAATTTTTTCTGAGCATTTCAAGCAGAAGACAAGGGTGAAATCTGCACCTGTTCTCAATTCCCTGCAAACAGCCCTTCAAGGCACCCTATCTGTTTCTCCACGGAGATGGTACCTGGACGTCCATTCTATTAACCTTTGATACTCATGTCCTGCATGAACGTATCGATAAAGAACATAAGGGAACTCTTCCTGGATCAGGCCACAGCTCATCTAGCATTCCATCTCATATAGTGGTCCACCATTTGCTTCTGGGTATCTCAAGCAGAAAATGAAGGCAAAACCTTCACTTGCTCTCAGATCCTTGCCAATAGTTCTTAGAGGGATCCTGCCTGCCTCTTCAACCTGGAGATGGGACCAGGTGTCATTCTAGTAGCCATTGATACACCTGTACTAGAGGTCCTAGACTTTTCACACCCAGCCTATGTCTACTTCAGAGCTTTGTTGGATGATTGAGAACATTCTTGCCAGAGCACTCTGATTTTGATCTAATGAGTAACTCTTAATATCCTTCTGGAATGTAATATGGCACACCTGATGAGAGGAGGGAAAAAAGAAAATAAACTATACTCTGCTGGCTAACAGATTTATGATGTTAAATAGGACCTGAGTCATTGCTACCGGCGGAGCAGAGACACAGCAGTGCGCGTTTCAGCATGACAGATTCTTTCTCAAGGGAGGGTATTCTTGGAATGCTGTTGAGTCCCCCAGTGGTAG
The DNA here is from genome assembly GCA_014337955.1 of Aspidoscelis marmoratus. Lineage (NCBI taxonomy): Eukaryota > Metazoa > Chordata > Lepidosauria > Squamata > Teiidae > Aspidoscelis > Aspidoscelis marmoratus. The sequence continues at coordinate 247,823 of MTQE01001340.1, read as the reverse complement.
ATGAAAGGTGGAAATGGGAAGGTGGACGCCACCTTGTTGTCTTTCAGATGAATGCATGGAATTGGCATGAGTCAGTCCAGGATCTTCTTTCGCCTTTGGGGGTTGTTTTTCCCCTGGCTTGGCAACCCTTCTCCAACCCTTCTTCACCTTTTGTTTCATTTTTAAAGATGTCAAGAGTCTGAGCTTGAACTGTATGTGTCAGACTTATGAGGTTGTAGCTTGTCAAGATAGAAATTACCAGGAAGGGCAAGTTCAAAGCTAGGGTAATTCCTAGCAGCGTTCCCGGAATCTGTTAGGAAGAGATTCCAGTTTGAATGGATTCCCAGTTTACATAGATCTCAGTCCTTTGAGACTTTCATATCTTGAGGTTAGGGTTACATGTTCCCAACGATGTTCCAGACTCAGTGGTCCTTTTGGAAACTGCCCAACTATCGCTAGACACTAGCATGAATGTGGGGTTTTTTTTGGGGGGGGGGGGATTCGATTTGTATCAAACTGAATGCAAGAAATTTTGTATTTGCTTGAATGGATCCTTTTCGACTGTGGTAGGATTTGAATTTGATGCGAATGTTCAATACAAATGTTTGATATAAATTGCATACTGTAGTAAAACCTGAGTTCTGTTTACTGCTACATAAATACAAACTGTGCCTATACTATGTAAATGTTCATAGCTAAGTGGACTTAAGCAAAAGACTATACCTAATCAATAATCACCATATAAGCAAATAAGCATCAGGCCAGCAAGCAAGCAGCAAGCGTAGATATTAAACAGTCAAGAAACAGCATGTAGTGATCATATCATATGATGATTTATTGGGAGATTTCAAGCCTCTCTTATACATAATAATTTGCTGATTCCATGTGAACGCAAAACATCCAAGCGGCCTTTCTCATACGCTTACATGTAACATTATTTTAGTTGCAAGCTAGGAAGGACAACAGAACAATAGGCCTCTGAATAAGGCTTTTGGCAAGAACTGTGAACAGAGATAAAACCAAGATCAGCTTGTTGCTAGCATTTAGCTGCAATTCAGCTTTTAAGCAAAATATGAGAGACCTTCTTTTCAGCAATTCAATGATCAATTGATTGCTTATAGGAATATCTCTATAGCATACAAATCCTCTACGTGTCCCCTGAGAAACCCCTACGTATCTGACACCCATCCCCTACATATCTGCTCTGATTATGCCAAATCCACCCTGAGTCCACTTTGAATCCACTCTTAATCCACTTTGAATCCGTTCAGGATCGGTTGCAGATGTGACTGGCAAAACCGCATTCCCGCCTCCCCAAGTTCACAAATGTAATGAAGCTTCATACGAAGCAGCTGATTCAAGTTCGAATGTCAGTATTCGCATGCGCCAACACTCAGTTTGATTTGAATGCTGAATTTGTACAAATTCATACAAATTTTGAATGCTATGAATATTCATGCACATCCCTACTAGAGACAATCACTTGGAGCTATTAAATTTTGACTCAAGGGTTTTTCCCCATTAGCACTCAGTCCCCATTAAGTACCCATTAGGGACCCTTTAAGGACCCATTAGGCTCAGAGCAGGAAGACCCCATTTCCACTGCAGATCCCACGAGTTCTAGGAAAATTACTGAGTGAACAAGCACACTGATTAGGGTTAGGGTCCCTAATGGGTCCTTCAGGACCTATAATCCAGATTTCCTGTAGACTCCATTACAGGGATCTACCATGGGGTCTTCAGGCATCAAATCCAGATTATATGGAGCACGATTCCACTGTGATCGGGCAATGGGGTCTAGGGGGGATATAGGTGGGCACACTCATGGGGGTTGCCCCAAAAGCCAAAGCTCCGAAGCCTATGCACAATCTCCGAAACCAGCTCTGAAGAATAGCACAGGCTCCGAAGAGGACCCCACGTGAGAGCAATGCCAATCCTACAGACCTTTGTCAAAGGCTACAGAGAATCTTCAAAGTTTCAGCAGATCACTCCGGAGAAACTCCAGAGCTTATGACAAAGCTCCAGAGAATCTTCGAAGAATCTCTGGTACCTCTACAGAGATTGCACCCCCTGTCCCAAAAAACCCCTGGGGTGACAGGCAGGCCCCATGTGGGTTGATCCGGATTCACCACATGGGTGCTCCAGTGTTTCCACTGTGGGCAGGCTAGCACCCATTGATATTGGGTGCTGCACCACCCATGGGAGACACATCGGGTACCTCTCTTAATCAAGATCTGTTAGATCCGGATTAGTTGAAGAACCCATTCCTTAGATCTGGATCATCTTAGACCTGGATTAAGGGAGGTCAGTGGAAAAACCCTCAAGATGTATGTCTCCCAAAATACAAAGGGCTCCTTTCAGAGCTACCAGAAGATCCTTATGTAAGTTCGTGGTACCACAGACTATGGGTGCTTCTGCACTGGCTGCCAAGAAACAGATGAAAGAAAATCCGTTTCCTGGCAATCTGTCCTCTGGAGGATCTGTCCGAAATAGAGACGGATCTGAAGAGGCCTTGTGCGTCCATACACGTGTGCGGAGAACGGATCGGGCTGGCTGGATCCTCTGGGTGCTGTGCGGAGGCTGCAGCATCCATTCCCAAATGCAGCTGGCCTCCTGCGCTGCCGACGACGCCCCCGGAACGGCGGGACTGGAGAATTCAGCTGCCAGTCACCGCATGTTTCTGCTGGTGCTCAGCGCATGGGGGAGGGGCTCCGGAGGCAGATAGGCCTGCTTCTGCCCTTCCCAAGATGGCAGCCACCAGTGCATCCATCCTTTGCCTCTTCATGTGTGGAAGCATCTGTGTGGATTGAGGTGAGGGGATGGATTGAAGACCTAATTTTTCAGGTCTTCCTGGAGGCTGGATTTTTCAGCAGTGAGACCCCATTAAGAATGGGTCTCACATGCTGCTGTGTGGAAGCGGCCTCCTCAAAGGGTCCCAGATCCATCCTCCAGTGCGGAAGGTAAGTTTTTCATGTGTCCTGTATGTGTCTTCTGTGTATCCTTAATGGGGTTTCCGTGGCCAGTGTGGAAACACCCTATGGGTCCTGACGATGCAGTATTTGCAACAAACCAATGACCCATAGATGTTTCTATTCAAGAGTTTACATGAAGATCAAACTCTTCTTGTTCTCCACTTCTATTTGGCTTAGCATATCACCATGCACCTCAAATGAAACCATCATGTTTGACAGCATTAACAAGAAACAGAGCATTGATTTTACCAAAGCCAGACTGAATGTGCTCCCCACACAGATGTTTTTTCATGCAAACAGGAACCCAAGCCCATTCGGCAAGCTCTCCCTTTATAATGGACATCAGATATGTACATAAAAATACTAGTAGAAGATAAACACACAACAAAAAATTGTAATGTTGCAAAATTCTGCCAAGCGGCGGTGACAAGATTTTTAAAAACCCTATTGACATAGTACATACTGTATTTTGCAGTGCACGATGCTGTGTGCTACTATGTTTCTGTATTTTGATATGGTCAAACAGACTAATCAATAAAAGTTATGAACTGAACTGGTATTTTGCACCATATGATACACTGGCACATTTGATTGATTGATTGATTGATTGATATGCACTTTTATCCTGTCCAAATCCCAAAGGTCTCAGGGCAGCAATAAAAACCCAGTGCAAAATGAATGTACTGAGATAACAGTGCCTGAAAGCAGGGAGGAGAAGCTGGGTGTTTCTGCACCTGCTGCCGAGAAATGGACTAAAGTACGATAAATCTGTTTCTTGGTGATCTGTCCTCCCGAGAATGCATCCCAAATAGGGACGGATCCTTGGAGGCCCCGTGCGTCCGCACAAGCGCAGGGAGGACGGATCATGCTGGCCAGATTCCCTGGGTGCTATGCAGAGGCCTCCGCACCCATTCCAAAGGGGATCCGGCCTCCCGCACCGCCAACACTACCCCCGGAGCATTCAGCTGCCAGTCACCATGTGTTTCCGGTGGTGCGCGTCGCACCGGGGGAGGGTGGAAGGAGGCAAACCAGCTTCCTTCTGCCCTTCCCAAGATGGCGGCCATTGGCACATCCGGCCCCTTGCCTCTCCATGTGCGGAAGCATCATGCTTCTGACTGGATCAAGGCCAGGGGCTGGATGGAAGACCTAATTTTCAAGGTCTTCCTGGAGGCTGGATCCCTTGGTGGCAAGACCTGATCAGGATTGGATCTTGCATGCCGGAATGCGGAAGTGGTGTCCTCAAAGAGTCCCGGATCCAGCCTCCAGTGCGGAAGGTAAGTTTTCCATGTGTTCTGTATGTGTCTTGTATGTGTCCTTAATGTGTTTTTAAGGGCCTGTGCGGAAACACCTGGTGTTCCCTTAGTTAGGGCAAATAGGTGTGTTTGTTGTACTTTCCTGAACATGTGAAGAGGAGGTGCATGATAGACCTCATGGGGGGAGAGACTATTCCACAGCATAGGGGGCACCACTGAGAAGACCCTATTCTGGATGCCCTCCTGTTTTGCTCCTGCTTGTACAACCAGGAGGGCCTTAAGACATAGGAAAGTTGATATGGAGGAAGGTGTTCTTTTAGATATTTGGGTCCCACGTCATTTAGGATCCTATAGGTTAGTTTGGCTTGGTAGCAAATTGGCAGCCAGTGCAGCTAAAACCTGCCAAGGGCTATCTAAGGAAGATAAGTTATAAAAAATAAGATGCAGGGTGATTTTAGAAGAAATCAGTTGGGGAAAAGTGCCGAGACCTCCATATACAAGCTCAAATACAAGGACCTAGAGACTTGCTTCTGTAGCAGCATGTTGGCATTTATTGATAAAAGATCAACCAGAAATGAGCACCACCAAGGACATGTATTCCTTTGTAGTCTCCCACCCTGTTCAGTCACCCAGCAACCCGTACTAGGTGTGTGCACAAATACAATTTTCAGCATTCACTTCAATTCAAGTCGAATATTCGAATATCCAAATTTGGGCAAAAAAAAAAAAAAGAATGTCTGGACATTCTAACCGATATGAATATATTTGTATCTATTTGTAGGATATTTTATACGTATCCAATGATATAAATCTCGTACACATCCATACTCATCCTGTTTTTATCTTGTACCGATCCCATTTTCATCCCATATGTATCCCATACAAGATGCGTACAGATACGTATGTGATGCATACATATCCATACACATATGAATGTCCGAATTATTCATATGAATAACTCAAAATTTTCATATTCCTACGAATACTAAAAAATGAATGTCTGGACATTTGAGTCATAGACGAATGTCCAAATTCATCTGAATTCATCCGAATAACAGATATTTTGAATATTCATGCCCATCCCTCATCAGTGTGCTTCTTTGAACTTACCTCTCAGGCACTGACCAGGGTTCTCGAGGGTGCCTCTCCACTGTGTCGGATTCACAGAGCAAGCTCCAACCACAGGAATATTTCCTGGAGATTTTGCAGGCTTGATGGACTGGAGCGAGTAGCTGCAAAATCACACCAGTCAGAGTAGATGGTTTTTGCTGCTTTCACGCTAGTGGTCTGGGGCTCTGGGCGTCTCTCACTTGGCAGAGTTTGCAGGAGGAAGATCGTGAGGGAATTAGCTGAACTCTCCAGGCTTCAAGGCCTCATGCTCTCAGCTTCAAGGCAGAGGATAGAAGGGTGGTCTCACCTCTCTTTAGGGGAAGATCTTATGGCGTACCTGGGAAGGTACAGGAATGCTGAAGGGGTTTCTTGGCTCTGGGTTGACCAAGCCAGACTCCTGGATGGCAGTCCGGTTTTACTGCTGGGGGTTTGTTCTTCATTTTAGGAAGAACATTCACACTGAGCGACTGGAAGATTCGTTCAGGTTAAGGGGGGCTGGAGGCTTGAGTTGTTTAGTTTGCTTTCAGTTGTTTAGCTTGGGAGAGCTAAGCTTTATTTTGCTCACAGTAACTTGTTTCTTCTAAGTTCTTATTGAGCCAATCTTAACTTTGCTTTTGTTTGTTTGTTTGTTTATTTATCTGCTTGTATATAATAAACAGTTGGTGTTGGTATTACACTGGTGCTTATTGTGCTGCTTCAGGGTGGAGGTTTGGCAGCAAGCTTTTGAAGCACAACACCCGTGGGGAGAGGGTATAGTTCAGTTGATATACTGACCCCAGATCATTGGCAGGCAGTTGGGCCGTGGTGCTTGACGGCCGCTTCCTCGACTGCGTGACTCTACTAATGCGAGTCCAAGAAAGGGGTGGTGGAATTGAGTTGCCACACCCACCACCTCCATCCAGGGTTGTCTGAGGATGACCAAGAGCACCCCAACCCTCTGTAGCTGTGGATGCTCCCGGAATGCTCTGAGACAAAGTGTTTGCACTACTTCCTAGCATGGTTGCACAGTTGAGCAGAACATCACGATCATCATAGCAAGGGCCCAGTACATAGCAGAAGTTGCTGTGGCTGTTGCTACGGCATCCCAGACTGTCTGCACTGCAGAGGCCTGTGGGTAATTTGGGTCTGATTCTGGGGCTTGTGGTGGGAATGCTGGCCACCATCCTTGAACGTAACGTTCAATGGGATGAAGTGAAGGGAAGTGCAGTTAACTTCTAGTGAAGGGAAGTGTGAAAAGATCCAGTGGCCTTGGAACTGAGACTAAATAGAGATGTGCATGAACTTTGTTTTGTATTCAATTCGTAGCAAATTGAATGCAAGAAAATTTGTATTCATTCAAATAAATCCCTTTGAATGAGGTAGGATTTGAATTTAATATGTTCCATGCAAATTCAATACAAATGTTAGACTTCATGTGAATGTATCGAAATGTTCAATTTGAATTTGACTGTCGATCTTCGAATGTGCTAACATTTGATTTTAATTCAAATGTCCAAATTCATATGAATTCATACAAATTTTGACCGTTGCGAATATTCGTGCACATCCCTCAAACTAACCCAATTAATTCTGTCCACTGTTTTCTTATTTCTACAGCAAGGAAAAAGCAGAGTCAGTGAAATATGCAAGCAGGGATGGCCTGACGTTAGAGAGCTTGGAAGATGGCAATGCAGTAAAGTATTTCAACCTCTTCTTGGTTTTACACTTCATCAAATATATGACTGATGTACTAGAGATGGTCCTGGGGCAAATTCTCACTTTCCTTCCCATGCAGCAGTTTTTGGCACTTTGCTTCATAGGGCATGTAGGCGATGAACCATCTTGCCTGAGAGGAGTGGAGAAGAGGCAGCAGGCTGGGCTGTTCTCCCATCTTACTCCCAGCAGTGCCCCTCCCTCCCCCAACTGCTCCCATCAGAAGATGGCAAAGAGACTACGGCAGCCGATCCACCAGTTGAGAAAACGTCTGGTCCTGAGGCCAAGCAGGGTGTGACTGATACCGGCTGACCATCTTTACCATCATCCAGTTTGTCATCAATGAAGAGAAAATTCAAAGTAAAGTTACTAGGAAAATTTCAGCAATAAGAAACGGAGAGAAAAATTGGAACTGAAGAGCTCAAGTGCTGGCTTTTTGCTGTTCCCTGTTCCCTCCCACACCATTTTCCTTTTGTTTCTTGTCTCTTTAGATTGTACGCCTGAGGGCAGGGACCTGTCTAAGATTAACATAATATTGTATCCCGCCCTGAGACCTTCGGGTATAGGGCGGGATAGAAATACAAATAAATAAATAAAATAAATAAATAGGCTGGTCTAATGGCCAAGTGGTGGACATAGGAGTAGTGAACCGTGCCCTTACTCCTTCTTATAGAATGGTAAGAATGTGCATGAATATTCAGCACATTAAACATTCATACGAATTCATATGAATTTTGACATTTGATTCACCTGCGAATCAAATAGATTAGGACTTCATCAAAGCGCCAGCTCAGGCTGGATCTCCCCATCTCTGGCATCCCGTTACTTTTCAATGCTGCCGCATGCTTGTCTCACACACAACTAGGCATTCTGGCATTGGGTGCACAATTCCCACTTCTAAGAATCACCACAGTTCCTTGATGTGGGAGTTGCATGTGCAACTCCAAAGGCCTATTTGCATGTATGAGGTGTGCACAGCAGCTATGACCATGGCGGCAGCAGTGACCGTGCAGCCAAAGGTGGTGGTGGGGACTGGGGGCTTGGAGTGGGCCATCACTGTTATTTGCTTGTGCCTCATGGACATAAATAGGTCTTCCAGAGTTGCGCACACTCCTCCCACTTCCAGGAATTGCCACAGTTCCTGGAAGTGAGAGACGCACGTGCAACTCTGGAAGGCCTATAAGGTGCGTCCAGTGGCCATGGTAGTGATGATGACAGCCAAGTGTCCAAAGGCGGGGGGGGGGGACAGGAGGCCAAGAATGGGCCATCACTGTCATTTGGGTATGTCTCATATGTGCAAATAGGCCTCTGGAGTTACATGTGCAACTCCCACATTTGGGAACTGCAGCAATTCCCAGAAGAGGGAGTTGCACCTATGAGGCACAGCAATGGCAGCAGGTGAGTGTGTGTGGGGGTGGGGGTGGTGGTGAAGGGGAATGGGAAGGGGGGGTGAGGGGCTACCCTTTGTTTGCAAATATTTGATTGATGCTCGATACAAAGCCAAAGTCCTTCACGTTCATCCGAAGCTGAATATTCCCGCATTTTATTTATATATATGCCTACAACACAACACACCTTTTTCTTTTTGCCATAGTTAAAAGCTTTATTTGCAGATTGTTTACATTTTGAGCATAGCTGGAATATTGTGAAGAAGCAAGAAGACCCATGCAACAGAAATGATGAATCACCAAAGAGGCCTCCTGCATTTCAGGAGGTCATCCCTGGCCTTTTCCAATTTTTTAAAAACTGGGTTGCGGTTCAAAATAAGAAGAAAACCAGACTTGTCTTTTCAGGAAAGTAAAAAGAAGTGAATTGTGCACTTTGCTTAGGTTTTCAAAAGCTCTTTAGCAAGTTCTGGATCCTCCTTCCTCCCTTCCTTCCTCCCTTCCTTCCTCCCTCCCTCCCTCCTTTTTCTTTTCCTCTCTCTCCCTCTCTCCCTCCTTCCCTTCCCCTTCTCCCTCCATTCCTCCCTCCCTCCCTCCTTCCTTTTTCTTTTCCTCTCTCCCTCCCTCCCTTGTTCTTCCCTTCCCCTCCTCCCTCCCTCCCTTCCTCCCTCCCTCCTTCCTTTTTCTTTTCCTCCCTCCCTCCTTTTTCTTTTCCTCTCTCCCTCCTTTCCTCCCTCCTTCCCTCCCTCTGTCCCTCTATTCCTCCCTCCCTCCTTTTTCTTTTCCTCCCTCCCTCCCTCCCTCCCTTCTCTTTCATCCCCTTCACCAGCCCTTTCTCTCTGACCACCTTTTCTCTTTACCCACTTTTCTCTTTTTATTTCCCACTGCTACATGAAATTGAACACAGCTTGTCCGGGGATAAGAAAAAGGAAGCAGGAAGAAGAAAAGGAAGCAGGAAGAGATGCAAAGTGAAAGGTTATCCAATCAAGGCAGTTTGTGGTTAAATATGGTCCCAAATCCCCCAAGAGGTCACGTCTTATTCCCGAGTCCATATGTCAGTTCGGCAACATCCAATAGTTCCCCAGACACCTTCCCCTCTGGGTTCTACAGACAGGTAGTGGCTCCACAGGTGCAAGGTGAGGTAGCCGCACAGGTGGGCTGCAGGATCCTCACAGTCAGTGGCACCCCTGCGCTTAGGGGCACACCACCACAGCTTTGGATCACAGCTGAGGATGGGAGGCAGCTCGGGAGCAGTGTGCCGGCCAGCGGTGCAGCACAAACAGATAAGCATGGAGAGGCACAAGGAGTGGCCAATGCAACTGGGGAAGAGGCTGCACACACCGAGCATTTGCCTGGACATGTGGCAATGTTTGCTGGTAGCCCGCACACAGTCACCACTTGGGGTGCAACTGCATTGCAACACTTGGTTCGTTGTGGTATCTCACACACAGGGGAGGTGCAAGGAGATGTGATCGTAGACTGGAGTGGGGTGGCGCATACAACCGTTCCTTTAGTCTGGCAGGAAGTGCCACATTTTGTGGCCAAGGGGGCAGCACAGGCACAGGCAGGCACACCTTTGACAGCTCCCTTTGCACAGGTGGTGGTTGCTAAGGCAGCAGGAAGCACTGTGGGAAGTTTGCACTGGGAGGTCATTCTGGTGGTTTCAGTGAGTGAAGTCCAAGTCTGGAAGAAAGATGAAAAGAGTTTAGCTGGACCCCATCTTTGAAAGATGGCCTTAGTTGCAAAATGCAGACTTTACATGACGTCTTTATGATGCCCGCTGGTAAATCTCTGGTTAAGTTGGCTGGAGCTTATGAAATGATGGTCTAATAACTTCTGAATTTGATGACCCAACTGCTAGTAGTGAAGGCTTGTATGAGCTTATGACCCACATTCATTGGTGCCACATTCATTCTTCAAGTGTGATCCCTGATCTCAGTTATGAATGAGCTTCAAAGGGGACTCAAAGTAGCTGACAAAGCTTTTCTATTCTTCTCCCCACAACAGACAGCCTGTGAGGTAGGTGGGGCTGTGAGAGCTCAGAAGAGAGCTGTGACTAGCCCAAGGTCACCCAGCTGGCTTCATGGGGGAGGGAGGAATCGAACCCACTAATCCCAGTTAATAGTCCAGCTCCCTAACCAGTAGACCAAACTGGCACACAGACCAAACTGAACACCAGTTGCTCCTCCAGGGAGTTCTCCATTACACAATTTCAACCCTGATACTCTTTCTTTTGGGTCTGGTTGCCTAGGACTGTTTGGAAGTAGAGTCCCACAAATGTTTAGGAGGTTTTTAGGTCATTTCTTATGCTGTTCTATGTAAAAGGCAAATAAAGCTCTTGTGGTTGGGTCTCCTTTGGTCGATGGGAGATGTTCTGCTGAAAGACCGGGTGTACACACATTTGGATGGCCTTGGGGCTCTGGTTAACATGGTCCGTTCACCTATCAGCCTCCGAACTGTCCAAAGCACCATGGAAACATTAATTGTACAGAAAGAAGTCTGAGGTTTCTTTGGGTGCAGTTAAGACTGTATACAGACATAACAAAATGACACCTCAGAGACACTTCAGAAAGACAGTATGTGGCCCTTGTGCTCCCAAGCCTTTTCTAATCTGCCTTTTCTAGCATGGAATATTCAGGAAAGGATGAGGGGCACAACCCTACCTCAAAGTCTTCTCTGGGGCACCTCAAACTCCTTTAACTGTGTGAAGGCATGGAGTGAGACTGTGAGTTACCCACCTCCATTCTGCACCAGAAAATCCTCTCACAGATTAGATACATGGCCAGAGGTCAGCCTTTTTTTGATCTGTCAGAAGACCAACTAGTGTGGAATCAGTAAGCTATGGTTTCTGTTGAGGACTGTCAGCCAAGGGGTGAGGAAATTTTTTGTACCCACCATGGCCTCCACCCCTGTGCTGCTTCACGCATGACTCACATCTTTCGTCCCGGATTCCAGCTCTCAGGGGGATGCCCCCACCATCTTGAATCCTGAGACAAATGGCCACTAAGCAGAGCAATTCTGTAAAGCCTTTTGATAAGATTAACTTTTCAGAGATTGTTTAATCCTTTCTAAATGCTGATGTGGTAAAGAGTTCCACAAGGCACATCCAAGGAAGGAGAAATACTAAATCAACTGAATGGAAAGATATCCTTCAGCACATCCCCTAGAGGCCTTCAACTTAGTGCATAAAAAAGGGAGCAAGGCTCCTTTCTATCCATTTGTACATCTTTCAATATCTTATGTGTCAAATTTAGGGATGTGCACAAATTTTGGGGTGGTGGTGTAATTTTTTTTTTTTGTATTTGTTCAAATAGTTCCCCTTCAAATGTGGTAGGATTTGAATTTGATACAAATGTTGTTCGATATGAACCGCATATGAATCTTCTATGTATCCCATATGAATCCCCTGGGTATACAATGCATATTCTTTATGTAACTGTTGTGAACGTGTCAAATCCACTCTGAATTCACTTCACATCTGCTCTCAATCCACTTTGAATCCACTCTGGATCCATTGCAGATATGACTGGTTCAGCACTTTCCCACCTTCTGGGTTCACGTAGAAGCGTTTTACATTCGAAGCAATGTTCTGAAGCATTTGATTTGAATTGGAATGTCAATCTTTGAATGTGCCAACATTCAAATGTCTGAATTCATATGAATTCATATGAATTTCAAATGTTATGAATATTTGTGCACATCTCTAGTCAAATTGTTTTCACTGGGTCCCCAGGACCACATCTCTTGAACCAGGGTGGAAGATTTTGTAGGGTCCACGCTTTCAGGAGAACATTTATTCATAATTTCATATGATTGTAGCCCTTTTTTTGTGTGTGTATGATTTTTGATAACCAGAGGTTGACTTTTTGCTTGTTTGTCTGGGTTGTTTTTTAGTGGTATGGTGGTAGAATAGGCCAGATCCTGGCTTCCTCAACATCCACAAGTTCTGTTAGTCATGCCAGTTTGGCAGAACTAATCCCTTGAGAAAAATTAGGATTTCTGTCCCAAAATTAACCTAGTTAATTTCATTTAGTTTATACTTTAACAGGCCCTAATATATGAAGTTTTATATATTTTTCTTTTTCTTTTTTAAAAAAGAAAACAGCAGTTACTCCAAACATTCACGTTTGCATGTTAGCAATATGCATCACAAAATTCAGAGAAGTGTAAAATTTCTGTGAAATCACACATTTTGGTTCCAGTATTGGTTCAGGGAAGCTTTTTGTTGTTTTCTATATGTCTCCATATAAGCAACCTAAGCAAGATTGGAGAAGGGCAAATGTTGTCCCCATGTTCAAAAACAGGAAGAAAGTCAACCTTTAGTACATTTAACCATTTGATCCCTCCTAACCTCCTCCGGAGTCTATCAAAATCCGCCCTTCTGAAGTCCGACTCAGACTTCAAAGTTGGACTTCAGAAGGGCGGATTTTGATAGACTCCAGAGGAGGTTAGGAGGGATCAAATGGTTAAATGTACTAAAGGAT
>MTQE01001340.1:215100-227171 GCA_014337955.1 Aspidoscelis marmoratus | reverse complement strand
AGGGGTCCATTATGGGTGGCACTTTCACACCAGGAGGAAATGGGCAGGGCAGCCCCGAAAAGCAGCTTTTAGAAAGTAGCCACTTGCGTCCCCCCTTGAGTCACGTACACCACATAGGATCCTCAGAATCCGGATCGAATGCGATTAAGCTGAAAGTAATGGGAACAGGCAACCTGTGAGGTGGTGGGTGGGGCTGTGAGGGCTCAGAAGAGAGCTGTGACTAGCCCAAGGTTACCCAGCTGGCTTCATGGGGGAGGGCGGAATCGAACCCGGTGTTCCCAGTATAGTCCAACTCCCTAGACCAAATTGGCTTAAATAATCTTCAATAAAAAAGTGAAAGTGTGAAACCACAGGCACACTTATATTCTTCCCTTTCTTCCTTCAGTGGGGGTCCCAGATCCTAATATCAGCCACTTGCCTCCAAATGAAATTAGCTGGTTTTTCAACATTTGGTGGGAAACAACCCTCTTTGCCCATTTCATAGCCTAAAGGGCAAGTTGATTCCATGACACAGGAGTCCCCACAACACTACTGCTGGGAAGAAGCCCTGCGGACTTACTATCTGTTTGTCCCCCCAAAATACACACCTCCACACCTATAATTAAGACAAAAACATACAGGAGTCTGTTAGGCATTGGAGATAATCACCACCAGCTTTAATGAAGGAACTGGCTTGAATTCTTTCTTGGCCCAAGGGCTACGTTTGTGTCTTGTGATTTTGATTAAAATGAAATTATGTGCTTCTGAAAGTTTCAGGAAAGGTGTCAAAGCAATCTGCTGGTGTCGAGCTGCCCCGAACCCTTGCCTAACCATTACTTTGTCCTTCTGTCACAAATGAGACAGCCCTAATTATGACTCAACCAAAGACCGGCCTGATCTGAATATTCCCACCACCATGGGCTTCCTGCACGCCCTGCGGACTTGCAAAGTAGATGGAACTGGACAAATAGATGCCCTTGATGCGTCAGGGCTTGGAGACGGGGAGGACTGAAACCTTCCATGCTTTCATCCACCAAATTGTATGATTGCTTTGATACTTTTCCTGAAAAAGCCTTTCTGCACTGTGGAAAAGTAGATTGGATTTACCAGATCTACTGATCTGGATCATGGGGAGGCAAGGGCCGGATCAGCGCTGTCTATACTGGTTGATCACAGGATGAACATGAGTCAACAATGTGATGCAGCTGCAAAAGAGGCAAACAGATGCATCAAGAAGAGTATTGAGTCTAGATCACGAGAACTAATTATTCCTCTTTACTCTACCTTGGTCACTCCTCATCTTGGCCCTTTCCACACTAGCCTTATTTCAGATTATATCTCAGGATAGGGACCAGCCATCTTCATGCTGGTGAAATCTATGGTAGGCCATACCAGGGCCTACCATAGTCTGCACCGGCATGCAGATGGTTGGTCCCCATCCTGAGATATAATCTGAAATAAGGGCTAGTGCGGAAAGGGCCCTTGAGTCCTGTGTCCAGTTCTGGGCACCCAAGTTCAAATTTTTTTTTGACAAACTAGATCAAGTCCAAAGGAGGGCTACCAAAATGATGAGTGGTCTGGAAACCATGCCCTACAACGGAAGATTGAAGGATCTAGGAATGTTCAGCCTAGAGAAGAGAAGATTGAGGGGAGACCTGCTAGCGGTCTTCAAGTATCTGAAGGGCTGTTACAGTGCAGAGGGATCATCCCTGTTCTCACTTGCACAAGGTGGGAGGACTAAAAACAATGGGATAAGACTTCAAGGGAGTCAATACAGACCAGATTTGAGGAAAACCTTCCTGACAGTGAGGGTGATCAGTCAGTGGAATAGGTTGCCACGGCAGGTGGTTAGCTCTCCTTCAATGGAGGTCTCCAAGCAGAGGCTGGACCTACATCTGTCTGATATGGTTTAGGACATTCTGCACTGAGCAGGGGGTTGGACTGGATGACCCTATGAGTCCCTTCCAACTCTATGATTCTATGATTCTATACTGATGGTACTAACCTAGGCTGAATTCACACTTAGGCCTCTGGTATGCAATTAGGACAGCTCTGGTACAGAGCTCTCTTAATTGCATACCAGAGGCCTAAGAGCGAATTCAGCCCTGGTTCAAGCTTTCCCATGGTTGTGAAGCTTGTGCAAGTTTTGAAGCCACCCTCAGCCCTGAATTCTAGCAGTGGAAGTTCCTGGCTGCAGAGGGTGGGGAGTGATTTTTGGCACTGCCTATGATGTGCTACTGAATGGAGCTCTCTGTACTTCTGGATATGGGTGTGCACAAATATTTGTAATGTTCAAAATTCACACAAATTCAAATGGAATGTTGGCACATTCAGAGACTGACATTTGAATTTGAATTGAATGTTTCGATAAATGTACACGAAGCTTCGTTACGGATTTGCATGCAATTCATAGGTGAGTCATGAGCGAATCTGAACACTCAGATCCAATTCGAATCCTACCACATTCGAAGGGGATCTATGCAAACAAATATGAATTTTCTTGCGTTCGAAAGATTCATGCACATCCCTACTTCTGGATCACAGATGTGTACCATCTGTATGCGTCTGTGCCATCTGCATACAGCCCTTGGTCCAGTTTGTAGACCTGATATATCATAGATCTGAATCAAGGGCCTCTTGATTTGGATTACAGTGCAGATCAAGAGGCTCAGGATTCAGATCAGAGGCCCTTTGATCCAGTTCTAAGGGCTAGTGCTGAAAGGGCCAGAATGGGCTGAAAATGGGAACCCTCTTTGGATTCGAACTTGTGGCCTTGAATGGTACGTGAACAACTTGCTCCAGCTATGCTTACACATCTATCAGAGCCACTCCCAAGGTAATGAGAGACTGGAACCAGGGAAGGGCATTCAGGTGGCTACTGCCCCAAAGTACAGATGAGCACGATTCATACCGAATGCAAGAAAAATTGTATTCATTCAAATAAATCCCTTGAATGTGGTAGGATTCAAATTTCATACAAATGTTCCATATGAGTTTGATACAAATATTAAATATGAATCCCGTATGAACCTCATATGAATTCCACACAAATCCATAATGAAGCTTCATACAACTGTATTAAGACACTTGATTCAAATTCAAATGTCTGAATTTGGCTGAATTTGTACGAACTTTGAATGTTATGAATATTCATGCACAAACCTACCTTGAAGTACCCAATGGTGTCATGATTTGGGTCAGGGCCAATGGATGAGAGACTGGACTTCACACTTTCACACAACTCTGTTCCATTGATTCGATCTGCAATGAACCATGTAAGCCACTTGAACCAGAGGAGCTATATGCATTTGTACACTGTGGCTGTCTGTCATAGATGATCCACAGATTAGCTGCACTGCTACCACAGGCCTCTAGGCTGATTTTAGGTGCCAGCCATATAAATGTTCTCCCAGGACAGTGGAGCCATGCCTATGATGACTTCTCCATCAAGAAGTGCATGTTCAAGCAGCCTCCATCTGAATGTAACTTCTGCTGAGCTTCCAGGTTTTGGATATTTGTTCAAACACATGAACTTTGAATGGATCTTAAAGAGCATTGATGGGCATATTCAGATTGGCATGTGTGGTACCATTGTATTTCCTGATTACCTGTGCAAGGTGGGTGGGCAAAACAAAGGCAGCAGAATTGTGCCGTAATGACTTGTTAGGTGTTCCCATCCTCCTGAACCTGTTAAAGATATGGAGTGGTGCTCGGTTGAGGGAAAGATAAAATATCAAGCACTACTTGCCTTCTCTTTGACATCTCTGAACATTATCCAGGGTTTGGAGAAGACAACCAAGATTATGTTCTCGCAAAGCTTCTGAGTTTGAAAGTGATGTTGTTGCTCAGTTGCCAAGTTGTGTCTGAGTCATTTAACCTCATGGACCGTTTAACACACAACGTTCTTCCTTTCCTCTCCTGTCTCCTGAAGCTTGTCCGTGTTTGCTGCTTCCATGACACAATCTATTCATCTGTTTCACAGTTCCACCTGCCTCATGGGGTGTCTGTTGTAGGGAGAAAGAACAGAAGGTTTGTCAGCCACTTTGAGGCCCCTTAAATGGGGGTGAAAAAATAGGGCCTAAAAGTCAATTCTTCTTCTCCTTCTCCCAGATGTGGGCTAAAACCTGCAGTTCACATCATCACAGCTTTCCCAGTGCAATGCTGGGTTACTAAGGTAAGCTGATAAACCATAATACAGCTTTTAAGGGAACTCTATCAATGATTCCAGTAATAGTTCTCCTTACTTTCATGTCTGCTGGCAGCTCCTGAGATGAGTGTGCTTTGGGCTAATAGAAGCCAGCCAACTGCCTAAAAATAGCAAAAAGAAGAGGCCAGGTATGTGAGTGGCTTCTGGTATCTACATCTTGGAACCTACCTGCAGATGTTAAGGCAAGTTCCATGATTGTTCTTCACATCTGTTGGAAGGCGGAAGGAGACAATCATTTTCATAAAATCCTGCATCTAAAGATACAGCGTAAGATGGCCTGAATTGCTGAAACAAAACAGCTGATTTTAGACCTTAAGCGTTTTTGCACTACAGCTGTTCCTTCCCCAGTTCCTGCAGGTTCTAGGTTCCGGGTTTGAAGTGGATCGGTCTAAGGCTAGGCCATGCGGGGACACTTTCCCCATTCACATGCATGGGCGCGTGTTTCTACTTGCCTAGATGTGAAAGGGGAATCCGTACCCATGTGGCCTACCCCAAAAAGCCTGGTGTGGGGGTGGTACACTCCTCCCACACCTGCCGCCATTTGGTCGAATTCAACCCAGGGGCAGGCAGGCAGGCCGGTCCTGTCCCTGCCCTGGTTCCTGCGGGCCCTAACTGATGCGATCAGGTCACCTACAGACTGCAGGACACCCACCCACCCCCATCAGTGCCGGGTTTGAAGTGGTGAGCCCAGCTGGCGTCGTTATGCGTCTGCGTGCACCACCAGCTCTGATTGGCCAGTTACAGCACTGACAGCTCAGTCCCGGTCTACCAATAGCAGCAGCCGGGGGTGTGGCTCGCAGCTGTTCCAGAGGGAGAGAGTGAATGTTCTCCCTCGTGAACAGCTGTGGGATGGCCTGGGATGGCCAGGATGCCCTGGGCTGGGTGTAGATTTTGTGCTCTACACCCAGAATGCCAGTGGGCGCCCTGGGCTGGGCTGGGGCGGTTCCGAATGGAACTACCAGCCTAGCTGTGCATAGGCTGCATCCCAGGGCATCCTGCCCGCATTCCTCAGGTCCTCATGCAAATAGGCCTCTTATTTCTCACATTCTTTGTTCAAAGCAACCCTTCTGTCTTTTACGTGCTCTACACAAATTTCAGATGCTCTCTCCTAGGGATGTGCATGAATATTCATCGCATTCTAAATCTATATGAATTCATCCAAATTCGGACATTCGTGTTTGAATAGAAAGTTGGGCCATTTGAAGATTGACATTGGAATTTGAATCAAATGCTTCAGAGTATTCATGCAAAGCTTCGTTACACTCGTGAACCTACCTGGCCAGTCACACCTGCAATGAATCCAGAGTGGATTCACAGCAGATTTGGAGTGTGTTCAAAGTGGAATGACAATGGATTTGACACGTTCAGAAAGGATATGTAGGGGGTACATAGCAGATACATAGCGGATGTGTTGGCAATTATAGAGGATTCAAATTGGATTCATATTGATCATTCACATCAAATTCAAATCCTACCACATTCAAAGGGGATCTATTTGAATGATTCTTTTTTTTTGCATTTGATTCAATACAAATCAAACACAAAATAATTTGTGCACATCCTTACTCTCTTCTTACACTTTGGAATGGACATTTCAGTAATTGTGAGGAATGTAGCGCAAGAGGCTTCATTCAGGATTCAGCACTGAGTTTAAACCATGGCAATTGGTTTCTGGCAAACGGTGTTGCATAGTAAGAAACCTCTGAATGCTTCTGTTTATTAATTCACCTTAAGCTATATTCTCTAATTACCATAAAAGAGACATCCAAGCCAAGTATTGAGGGAGACAAAACCATTTATCTAAAAGGCTCTAATTCACACTGTTTGTTGCTACTCCTAGGCTTTTTGTGCAACTGGAAGACTGGCCTCTAAATGCTAAAAAGTCATTTCCTTCTTTCTTCTCTGAGAATATAAAATGTATTGATATGTGCATTTAATCTATGACAGCTGTTGTCTTGCATAGTTTAATGTCTTTTGTTTGCTCACTGTATATACCCTGATGTCCTGGGGTCATGCCCTCTCCTGCCTCTCCACTCTCCTCAGAGGAGGAGGGAGCGGTTGCAGTGGTGAGACAGCCTGGGCAGCAACCAGGGCACAGCGCTGCAGACGCCGAGGGTCTGAGGCCACTTGTGGGGAAGCACAAAGACAGCTCTGAGGATGAGAGCTCGGACAGTCAACCCCAAGAGCGCCCCTCTCCTATGCTTCTTCGACAATAGAAACAGGTGCAATGCCATTTGCAGCGTTTGCTTCAGCTGTGCCGGCAAGTGTGTGGTGATGATTCCCCTATTCAGTTGAGCAGCACAGTCTGAGCTGGTGTTGCAGACAACTCTGATGCAACTCCCGCCGTGCCTGTATCCCGACTCTTGGACCCCCTTGTGACTTTGCCATACCTCTGGAACGCTGACCTTGGACTGCCTGACTTTGCCCTATAGCCAATGGCAGGGACGCAGGCGCACAATGCCGCCAGCCGCGCTGGCCACTTCAGAACCCGGCGAGCATGAGTGCCCGCACATCCCCACGTAGGCCCATGCCCGGGTGTATGTGTGCCTGGGGGAGGTTCCTGCAGGCTGTAAGGGATTGGATCCTTACCTGAAGGAACTGGGGAAGGGACGTGACAGGCCTGCCTGCCCCTGGGTCCAGCCAGACCCAATTGGGACAGGCCTGGGAGGGGCTTCCTGCCCTCGTGCAAGGCTTTTCGGATTAGGATACATGGGGACAGGTTCTGCTTTTGCACATAGGTAGGTAGGAATTCATTCCCATGCGTTCCTTACCTGCCTTGGTGTGAATGGGGAATCCATCCCCATGTGTCATAGCCTTACTGCACTACAGCCGTTCAGCCTCCTCTGACACACAGCACCTCTGTCTTGTCTGGATTCAGCTTCAATTTATTGGCCCCCATCCAGCCCACTACTGCCTCCAGGTACCTGTCAAGCACTTCGACCACCTCTCCTGACTCAGATGGCACAGAGAGAGAGAGAGAGAGCTGGGTATCATCTGCATATTGATGGCACCTCACTCCAAATCTCCTGATGACCTCTCCCAGTGGCTTCATGTAAATATTAAATAACATGGGAGATAAGATTGACCCCTGGGGAACCCCACAAGCAAGTTTGCAGGGCTTCAAACCAGTTAGCCACTGTCTATTAGCCAGCTACTCCTGGCAGAGTCACTGGGTTGAGGTGAAATGGCAGTTTACCTTTCTTGGGCACAGACATCGGCCATTTCTCCATAAAGTCTGTGGTGGCACTTCTCCCAAAAGGCATTCCAAGAACTTCAGCTCCCTGTATCCCAAAATTCTTGATCTGCATCCAACCATGGTGATTCAGGAACAGGGTAGAGGAAATCCAGTGCAAAACAATTCATGCATTTTGCTAAACCACCCTGGCTCCAAATCTGCAAGTCATATTTGAGGATTAACCTGAAAATTACAGCCATGAGCTACGGGGACAACTTTAAGAGGGCAACGCTTAGGGTGCAATCACATATGGCTTATTTTGGGCACTCATTTCCGAAGGCTTGACATTTCTGTAGATGCATAAATTCAGACTTATTCCCTAAAGGCTGCCCAATGTGATCATTCTACTGTGCTTGCCACTGACTGTGTGTTGCTGGCCCAGGATACCTTGTCTCTGATTTGCTGGCCAGGAATAGCAGCCATTTCCAGGTTGCTGTTGAAAAAGGCAGCTCGACTGCCCCCGAACAACGAGTTGCCCTGAGAGTTATTTCCTGTCTGTGGAAGGGGCAAATAATCAGGGACTTGAGGCTACAATAAGTGGGGTTTTTTTTAACTGTCCCTTGAGTCTCAAATTTACAATGGGGGTGCCCCTAAACATAGGCCTATTCACACGAGGGCCTCCAGAACAGCATTTGCTCCTCTGGGCTGGCGGTTCCATTCGAAACCGCCCCAGCCCCTCCCAGGGCGCCCCACACACATTCTGGGTGTAGAGCACAGAATCATGCTCTACACCCAGCCCAGGGCATTCCCGGCTGTCCTGCGCCATCCCACAGCTGTCGGAAGCGAGAGTGTTCGCATGCTCCCTCCCTGACAGTGGCAGGCCCAGCCCCAGGCCTGCTGCTATTGGGTCAGGTAAGACCCAGGGGTGGGCGGGCCTGTCCGGTCCCTTCCCTGGGTTCCTGCATGCTCTAGGGGACCAAATTGGGTCCCCTAGAGCCTGCAGTACCCCCCCCCCGGGCACTCACCCCCGGGGTGCAGCCTACCTGGGCACACGCACACAAGGCACTTACCTTGTGGTCAGCATATTCCGAAGTGGCCAGTTGTGTGTCTGTGTGCGCCACTGGCTCTGATTGGCTAGCTATCCATTCCTTGCCTGCCTAGGTGTGAATGGGGAATCTGTCCCCACGTGTCCTAGCCTTACTGCACTACAGCCACATGTGTCTGAACGCACACTTAGCATCTCAAAAGTGAGGTCATGCCCAAGAACCCCCAGCATCTGACGGAAGGTGTCTTGTCTTGCCTACCATTAGATCTCTGTCATCTCTGGACCCCCCAGTAAGCAGCACTTCTTTTTTGCCGCCTTGTTCTCTGCCCCATCAGTTGCAATGGGCACCACCGTTATCCTTTCTAGTCCTGTGCTCCATAAAAGATTAAACCAACCTCTCTAGCAGCCTTTCCCCATTTGCTGCCTCTGTCAAAATCAAGGAATCTTCAAGGTTTGAAAGATCTTCCTCGCAGCACCATACTAAGTTCTCCAAAACAAGTTTGCTCCCCCCTGTTGCAGAAAAATAGATATGATTTAAGGTAAAGCTAATAACATGAGTAAGTCTTGTTAAGAGTTAGCTGTTGCCTGGCGGCATTAAAGGGGAATGTGGAATGGTATATGTCAGCAAAGAGTTTCTTGCAGCAAGTTAATTGCTCTGTTGACTGTAACTTGAAAGGGGAGGTTGTGGACCTGCATGGGTGTTTTCCTGTTTATATGGAACAGAGAGCAACAGAAGGTTTAATATATTACTGGGAGTCTCTCAACTTCTGGATTAAGGCATGAGACACTCCTAGACCAGGGAGTCTGTGATGCATGACAAGTAACGTTGCATCAAAAGCTCATCAGTTCAAAAGTCCAGCAAGGTAGTTCATAGCATTTGGAGATTAACAGGAGAAGTGTTGGTGGCATGAGCTTTCGTAGACATGTCTGCTTCTTGAGATGCTAGGGGGCGCAATGGGCATGTCTACTTCTTCAGATGCTAGGGGGGCCCATGCGCATGTCTACTTCTTCAGACGTAGACGTGTCTACGAAAGCTCATGCCACCAAACCTTCTCCTGTTAGTCTCCAAGTGCTACTAACTACCTTGCTGGACTTTTCGAATTAGACTAACATGGCTTTTTCTCTGATACTGATCATCAGTTCAAGTTTGAGTTGAAAAGTGCTCTGTAGTCCTGTGAATAATACTCGCTGATGCTGAATTGGTAATCAAATTCTGGCCCACCTCTGTGGTGCAACTCCTCTACCCTGGGAGTTTGGGACTTCCTTCAGCTGGGGGTGTGCACAAATGGTTTTTGGGAGTTCAATTGGTATTGAATTTAATGCAAGAAAGTTCATATTCATTCAGATAGATCTCCTTCCAATGTAGTAGGATTCACATTTGATACAAGTGTTTGATACAAATTACAGTGGTACCTCGACATACAAGTGCCCTGACATACAAGTGTTTTGAGATACAAGCCGCCGAGCGAGTGATATTTTGCTTTGAGATGAGAGCAAGATTTGAGATACGAGTATGTAAATACAGTACAGTACATAACAAAAACAACTGAGGTGGTGTTTTGGGAGCTGGAATGGATTAATGGGAAAATTGCTTTGAGATACGAGCGATTTGACTTAAGAGCAAGGTTACGGAACGAATTAAACTCGTATGTCAAGGTACCACTGTACATACGAATCCCCTATATATCCCATATGAATCCCCTGTGTATCTGATACTTATCCCCTGGCTATCTGATACATATCCACTCTGAACATGACAAATCTGTCCTGAATCCACTTTGAATCTGCTCTCAATCCACCTTGGATCCACTCTGGATCTGTTACAGATGTGACTGGTGCAGCCACTCACCCACCTCCAAATGTTCAATTTAAATTTGAATGTCAGTCTTTCAATGTACCAACATTCTATTCGAATTTTAATGTCCAAATTCAGCTGAATTGATATTAATTTCTTTTTATTGTTGTTTTTATAACAACATAAATATAAGCAATCATAAAAAGAACAATAAGTTTGGGACAATGTACAGTGAAAGAGGCATACGCGTACATCCCTTCACCTTCCGTACATGCACTCAGTGGACAATATTGTACAGTTTTTCTCCTTTTCCTCTTGATATACTTTTAGCTGGACCTAAGAAATAGTCCTAATATTTCATCTTTCAGAATTTTTGGAGCTTGAGGTCGCATCAAATAGTTCAATAATTCTTACCAGCTATATTCTGTCTTGGATCATAGTTTCAATCCTTGGCTTTTAAATCTTTTAATTGTTCCATTAACTACTTGTACCAATTATCCAATGTCCATTTAGTACTCTCTTTCCACCCTAATGCAATTGTAAGATTATGCACCATATACCATTTGTTTAAATAAATATCATTTTTCTGCTCTTATTCTGCCTGCTGTTACATGAAACAAAGCTATTTTGGGTGTCAATTCCACATTATTATTTAAGATATTATTAATATAATTCTGAATACTTCTCCAAAATATTTTAATGCTATTGCACTCCCAAAAAAGGTGGAAATATGTCCCTCTATGCTCACACCACGCCAGCATCGTGGTGAAATTCCTGGAATCGTATATGGTCGAGATGGTGCTCTATACCGTTTAAAATATCTTAAGTGCCATTTCCTGCACCCTATTATTTTTTCTTTTACAAATTTTCTCTAATTTTTGCTCAGCTTTATCTCTTCTAATGTTAATATTTGACTGCCAGTTTTGAAACATACTATCCAATACTGCATTATTTTGATTTATTAATAATCCCAGTATTTTACTTTCTACTCTCTCGCCCCTCCAAAGGTTCTTCCATTATTTCTCCAAATTTTGTCAAAGGCCTGTTGATCTGTAATTGTATATTATTATTTACATGTATGAATTTCAAATATTATGAATGTTTGTGCACATCACTAATGTGACGACCTCCTCCCTGGTTACCTCTATCCAGTTTAATTCTTCTGACTCGCTCCTTAAAAAGAAAGGCTGTGGCTAGCACCAGGATGAAGGTGCTTGCGAAAAGCTAATGATTAATACCCCCCCCCCTGCCTTCAAGATGACACATATTACAATGATGTATCAAATATTATTAAAAATGCTTTGGAACCTGGACAAGTCAGAGCATGTATGGGCTAGAAATGTTGGATATAATATATACATGGAACAAAGGGAGAAACATGGGGGAAAGATTTGAAATTTACAGAATGTTATACTTTAAAGGAAAGCTTTTACAAAATGATGTATAGATGGAATTTGACCCCACATACAATGTCTAAAATTTCCAATCACTGCTGGAAATGTAAAAAACGTTACAGGGACAATGTATTAGTTATGGTTAACTCTTCCAAAAACAAAACAGTTTTAGTCAAAGATTTGTAGCAGAATGCAGATAGTGTTAAGAATACATTTATGATTGAAACCTGAAAGGCTAGATGTAATAGACAAAAAATTGGCAACTTTTTATGGAAGAAGAAGAAAAAGAGTTGGCTTTTTTACTCCACTTATCTCATCTAGGGGTGATCCCGGCAATTACAGACCAGTTAGCTTAACGTCGGTTCCATGTAAGGTGATGGAAACGATCATTAAAGACAGAATTAGTGTGCACATGGAGGAGCAAGCCAAAAGCCAACATGGCTTCTGCAAAGGTAAATCATGCCTCACAAACTTGT
>MTQE01001340.1:201412-213902 GCA_014337955.1 Aspidoscelis marmoratus | reverse complement strand
ATGGCTACTAGAACGAATGCCTAGGTGCATCTTTCAGGCTGGGTGGGGGAATGAGGCTCTTCTAAGACTGTTTGCTGGGATTCTAGAGCAGGAATAGTTTTGGCTTTGTCTCTACTTAGGATGCTCATGAACATTTGGTGGGCCACTGTGCGACAGGATGCTGGAGTAGATGGGCTGTGCCCTGATCCAGCAGGGCTTCTCTTATGTTCTTATGTTATCCTTGAGGTGACTCAAAACGGCTGACATACCTTCTGTTCTTCTCCCAACAACAAACACCCTGTGAGGCAGGTGGGGCTGTGATAGCTCAGACAGAGAGCTGTGTCCAACCACATGACCAAAGTGGCCCACTTACGCTTGGCTAGTTACAGCAACAAGAAAATGACTTATTAATTACAGGTCTTGAGACTAATATGAATAAGACAGAGCGGAAGAAAAGGAGAGGGAAGAACCTTTTGGGGAAGCAGATCATTAGAGCTACTATGAAACAACGAGGAGTCTGGGAGTCATGAATATAATCAAAACAACAACATCTGTGTAATTTTAATTATCCTTTACAACGTCTATTTTAAATTGAAATTGAGCATCTATGGCAAAGGAAGGCCCCCTTGCATCTCTGAAAGAGAAGGAAATACAAGAGATCTAAGTGCACAGGCTGGTCTATACGGGAGAAGGTGCTCCTTCAGATACCCAGGCCCAAGCTGTTTAGGGCTTAAAATGTTAGTGTCAACACCTTGAATTAATCTTGGTAGCAAATGGGTAACCAGTGCAGATCCTTTAAGACCAGCATGATGAGTCCAGACAGAGATCCCCATCAGCAGTTGGGCTGCTGCATTCTTATAAACCATTTTCAAAGGAACTGAGCATTGATAGAGTTACCATCCATCTGGTACACAAGGCAGCATGGCTGGGAGCAGGAGGCATCCTGATCGATACCTTTGATTATTTCTAGGCCTTGGGAAGGAGCTGATGGTCAGGGGACCAAACCATTCTTAAGTATCTATTAGATTGTGTGATGATGAAGATGGAGGAGGAGGAGGAAATTATCCACGTACTGGAATAGGAAAGCCTTGGAAGAATATATCGTATGGTCCCCTGGTGAATGCCACAAGATACTTACCCTTCACATTCACTACTACAATGACAAGCTCACACGTTCGTGACCAATCGATCAGTTGACTTTGAGGTCAGAGGCAATAAAGGGCATAAAAATTAGTGGTTCAGCAGTTCTCTCTTTACCTGCAATTTTTATCTGAACTTATCCTGTATTTTATTGTTTCAATCAGTGAGAATGTTGTCGCTTTTCTTGTTTCCTTGATTTTATAAAATACTGTGAGACACCTAGCAGATATGTTTTCTTTTTCTTCTCAAAAAAGATATCTCAGGGAGATAGATTTTTTAGTTTTTGAGAAGAGAGGAATGTCTGTTTCAGATGTTAACAGCACCATTCTCTTACGTAATCCTTCTCTTATTGCAAAATCCCACAACTAATTATGCCCATTAATGCTTTCTTCATATTCATGCATCATCACCAGAGTGTGTGTCTGATGATTACTGGTGGTGCAAACACCGACACGTCTTCCAAACTCTGAATAACCTACTGCTGCAATCTTCATGTCCTAACAGAATGTAGATATCAGGACTGGATCTCAGTCTTAAATAGGGGTTACAAAACAATTACGCGGATTTAGCAATCTGGAGAACGGTGATAACAGATTTATAGGGAGGGATGCCAAGCAATTACATTGAGAATATGCCCGGAAACCGACTCCTTCCTGGATAATGTCTTTTATTCTTCACCCATGACCAGTATCAGGTCTACAGTCTGGTCCAAGGGCTGCATTCCAGTTCACAGAGGCAGACCAACGGTACTCCTAGCCACTGGGAGAGGGATGGGGAGTTGCAAAGTTCAAGTGATCTTCTCAGCCTCAGGAAGCTTTGATCCAGATTAGAACAGTGCAGATGGCATTGATCCAGCTTTCACCTTCATGTGATCTGGATTTAGAAGATCTGGTAAATCCAGACGCCTTTTCACATTACAGCTGAACGTCTGTAGTGAACGAAGGCTAGGCTACGCGGGAACGCTCTCCCCATTCACACCTGGGTAGGTAAGGAACACGTGGGAATGCATTCCTCTTTGCCTAGGTGTGACAGGGGAATCAGTCCCCATGTGGCCTAGCCCAAAAAGGCTGGTACAGGGGCAGGACGCTCCTCCCAGGCCTGCCACCATAAGGTTGAATTCAACCCAGGGGCAGGCAGGCAAGTCTGGTCCCTTTCCTGGGTTCCTGTCAACTCTAGAAGATCTGTCCTGGTCCACTGGCAGCTGGGGTGGTCCAGCACCCAGGGGGGTGGAACCCTACCCCCAGCCGCGCAATCACTTATCTTGTCATGGTGGTCGCATGGCTAGCTGGGGCGATGTGCCACTCTGTGTAGTACTCTGTGCCCATGCTGTCAGCACCTCTGGTCCAAAGCACTTGACAGCTTGGGCCCCCGGCTACCAACAGTAGCAGCTGGGGGTGGGGCCTGCAGCTGTTCGGGAGGGGGAGTGTGAATGCTCTCCCTCCTGTACAGCTGTGGTATGGCCTGGGACTGCCAGGAATGCTCTGACTGGGTGTAGAGCGCGATTTTGTGCTCTACACCCAGAATGCGAGTGGGCGCCCTGGTACGGGCGGTTCTGAACGGAACTGCCAGCTATGTATTTTATTAAAAGCAAAAACTAATTCTTTTGTTGCTGAATTTCGTTTGCTAAATCTTCAATTGAATGTTGGTATTTCGTACACTTCAAGAACAAACAAGCACTACACGCCCAGGTGCCAGGGTGACCAGGTGTGTCACCCAAAAGGGCTTGGGGAGTCACCTGTGACACGGGTGTCATAGGTTGGCCATCACTGGACTAGAGAGACAGAGCTGGATGTCATCAGCATACTGATAACACCTCATTCCAAAATTCCTGATAACTTCTCTCAGTGGCTTCATGTAGATGTTGAAAAGCATTGTGGATCCCTGAATGAAGCTGCTTCTGGTTGCCTCTGAAATGATGCGTCTGAGATCCAGAGGCATGTTTTTCTAACAGGTATTCATGCTTCTTTCCCCATGGACCTTCAGAATCTTCTTCGCTTTCCCCAGCTGATAAAAATGGCCACAGTAGGAAACATTCCTTGTACTTTACAATTAAAACAGAAGGTGTTAACCATTTTCATGGGCACCCTGAATTCAGAGAGTTGATAAAGCATACTGTAGAAGACCATTTGTTCTTGAGTTCAATTGCTTAGATATAATCCAGTCCAACTGATTGTTTTTTATAAGATAACTTCATGGATTACGCTATCATTTCCTGTCCTCTTCAATAATCAAATTGTGTCAAGTACTTTGCTGCTCATGTACTGGAATGGGTGAAAATGGCTGTTTAATTCTATTTTAACATTTGTGCTATGGTATTTTTAAATATGGATTTTTTTTTATTGTTGTGAACCACCCTGGGTCCCATCATGGGAGAAGGGCAGGATATAAATAAAATAAATAAAATGATAAAATACATTTGCAGTTTGTACAAATTGCAAAGCTTCCCAGTACAGTTAAAACTATTGGTTTCTTGTACTTTTAATTGTACTGTTTTCATTATTTTTATTGTTATAATAATTTTTAATTTTTTAAAATAAAGACAAACATTTACAAGAGAAAAACAATATTTGTTAAAAGAAAGTGGACATGACTTTAACATAGAGATGGCAGAGGTTAGCAAAGAATTGGCTCAAGAGATGAGTTTGTTGAGCAATTTACTTCCCACATCTATAGTCATGTTCCCATAAATATCATTGTTCCTTTCAGCATTTCACAGGAAAATTCTGCCGAGCGGAACATGAACCCAGAAGAGGTGGTAACAGAAACCAGGCTAGTTGGCTTTAAGGAAGTGTTAGATAAATTCATATACAACAGATGTATCAATGGCTACTAAAATGCATGCTAGGTACATCCTCCAGGTTGGAGAGACAGAGTGCCATTAGGGCCATTTGCTGGGATTTGAGAGCACATGAAGGTTTTGACCTTGTCTTCTGCTTGAGATGCAGAGCCACCATGTGGGTCAGGATGCTGACACACAGAATGGGACATGGAGGTACACAGCCTAAACAGGAATCTTGGCACATGGGTGGTGGATGATGAGGGGGTGTTGGGCATCTGGTGCTGCAGTGAGACTCACATGTGGGTGTGGATGAATCCACATAAGAGGTTGAGATTGGTGCCACGAAGATTGAAAGACATGGTAAGTTGTACCCATTTGCACATTCATCTGGGCACCATGGAGCAGAAATTTCACTGCACAAATTTGGACATGATGTCACATGGGAACTGTCTGGTGTCTTGAGATCTCTTGCACATGTTTCTTCAAATTTAGACGGGCACACATTTGTACATGTGTCTGGGATGCAGGTGGATTTGCATAAGGGCTTCCCTTCAGTGGGTGTTAAATTGATGCATTTAGACATGCATAAAACTGCACGTGAGTCTGGGGCTGGCACACTGAAAGAACTGCGTGGAACACTGTATTCCATGGAACACGAATTGACACATTAAGGCTGCATCCCCAAAAGACTTATTTGCCTCTCTAGTCTCCTTCTACTGTCACTCTATTCAAGCGGACTTTAAAAGTACACGCCTTCCAGAATAAGCGTCCGCATGAGGCTCAGAAAACTGCGTGTTTAAAATGCACCTTCCGTCCCCACAGAAGCATGTTTTCATTCCCTGCATCTTTTTCTCCCCGCCTCCTCTCTTGTTCAAAGGAAAAATAGCCAACGGTTCTCAGTTCATCTCCCAGATCTCCGTCCCCCGAAATGGCTCCCAATGCCGGCTGCAGCCATCAGCTGGGTGATCTTTTGCTCATTCACTCTTAGCACTTTCACAGAACACTGTCAAAATCCACCCGGTAGAGCAGCGGTGACGTTAAATACACCCACTTCACACCTGATAACAAAGTTGCAATCCATCCACTTCACACCTGTTAACATTTCACACCTGATAACAATGTTGCAACTCTCCGCAATTCGGACTCTTTGAAAGTTCTGTGCTTTAGAAAGGGAAGGAAGCTGCTGCTGTTCTGGGAGATGTGTGATTGCTTTATGGCTTTATGGCTGTGTGTGCAGGCAATCCCTGCTCCTTTTGCCATGGAGCGTCCCCAAGGTAAATGCTGCGAGGAAAACCCGCAACTTCCAAAAAGAGCGATGAAAGTCTTCTTTAAAAGGCACGTATTTTGTTGCGGGTTTTCCTGCTTTTGTAGCGCTGGAAGCTTGTTAAAAACCCTGGCATGGGGGCGCTCAGAGGCAAAGGAAGAGTTTTAGTACACTTTAAATTGCTTGGGGACACACCCTAAGTGATGCATTGATCTGTGTATGGGGTTGGGCCTGACTTCCTATTTGGTGTGGTGCAGCCATCAGTAGCTTTTACTCCAAAACTCATAGGAGGCAGATAGGGCTGTTTAGTCTGGAACATCTTTTCAGGGCTGCAGTTTGACCTGAGGAGACAAACAGAATTCAGGGATCAGCACATGCTTGTGTTGGAATGTCCTAATAAAATTGGTGTCCATTTCAGAAGGGTTCCTCCCCCCCAAGGAAATATATTAATCCAAAATATTAGATCTAGATATGGTTCAAGCTACTTCAAAGGACTGAAAATGTGGGAATTATGTACATTTTAAAGAAGTTGAATGTCCCTGTAACACTAGAAGAAATGATATTGGTGGCTCATTTACTAGATTTATTTAAAAACATTGTAAAGGGTGATAGAATTGCCTGTTCATGGAAGAAATCACATATTGTTTTGATTCTTAACCCTAATTTGTGTTCGATTTGTATAGAACTGAATGCAAAAAATTCATAATCCTTCAAATAGATTCCCTTTGATACGTATGTTCGATATGAATCTGATTAAAATCTCCCTACCAATTGCTTTCAAATCCCCTACATATCCCCTACAAATCTCCTGTCAAATCCACTCTCAATCCACTTTGAACACACTCTGAACACACTTCATATGAATGTATTGAAGCATTTGATTCAAATTTGAATGTCAATCTTTGGATGCCCCAACATTTGATTTGAATACGAATGTCCAAATTTGGACAAATTTTGAATGTGATGAATATTCGTGGACTTCCCTACTTATCAATCAATCAAGACAATAGGGGTGTGTATAGGGAGGGGTGTAAGTTTCCCTTTGCATGCAAACATTTGTCAGATTTTTGTTTACAAAACCAGACACCCCCATATTCTAAGGGTAAGGGGAGAGATCTGATCGAAACCAAATATTTCCCCATTCAATTAGCATCAAATCGAATAGGGGAAATTGACTTCATGCAGATCCCTACAAGACCAGTATACTTGCATGCTCAGGAAGATCTAGTAGGTTTTATAAGGGGAAATATTCATATATTGCTTCACTTCATGTATTGGCCCAGATGTACAAACAATGATATGTACACAAATATTCATCACATTTGAAATTCATCTGAATTCGTCCAAATTCAGACATTTGAATTCTAATAGAATGTTGGTACTTTCAAAGATTGACATTCCAATATGCATAGAATGAATGCTTCAATATATTTGTACAAAGCTTTGATACATTTGTGAACATCAGGAGTTGGGAAAGCGGGGCCCCCAGTCACATCTGCAATGGATCCAGAGTGGATTCAGAGTGGATTCAGAGTGGACTTGATGAGGTTCAGATGTAGGGCATACATAGGGGATACATAGGGATTTGGAGGTGAAATGTAGTGGGGATTTGAACTGGGTTTGTAATCAAACATTTGTATTGAATTTGAATCTTACCATATTCAGGGGGGATCTATTCGAATGAATCCTCCACGAAAGCTCTCTTTCTGAGCTCTTGCAGCCCCACCTATTCCAGATATAAAGCTGTGTGAAAGCCTTGCATGCCACCTAGAGTGCTAGAGGTTGTAGGCAATATCCGTTTGCAAGAAATGTATTTGTTTCTGGGATAGGAGCCAAAGCTGCAGGCAAAAGTCATTAAGAATTTCAAGCCTGTTTTTTTTGCAGTAGATGCTTTGTGCACCTTAATCCTGAAATGCCTCCCACACAGTCACAAAGAGTTGGATCCAAGTCCCTCTTGGATGTTTTGCAAGTTCTCTTCTTTCCTGGCCCATGCCTGCTTTCTTCCGTGCAACAGTCGGCACAAGGTAGAAGCTTGTTCTTGTTTTCAACATTTAAATTTCTTCCCTTTTCGGTGGCTAGTTCATGCACACACTATTTCCCCCTAGCAACCTGTTTATGAACTTCCTGTATTCCCTTTGGGTTTTACATTGATGCCTTTCCTCCCTGTTGCTCAAGATGGCAGGCAAAGTTCTCCTCATCTCCTTTTCATTTCTAGTAGGATTGGGCTGAACTGCTGCTTGTCAAAAATGAACCTCTGTCAGTTGCCTCACCTGACAAGCCCACAGTTACTTGGGAGCAG
Organism: Aspidoscelis marmoratus; assembly: GCA_014337955.1. Lineage (NCBI taxonomy): Eukaryota > Metazoa > Chordata > Lepidosauria > Squamata > Teiidae > Aspidoscelis > Aspidoscelis marmoratus. The sequence goes on along the minus strand of MTQE01001340.1, from coordinate 206,441 downwards.
GTGAACTCCATATAAAAGTTGCAAGGAAGACACCTGTTGGGGAAATGTGGCTGCTCCCATTAGGCCAAGACAAATCACCCATGATTCAGAGGAGGTCATGTGCACAATGGAGCAATGCTATGCAGAATACTTCTGAAACATTCCCTTAAGTGTCCGGAAGAAATATTTAGTCACCCCTCACAGGATGGAACATAATCGAGAGGCTAGCCGCTCCGATTGGCTAGCTACAGCAAACCTAGCTGTTTGGCTAGCTCGGATTGTCTAGCTGTAGCTGGCCAATCAGTGCAACTGGCGCATGCAGACGCACATCGCCGCTGGCCTGGCTTGCCACTTTGGAACCCGGTGAGCACAAGGTAAGTGCCTCACGTGTGCACACATCCCAGTGTAGGCCTGTGCCCAGGGAGGTCCACAGGTGGAGTGTCCTGTGGGCCCTAAGGGACCCTATCCGGTCCCCTAGAGCCTGCAGGAACTGGAGGAAGGGACCAGACCGGCCTGCCCGCCCCTGGGTTGAATTTGACCCAATGGGGGGCAGGCCTGGGAGGGGAGTCCCGCCCCCATGCTAGCCTTTTTGGGCTAGGCCACACAGGGACGGATTCCCCTTTGCATGTAGGCAGGTAGGAACATGTGCCCATGAGTTCCTTACCTGCCTAGATGTGAATGGGGAAAGCGTCCCCGAGTGGCCTAGCATTATTGCACTATGGCAGTTTGGCTGTAGTGCAAAAAGGCCTCAGAGCGAGAGGCTCTTAATCTGCATCCCAGTAGACCTCAATATCTTGGTCTGCTGATGTACCAGCTTGGCCTAGTCGAGAACACCGAGGCCTGCAGAGGTCATGCCTTCATGTTCTAGAGCAGTGGTTGGCAAACTCATTAGTCAACAGAGCCAAATATCAACAGCACAATGACTGAAATTTCTTTTGAGAGCCAAAAATTTTAAACTTATACTATATTGATAGGTACACTGTTATTAACTTAATTAGGGTACTCCTAAGCTGGAAGAGCCACACTCAAGGGGCCAAAGAGCCACATGTGGCTCCCGAGCCATGGTTTGCCTACCACTGTTCTAGAGAACTGGGGAGCCATGTCAATGACACACCAAAGCATGCAACCAAAATGAGTTCCCTAGAGACTCTGAGGATAGGAAGATTCCTTTGTAGACCTTCAAAGTCTTTGGAGTCTTGCCTTGAAGTTCATGGGAGCTTTGGGGTCAGTGTGGGGCGTGTACTCAAAATGTGCACCATGATATTCACATTCATTTTGCTTTTGAATAAAACACATCTGATAATTTGTTCTGTTGTTGATCATTAAATAAAAGAAAATGGATTTGTGCATTCATATTTGAAGATTTTCATGAACTTTTTGTGACCTTTTCCTATTGAAAGAATTATTTTTATGACCAAAAGTAGAGTGAAATCTGAAAATTCAATCAAACTTTTTGATATTCCATTCGATCAAATTTTTAGGACAGTCAAAAAACCAGATTTTCTGATTTGATTTGAATGCCTGCAAATTTGAAATATTCAATTGAATTTATGAATACAGATTTTTTCGTGTACATTCCTAACTGAGTACAGACCACACCTGTTATCTTGGTTGTGCTGGTCTTGCTATGGTCCAAACCAGCAGGCCCCATTGGTCCAGACCCACTGGTTTGGACCACAGTGAGGCGGTATAGAAAGGCCTTGGCTGCAGTGAACCAGTTTTCTAAACTCTCAAATTTCCATAGCAGCAGGTACATATATAAGATGATTTGAGAGATATGGGGTGTTTTCACACTTCCCTTCCCATTCTGTGGACAGGAAAGGTGGGCAATCAAGAAGTATTTCTTCTCCCAGAGGGTCATCAGTCTATGGAATTTGCTGCCGGAGGGGGAGGGGGTGATAGCTACAACCTGGATGCCTTTAAAGAAGGGTTAGACGGATTTATGGATGACAGATGTATCACTGGCTAATAGAATGGATGCCTAAGTACAACTTTCAGGCTGGGGGGACAAGCAGGATGATTCTAAGGCCATTTGCTGGGATATGAGACCAGGAGAAGATTTGCCCTTGTCTCTGCTTGAGATGCCCATGGGAGAGAGAGAGAGAGAGAGAGAGAGAGAGAGAAGAGAAGAATGCTCTAACGCAAATGATGATGAAACAGACCTAGCAATGAATTTTTGCAAAATGGAAAAAAAGAAAAGAAATCTCTTTTGCATTTGTACTGTACACCTTAATGGATATGCTGCTCTCTTCCATCAGACAAACATATGAGGTGTGGACACCTATTTTTGACCTGTAGTCTACGCTACCCAGGGGGAATGGCACTCTAGCACTTCAGAAATTAGTAATATAATAAAATGCTAATAATAAAATAACGAGATGGAGGTATGTAATAGGATGCCCCTGTTAAACCTCATTAGCAGACATCTGAGTCACGAGTCCTGCCTTCCAAGTTTCATCCCTTGCTCATCCCATGGAATTTCTGCAGGAATCCTGGGTCTGTTTTCATCTCTTCCTGTTCACACTTTGGCTTGAGTGTCTCTCCTACACTCTTCTTGGAATCCATTTACATTTCCACCCTGGCCACTAATCCCTTTAATAGGTGAAATTCAGCACTAAGTGGAATTTAGTGTGGGCAGCTGAGATCAGACACCTTGTAAGGCATGACAAGCAGTCAATGGTAGGCGTGCACACGGATGGGTTTTTGGCATTTGATCCGTAACGAATTAAATGTTATACTATTCATATTTGTTTGAATAGTTTGAAGAACTATTCATACAAACGTTCCAAACATTCGTATTCATAGGCATGTATGAATGTCACGACAATCGATTAAGGTATGAATGTGCAAATTTGTCTGAATTTCTGAATTCCTATGAATAATGAATATTATGAATATTCATGCACATCTCTAGTCAACAGAGGTGCCATTTCATATTCCTTTCAAAGACTGAAGACTGTTTGCTTGAGTTTCCTGAGATCTAGTAAGTTCCCTGCTTGCTCAGAACAGGGGTCTTTTCGCACTCACTGTTCCAGTGGTAGTAAAGTTCTGGGAAGGTTAAACTACCTGCATGTAGCATGGGAAAAGCATCCTGAAAGTGTGCAGGACTGCACATAAGTGTGAATGAGCCTCCCAATCGCTCCCTGTGCTGCTGGAAGAAGTGGTGACAGCTACGAGCCTAGATGGCTGCAAGGTAAGGTTAGACAAATTTATGGATGACAGATGTATCAATGGCTACTAGAATGAATGCCTAGGTGCACCAGTCAGGCTGTGTGTGTGTGTGGGGGGGGGCGCTTCTAAGGCCATTTGCTGGGATACTAGAGCAGGAATAGGTTTGTCCTTGTCTCTGCTTGAAATGCCCATGAGCATTTGGTGGGCCACTGTGTGCAGCAGGATGCTGGACTAGATGGACTGTGGCCTGATCCAGCAGGGCTTCTCTTATGTTCTTATGTACCACCTGCCAGAAGTGCCTCCCCAATCTCTGATGTGAGTGGTTAGTAAGCATGGCAGCATAATGCTACACTGGTACATGGGGGGGAGCAAAGGAGTGGTGTGTTTGAACACAGCATCATCACCTCCCTCTTTTCGATTGTCAATGGTGCTGGATGTGGTAGACTCTGTGTTTGGACAAGATGTCTGGACACCACTACACGTCATCCACAAGGATTTGAACAGATGGTACCTAGCCCCTTATAAATTGTCAAAAGATTTAACAAAACATGTCTAATAAGTGTTGGAAATGTAAAACTAATGTAGGAACATTTTACCACATGTGGTGGAGCTGTAAAATAGCAAAAAAAAAAATTGGATGCGAATACATATGGCAATGGGAAATATACTAAAAACTGTTATACCATTTAAACCAGAATTTTTTAAATTGGGAATAATAGATAGCAATTTTGTATATGGTTACAGCTGCAAGAATAATTTATGCAAAAAGGTGGAAAGAACCTGAAATACCTTAAGTGGAAAATTGGTTAATTAAAATGTCCGAATTTGCGGAGAAGGACAAACTGATGAATTTCTTAAAAGAAAGAACAATAGAGAAGTATCTAAAAGACTGGAGATGCTATATAGAATTTCTACAGGAAGAAGGCTTAACAACAGCTGGATTTGACTGCCTCTCTTTCTTTTTTAAGGACCAGTGGAAAAGGAAGATACTAGGGGTGTTTCTGCACATACCTCCTGAAAGCTGGATTAAGGGAAACCGTTTTTCTCAAATCCGTCTCTGGGAAGATCCATCTGAAATAGGGTCAGATCAAAATAAGGCCCCATGCTTCCACACTTGCGTGGGAAGGCCGGATTCTGGAGAACAGATGGAGTGGGTGCTGTGCAGATGCATCAGCACCCATTACAAAAGTCCTCTGGCTTGTGCGCCACTGACGCCGCCCCCAGAGCTGTGGGACTGGAGCAGTGAGCTGATGTTGACAACCCCAATTGGCCTTAGAAGGTCTTTAAACAAATTTGGTAAATATTGCTAAAAAAAAAAATGCTCTACACATAAACAAAGACAAATCTAAGGTGATGATATTTGGAAAATCAAGGAAGCTTTACAGCTGGTATATCAATGGCCTAAAGTTACGGCAAGTTTACAACTACCAGTACCTAGGTCTTATATTTACCTTCACTGGATCCTGGGCACAACACTTGAAACATTCAATAATAAAAGCAGAGCGGGTTGCCTGTGCTCTGTATAAACTATATTATCACAGGAATCCAGGGACATTAAGGCACTTAATGTTTACAAGGTCAAGGTGCTCTCAGTGTTGCTTTACGGCGTCAAGATTTGGGGTAAGCAAACCCTACTCACCCTAGAGAGGTTTCAAACCCGCCAGCTCAGAGCCTGCCTGGGTCTCAACAAATCAACTCTAGCTGCAGCTGTTCAGGCAGAACTCGGAATGCCACCCTTGAATTGTTGAATCCTTAAAAGACAAGTCAATTACTGGGTTAAGACAACAAGAACAAACCCAGACAGATTACCTCACGTTTGCTTGGTAGCACAGGCTCAATCAAGGGAAAAGACCACCTGGCTTGCAAGCTTAGGAAATTC
>MTQE01001340.1:169352-181574 GCA_014337955.1 Aspidoscelis marmoratus | reverse complement strand
TTATATGACAAGGCGACAAAACTTTTGTCTAGCCAAAATCAAACCTTTCTATGTTCATTAAATGATCAATATTTCAGTAGTGAAGCAAATTTATTTTCTTTAAAAAAACCTCATTTGGGAGGGTTTCAGCTTTCATATGAGTCATTTCTAAAACCAATGGATGAATTTTAAGTCAGGTTATAAGCTTTGGTTTCAACAACATGAATAAGCGACAGAACTTCTGTCAGGCACTGTATGTTGATGATCCAGTAGGACTTTTCTTAGGTTTTCTTGATGAATTTGCAACTAGTTCCATGTGGCAATCTGGGCTCATTCAGATGTGACCCAAGCCAGTTTGTGGAGGATATGACTTTGTAAATTCTAACTCTTTGCATTGTACCCCCTTCCCCCTTGTCTCTTATAGGCCACAGCTAATTTTGAGAGAAATGTCTTATCAGTGCAAACAACCTTGCCTACCTCCCCCTACCTGCGTGAAGGGATGTGGCATCAAATGTGCCAGTGTGTGCAAGCCACAGTGCATCTCAGTCTGCCCATCGCCCTCCTGTGTGAGCCCATGTGGCGCTGTGTGCGTGACATCTGTTAAAAGCATGGATCCATGTTCAAAGCCATGCCAGGATGTGTGCGCCGATGTGAAGTCCGTTGCAGTTAAGTGCGTAGATCCTTGCTCCACCAAAAGCGTGTGCACTGATTCATGTGGGAAAACGGTGGCTGTGAAGACGGGAGCTGCGAAAGGCCAGTGTGACACTGTCTGTGCAGTGCCAAGCCAAGGTGAAATTTGTGGCAAACAGTGCCAAGCTGCTGTCTGCACAAGTCCTTGCCAAGCATCAACCTGCGTTCCAGTTTGTTCCCCTACATGCCAAACTGCAAAATGTGTCCCTGTGTGCATTAGCACTTGCCAGTCTCAATCCTGTGTGCCTAGCTGTGGCTGTGCCCAGATTATTCTGGTGCCGCAGAGCTGCTGTGGGAATCAGTGTGCCAGTTCTTGTGGCAATGTGTGCATGGTTCCATGCCAGATCCAAACTGTGCCTTCATGCACATGCTGCTCCAACACGTCCTGTTGCAAGCCCACATGTTGCTGAAGATCTGCGGACGTCCATTGGTCTTGGGTTTGGGAAATGAATGAACAACTGCTGCATCTATGCGTCCTCATGGGACGCGATTCTTTCCCTTCTCTCAGCCTCTGTTTTCTGCTCCATTCCTTTCTGCTTGTAATAATAATAATACAGAACTCTGCATCTTATCATGCAACATGCAAACTGTGAGCTGTGCTCCCCAATATATCACTACTTTCTTGGAGAGGAAGAATGATTTGCTCGATAGGTTTAGTGTTAAAGACATGGAATTAAGATAGGAAAACATCCTCCCTTCAATCTACCAGGGGTTAAAGTAGCTAAAAGATGCAGAGTTTAAACACCTGAAATTCAGGTCTCACAACACCCTGAGTTTTTGAACTGCAGATTTGGGTGTCTTGGATGGTATGCCAGATGCCACATGGAACCGAATCCTGTGTTCCATTTTATATCAAACAAACAAACAAATCCTTGTCCAGTGCTGAATACCATTGCCTGTTAGGTCCCATAGTGAAACCCTAATGTTATTCTAAGTAGGAATGTGCACAAGTTTTGAATGCAAGAAAATCCACAGTCATTCAAATAGATCCCCTTCGAATGTGGTTAGGATGTGAATTTGAAGCCGATGTTCGATACTAATTCAATTCAAATGTTCAACACGAATCCCATATGTATACGCTACATATTCACTATGTATCTGCTATGTATCTGCTACATATCTGTTACATATCTGCCCTGAATCCACTTTGAATCCACTCTGAATCTATTTTGAATCCACTCTGGATCTGGTGCAGATGTGACCGGGGTAGCCGCTTTCCCACCTGCCCAGGTTCACGAATATCCTGAAGCATTAGATTTGAATTCAAATGTCACTCTTTGAATGTATCAACATTCTATTCAAATTTGAATATCCGAATTCAGCTGAATTCATGTCATAGATATACTACACGTAATTTCATAAGAACCTAAGAACCTAAGAGAAGCCCTGCTGGATCAGGCCACAGCCCATCTAGCCCAGCATCCAGTTGCACACAGTTGTCCATGGGCATCTCAAGCAGAGACATGGACAAACCTTTGCCTGCTCTCGAATCCCAGCAAATGGCCTTAGAAGCATCCTGCTTTCCTCCCCAGCCTGAAAGATGTACCTAGGCATTCATTCTAGTAGACACTGATACATCTGTCATCCATAACCATCAGATAGTATCTAGACAAAGCCCCCTTATAAGAATAGTTGCCTTATAGTGACCTGTGGGAATGAATTGGTCCAGCGACTGGTGAATCTCTCCAAGATTGTAGGCAGGACAGTTTCCAAATTCCAGTTGGAGTTGTCATCAGGGATGTGGGTGAGGAATGAAGAATTTTCACTTGAAAAGCAAGTGCTCCACAATTAGGCTGAATGCCATTGCATGTTCAATCACAAAATTCTGCCAGATGGACCTGACTTCTAGATTGTCAACAGATCCTATCCAGGCTGTAAGGATGTGCACGAAAGCATTTTTTGCATCTGAATTTCATTCGAATAGAATATTCAAATATACTATTCAAATCGAAATTTGAAAATCCATCTTTTTGAAAATCCAATTCCAATCCGGATTATCCAGATCCACGTTTTTGAAAATCCGATTTGAATAGAATGATACAAATGTCAGAAACATTCGTATCCGATTTCCAAATCCTTTTGCATCCCATTTTTTCGTGTTTGCGTCCCATATGCGCAAATAGACCCGATTTTCAGATGCAATAAAGGATGCTCTCTTCAGTTGAATTATTCAAAAACCCATATCCGATTTTTGAAAATCTGAATTCAAATATCAATATTTGTCAAATTTGAATCGGATTTTTGAATATCCATCCACATCCCTACTCTAGACTTTGTCAAAACTGCACATCAACTCTTTAGTCTCATAGTAGGTCAAAACTGTGGGTTACATGGATTGCCAGCAAAACAGATGCTTTCACCCCCTTTAGCCTCTCTGTCATTACTGCTGTTGCTCTACAAATGAAAGTGTATTAAATAAATCTTGTTTTCTATGGCATTATCCCAACAGTTTGGTTGTTTTCAATCTACCTGTTTTAACATATGCTGATAAATCTGCCCAAATACTTGCCCAAATTGCCTTTAGCAAAACTGGAGGCAGAACTGGGAACTAAATAACATTACTGAGTTTTAAATCAAAATACATTAAGTGAATAAAGCAACAAAGCCAACAGAATCCACCTTACTCCCTTAGGTATCCCCGAGACAGGAAAACTGAAATCATACATATGATGGTTTTTGGAATGTTAAAGGAGGAAACATTAATCAAGAAATGTAGTCCTGGGCTGCTGGGACCGTCAGGGCTGCGGCGCTCGCATGTATGATTGGCGCTCGCCCTGCCAGCCCCAGAATCGGGCTGGTGACTATGAGGTAAGTCGGAGGGCATGGGCACAGGACTCTTGGTGGGGTGGGGGTGGGAGTAGGACTTACCCTCCCCTGGCCAGAAAATGGCCGATCCCCAGTTCTCTTGCCAGGGGGAAGGCAGGGAAGCTGGCCACCGGACTTGCCCACCTGTCAGAGAGGCACAGCATGCGCTCTGCCTCTCTGACAGCTGGGCATGCGCCGGCAATCCGCCTTTTTCCGCGTTCGCTTCCAAACCAGTTTAAGGGAAAAAGCCAGATGTAAGACCTGATTGGGTTCCCTGTGCGGATGCCACGTCCAAATCCTTTCCACATCTGGCCCTAATTCTGGCTTTAGGGTATGTGCAGAAAAGTCCCTAGATCTCAACAAGGGTGTTTCCACACAGTTCCCAAGACCCCATTAAGGATCCATATGGCACACATCCGCAAGGTACTATCTGCACAGCGGGACAGATTAGAACCCCTTCAAGGACGCCACTTCCACACGGCCTCACGCGAGATCCATCTCTAATGGGCTCTAGAGGCCGCCGGATCTGGTTTTTGGGAAGACCTGAAAAATTAGGTCTTCAAACCGTTCCTGCCTGCAAATTCCGGATCAAAGGAAGATGCTTCCGCACAGGGACAGGATAGGGAACGCATGTGGGTGGGAACGGAAGTCGCCACATTGAGCGAGGTGGCAGCACCACATTCTGGCTATATAGTCCATGCCGCAGTTGCTTCACATTGGATGTGTGCCAGTTTATGTCTGATCCTTCTGGATATTGGTGCTGCAGTGTCTGCACAGAGTTATGTGCTGTGTTCCTCAGTAACCGTTCTCCCAATGCATGTGCGGTTGCATTAGGCCTCATTTGGATTCATCCCTATTTCAGATAGATTTTTCCAGGGACGGATTTCAGAAATCCAGATTTCCTTAATCCAGATTTCAAGTGGTAAGTGCGGAAACACCCCAAGCGTCAACAATTTCCTTCTGCCAGTATAGATTTTACTTTAACCTTTGAAGAACTACTGTAATGTCTCAGCTTATTTGGCATTGGCTTGACACATGTGCCATCTAGTGTTCATGTTGCCTCCTTCACCCAGCTGCTTGCATTTAGTTTTAAAGTGTTCATTTGCACCCAGAGAGGCTAGATACAAAAAGCTGTATGTCTGGGAAGGTTGTACAAAGCTAAATCGTCAGGGAAAGGAGGTTGTGGGTGGAGGAAAGTAGGACAGAAAAGTGACGTAGAGAGGAAGGGTTTAAGGATGTGTATGAATGCTTGTTTGTGTTCGAATGCAAGAAAATTCATATTCATTCAAATAGATCCCCTTCAAATGTGGTGGGATTCAAATTCGATATGAATGTTGAATACAAGTCTGATTCAAATCCTGGTGACAAATCCCCTACATATCCGCTCTGAATACATCAAATCTGTCTCAATCCATTTTTAATCCACCCTGAACCCGCTTTGAATCCACTCTGGATCCATTGCAGATATTACTGGGCAGATGCTTTCCCATCTCCCCAGGTTCACGAATGGAAAAAAAAATATTTGTATGAATGTATCCAAAGGTTAGCTTTATTATAGATAATTTATTCCTCAGATTTTATTATTTGTTCCCTGAAAGTCTGGGAACAAAAATGTAATTTCACCTAAAATTGTATCATAAGCCAGGTGAAGATATTTGACAAATCTCACTGGGGAAGCTGTTCTACAGTTGAGGGGCCATCACAGACCAGAGGCATTTTCGCACTACACTCATTCCATTTGGAACGGGTGTAGGACGGGAAGCCTAAGACACTTCAGGACGCTTTGGCCATTCACACATAGGAGCGCAGGAACGCGTGTAAACGCATTCCGGCGTGCCTGTGTGCGAATGCTCAAAGCATTCTGAAGTGCCTTAGCCGGCAAACACCGGCAAGGGGCGGGGAGACGGCTGCCGAGGCTCCCGCAGCCGGCAAGGCAGGGAATCAGCTGATTGTCAGCCAGCGCCGGCGGGGGAGGGGAGCCCGCGGCTATCAGGGAGAGAGAAACATGAGCGAATGCTTCTCTCCCCGAACGGCTGCGGGCGCTTTGTCCGCGCCGGAACGGATGTAGAGCACTTTAAAGTGCTCTACATCTCGAACGCGCGCAAGACAGCTCCGGACGCATCGGAGCGAGAGCCCCGCTGCGGCAATGCGTCTGCCGCATTCGAAGCTATCTTGCATGTGTTCGAAAACCCCGTGTGCGAAAACGCCTCATGTCCTGTTCTTTGCCATAGTTCCAGATAACTATTCAGAGAGCGCGTAGCCAGGAAGAAGAAGAAGAGTTGGCTTTTCCACCCCGCTTTTCTCACCCATTTAAGGGGACTCAAAGCAGTTGACAAACCTTCTGTTCTTCTCCCCGCAACAGAACACCCTGAGAGGTAGGTAGGGCTGCGAGAGCTCAGAAGAGAGCTGTGACTAGCACAAGGTCACCCAACTGGCTTCATGGGGGAGTTTGGAATCGAACCTGGCATTCCCAGATAAGAGTCCAGCTCCCTAACCACTAGATCAAATTGGCTCACCTAGACCAAAAGATCTTCCTTTGAAGATCTTAGCAGGCAGGTATGTGATACCTGGGTTGCACAGGACTTTACTGAAACCTTGATTTGGGTGCAGATGCCAGTGAGAAGCCAGAGTAGGTGTGCACATGATTTCTTTCCTTGTTTGCTTCACATTTATGTGAATGGGACAGAAATTTAGGGTGTTTCCGCATTTGCCGCCGAAAAACAGACCTAAGAAGATCATTTTTTGGCAAGCAGTCTTCCCTTGGAGGCGGCTGCTTCTGCATTTTGGTGCACAAGATCTGTTCCAAAATGGGTCTCACTGCTAACAAACAGATTAAAATGAAGACCTAAAAAATAAGGTCTTCAATTCGTCCCTTTGCCTGGATCCGTGTGGAGGCAGGACGCTTCCGCACATGGCCAGGCAAAGGGACAGATGTCCCTGTGGCCGCCATCTTGTGGAGGGAGGAGGCAGGCTGGTTTGCCTCCTTCTGGGCTCCCCCACATGCCACACGCCGCTGGAAATGCGTCATGACTGGCAGCTGCATGCTCCAGTCCCGCGGCTCTGCGGGTGGCATTAGCGACGTGGGAATCCGGCTGACTTTTGGAATGGCTGCTGTGGCTTCTGCCCAGCACCCAGACCATCTGCCTGCCGGATCCAACCTCCCCATGTGTGTGTGGACGTGCGAGAGCCCTTCGGATCCGTCCCTATTTGGGATGGATCTTCCAGAGGACGGCTCGCGGAAAAATGGATTTTCTTTTTTGATCTGTTTTTTGGTGGCAAATTTCGAAGCACCCTAATATTTCTACTTATGTTCCAAAGCATTTGTTTGGAATCCAAATGTCAGTCTTTGAATGTGCCATCATTTGATTCGAATTCAAATGTCTGAATTCAGCCTAATTCATATGAATTCCAGATGTTACTACCAGTAATATTTGTGCACATCCCTGTTCTAGAATATATCTCAGGACAAAGGTTTGGTTGTCCACATGCTAATGCAGACTCCAGCAGGGTGAATGAGTTTTCCAGTGGTTAGGTCTGGTGCTCAGGTAGCCAGATTCTTATCTGTGAATACTGGCTTCAATTCCGCCCTCCCCCATGAAGCCAGCTGGGTGCCCTTGGTCTAGTCACAGCTCTCTTCTGAGCTCTCACAGCCTCATCCACCTCACAGGGTGTCTGTTGTGGGGAGAAGAACAGAAGGTTTGTCAGCCGCTTTGAGTCCCCTTAAATGAGTAAGAAAAGCCTGGTAGAAAAGCCAACTCTTCTTCTTCTTGTTCCAGGATGTGATGGGCCAAATAAAAAACACCGACAGCAGTAACACTTGAACTTTCAAGTGCGGAATCATCATTTGAACAGGTTACTTGGACTGAAACCCTCCCTTCTGCCCCCTTTTGCTCAGTGCATTTTAGGCTGAGTAATTATAGATCCTCCAACATTTTATAGGTGAAGAACAAGGTCAGGCTTCAGGCAACTTTTCTATTTATAGTAAGCATCAAGGTTTGTTACCCAGCACGCCTGTCTCATTATGCGTGGCTGGAGTTGCTGGCATTTTTTTGTTCTCTGTTTGTTGATCACACCACCATTCATCAGAAGGGAATACTTTTTTTTTATTGTCTGAGAAGGTTTTTGCTTTTCAGATGAAAGGAGGATTTGAAAACATAGATATGAGTTTGGAACGACACCTGCTCAGTTCTGGATGATTTTTAAAGCATTCTTAGGGTCCCATAATTGGTCTGAGGAGGAAGAGGAAGAGTTGGCTTTTTCTACCCCACTTTTCTCATCCAGTTAAGGGGACTCAAAGCGGCTGATAAAGCTTTTCTATTCTTCTCCCCACAACAGAACACCCTGTGAGGTAGGTGCGGCTGTGAGAGCTCAGAAGAGAGCCGTGACTAGCCCAAGGTCACCCAGCTGGCTTCATGGAGTAAGAAGAGTTGGCTTTTCTATCCCACTTTTCTCACCCATTCAAGGGGACTCAAAGCGGCTGACAAAGCTTTCTATTCTTCTCCCCACAACAGAACACCCTGTGAGGTAGGTGCGGCTGTGAGAGCTCTGAAGAGAGCTGTGACTAGCCGAAGGTCACCCTGCTGGCTTAAGGGGGGAGGGCGGAATCGAACCCAGTATTCCCAGATAAGAGTCCAGCTCCCCAACTGCTAGACCAAACTGGCAACAGATTTGTGAACTGTGGATGTCTGAATGTTGGAATATCAGAACCATTCCATAAGTTTCAGTACTGAAGTTAATAAATTCCCATCTGGCCAAATGTTCTGAAGTTGAAAACCTTAAACAATGGAAATTTGGGAATGTTTGGTCCTGGTTGGGGATGTGCACGAATATTCATTGCATTCACAATTCACCCAAATTGGAACTTTCATAGTGGAGACTATGAGAGCTCAGAAGGGAGCTGTGACTAGCCCAAGGTCACCGAGCTGGCTTCATGGAGGAGGGCGGAATCATACCCAGTATTCCCAGATAAGGGTCCAGCTCTCTAACTATTAGACCAAACTGGCTCACAGGAAGGAAGGAAGGAAGGAAGGAAGGAAGGAAGGAAGGAAGGAAGGAAGGAAGGAAGGAAGGAAGGAAGGGAGGAAGCAAGCAAGCAAGAAAGCAAGCAAGCAAGCAAGGAAAATCATCAGCTTTTCTGATGGCTAGGAGGAAATGGACCTTGCTCAGCTGGTACCCCAATCACCTGTCCAGACCAGCAGACCATGCAATACAATATCCATCTGCTGGAATGATGTCTATGAATCGTATGTGTATAATCTTTTATTATTTTAATAAAATTTATGTTTTATTTTTCTGGCTGAGTGCTCTTCTGCATTTTCTCTCTGACTTTTTTTTTTCCAAATGAACAATGGGACACTCCCATCCCACTGCATTTTTGTTGAAGTTAATCATCTCTTATATTTAAAAGCAGAAAGCCCAGAATAGTAGATGAGCAGGAGGAAATCCCCAAAGAGTGTTTGCATCCCTGTCATTAGTTTGTGAAGCTGCATTTGTAAATGTAAACAAATAAATAAATTTGGGCATCATAGAAAATACTCACGTAGTAGACCATGATTCATTTAAAATGGGGTGGTGAATCTGACTTCAACATATTTTGCTATAATGTTGACAAAGACAGATTTTGAACTACAAATTTCCATACACAAATAGCCCCAGGCCACCAAGCTGGCTTCATGTAGGAGTGAAGAATTGAACCGGGAGACCACCAGGTAAGAGTCTGGCACTCTTAACCACAAGGCCAAAGCAGAACGGGGAATTTATGCAGTGGAGAGCGGGCAAATCAAACTGACTGAGTTAGCAGAGACGGACAAATTGACAAACTTAATAAAGAACAGAAAAATAGATAAGTACATAAAAGTCTGGAGACCTTTATTGATATTCTGCAAGAAGCGGGAATTACAACAGCTAGATTTGAATAATTTTATATGGAAAAGGACAGCCAAAAGGAGAAAAGATTCCTGATGGGGAGCATTAAAGAGTAGATACCAAATGAAGACTCAGGGTGCGTCCCCAATGCGTTCTCAGCAAGGGGCATCCCCAAAGATTTTAGATTTGGTCCATGGAAAGCAGACAAAGTAACCCCAAACCATGCCAGACCAGGACCAAATTTGGTACCTGAAAATACAAGTCTTGGCACAGTTTGGGGTCCCGGGACGCATTGCCGAGTGAGCTGAGACCGCGCATGGGGACAGTGCCGGATTTCACGATCTTGGCTGACTGGAAAGAGTTTTGAGTTTTAAAAGCCAATCCTCTCTCCTGTCAGCCGAGATTGTGAACAAGGATTGCAGAGGTTTGAGATTTCTCACTTTTCCAGGGGGGCAATAAGGTTGCCATCCTGGAAAAGAGAGAACACTCAGGCCTCTGCATCCCCTTACTCCCTTGCTTTTACTCCCCTTTCGAAGCAAGCAAGTGGCTTGCCTGGGAAAGGAAGCAAAATCACAATCCCAGCACATTTTGCCTGGGGACGGCTGAATCTGCCCCCAGCCCACCCTCAGCCTGCATTAGGGCAAATGGCATGGGGACACCTGAGATTCGATCTCAGTCCCGCACCCGGTCCCATGTGAGCCCAAACAGCACCAAATGGCTTGCGTGAGGACGCGGCCTCAGAAGAACGAAGGAAGTGGTTTATAGTTAACAACCAAATGATGTAATATAAATGTATGAGATATTCCATTTTGGGAGTTAGACGTTTTATTATGAAATAATAAAAAAATATTTTTTAAAAAAGAAAGCTTGAGGCTTTCAAATAATGCTTCATTCAGACAGCACTTGAATCATTCACATTGTGTGGATAATCCAGAATAAAGCAAGGATAACCTGAAATAAAATGTGTCTGTTTGGGCTTCGCTCTGGATTATTCAAATAATGCAGCTGTTGATGTCTGGATGATGCTAAAAAATTATCCTCCCTTCAGTTCTCCCTTCCCCATTGTCCTGTGAGCCAAGTTAGGCTGAGGGGCATCATCTGGCTGAAGGTTACCCAGGATGCCCCACAGGTGAGTGGGGATCCCAACCCAGGGCCAGTCTAAGACTCCAGTCTCCAGATCATGTTCCCAACTGCTGCCTCATCTATTTCCACACAAATGGTCACCTCCCTCCACTAACTATTTGGTCCTGAATTTTCCGGGATGTATTGGTGCATCTGAAGCTTGCCGGATTCATCATTTTCAGGAATGTAAAGACAATGGCAGCTCCATGCTGTTTAGGCAACAAGGAATTATTCCAGAGCGGTTTTACTGGAATATTACTTCTGAGTAGGGAGGTGTGTGAATATTCATAACATTCAAAATTTGTACCAATTTGGCCTAATTCAGATATCTGAATTTGAATCGAATGTTGGCACATTCAAAGATTGACATTCAAATTCAAATGGAATGTTTCAATACATTTGTATGAAGCTTTGTTGTGGATTTGCATGGGATCCGTATATGATCCATATGCTATTTGTATGTCATTTGTAGTGGGGATTCAAATTGAATTCATATTGAATATTCATTTTGAATTTAAATCCTACCACATTCGGAGGGGATCTATTCCAACAAATATGAATTTTCTTGTATTTGATATTAATTGAATTTTTTAAAAAATCCCTACTTGTTAGTGCATTCTTTGGATGACATCTGGAGGTGCCGGAAGTTATTAAGTGAAGTTCCTACACCAGTCAACAATAGAAAGTTCAAAGAAATGCACTTTAAAATAATTTATAATCCATGCATGACACTGCATACAATGCATAAACTGAGTAATGGTATATCCCCAAAACGTTGGAGAGGTGGTCAAGTGACAGGTTTGTATACATGTATGCAGTGATCCTAGGGGTTTTTTCCATTGACCTTCCTTAATCCAGATCTAAGATGATCTGGATCTAAGGAATGGGTCCTTCAACTAATCTGGATCTAGTAGAATGGGCGCTAGCCTGCCCACAGTGGAAATGCCAGAGAACCCATGTGGCAAATCTGGATCGACCCACATGGGGCTTTCCCATCACCCCAGATTTTTGGGGGGACAGGGGGTGCAATCTCCATAGATGCTCCAGAGTGATCTGCCACAAACTTCGAAGATTCTTTGGAGCTTTTCACAGAGGTCCATTGGATTGTGTGGGGTCCCCTTCGGAGCCTGTGCTACTTTTTTGGAACCAGATTCAAAGATTGTGCACAGGCTTTGGGGCTTTGCTCCCCCTAGAAACCATTGCCTGATCGTGTATTCCGGATTTGATGCATTTAATGGAGTCTACAGGACATCCGGATTACAGGTCCTGAAGGACCCATTCAATCTGGATTTCCCTAGGACTGATGGAAACAAATGTGGCTCTAATGGGGTCTGCAGTGGAAATGGGGCCTTCCTGCTCTGAGCCTAATGGGTCCTTAATGGGTCCCTAATGGGTCCTTAATGGGTACTTAGTGGAAAAAACCCCTCCCCTGGAGTAAAGTCCAGAATTTCTGGGTGAAATTTTTGAGAAAGGTGAGAATAATTACAAACATCAAGTTAGAACTGTACAGAATAATAAAAATAATGTTTCATGCAGTGCAGATGGTTATTTTTCATAATTAGAACGATGCAAAAAACACATTGCTGAGAGCATGGCAGGATAAGTGTGGAAATAAAGGGCATTTGTGCACTTAATTTCCTGTCTGTTGGATGGGAATGCTAGTATACGTTAGCTTAAGCCCTGTGCAATCAGACACTCACCTTGCTCCAGATGTCCAGTCTCTGCTTGAAGACCTCCATTGAAGGGGAACCAACCACCTCC
>MTQE01001340.1:155705-167347 GCA_014337955.1 Aspidoscelis marmoratus | reverse complement strand
TGCAAATTTTGACACACTGAGCTCAAAAGGTTCACCATCACTGCCATAGACAATAGCAACTAGGCCATCTCTCCTACCTGGCAAGGAGGATATGTCTATAGGCCATTTTCAGGAATTCAAAAGTAAGTGGTGTTGCCTTCCTCTTCTGCTTGAGATGCTCAGTGGGCCACTGTGCGAGACAGGACATTGGACTAGATGGGCTGTGGCCTCATCCTGCAGGACTCCTCTTAGGTCCTTATTGGGGTGCGAAGGTGGATGTCAAGTTGAGGGGACATGTGGCTAGAGATAAAGCAAGGACTGTGGAGACAGAGAAATAAATACCCCCCTTTGCACCCATCAGCTTGGGATCAATCAGATATTTTGCATTTAGTCTTACATAATTCATAGTTTTATTCAAAGAACTCATGGGCGTGTGGCATTCATTTGGTCTTCTTCAACCTGGAGGGTGGAATTTCTCTGAGGTTGAATGAAGCCAGTCATAGAATTTTCCAAGGGCACCTGCTAAAAATATTTGGCCTCAACATGTGTTGTTGATTTAGAACTCATTTATGGTTCTGCCTGTGGTTAGGTCATCAGCTTGGTTTTCTTGCACAATCAATGGGTCATTTTGGAAGACTCAGACAAGCATATAAAAGTTCTTGCTTCCCTTAGAGCCTGTTCAGCATCATCTTCCCTTCTTCTTTGTAGGTGAGTTGGATCTTGATCCTGGGTTTCCAAAGACGTGTTTTATCATCTTTTTCAGTCTCCTGTCTGGGTTGAGAGATGACGGCCGTGTCTCCACATACCTTTTCGGACTCTGCAGATGGACCTTCAGAGCAACCAACACCCTCACTAGGCAGATGGAGATGAGGGTGTGAGGAACACGTTGGATGATTTCAAAACAGTAGCCTTTTCACTTGGCCCACTAGTCACCGTGAGGGGAGCTTTTGGATGGAGGACCATATACTTGAATGAGCTGTTTCCTCACCAGAAATGCTCCTTTCGCCCAGAAGCTTCTCTTTTGGTGACTATGTGTGCTGCACGTTTAAGTGTACCATGTGTGCACTTACCTTGATCTGCCTGGGAGCTGGTAAGGCTCTGGGCAGGCCTGTTTGCACCTCTATGGTACTCATGCATTAAGTGATGTGTTGCGCAAGCACATGTGTGCAGCACATAATGGTTGCCCCAGGCTCCAAGATGGCAGCACCTGGACACCATACACACTGCAGGTAAGTGTCCAGGTGTGCGAGGGAAGGGGTTATGCGTACTAGCATTCGCCAATGCAAATGTTTAGTACACGTATGGGCAACATCGCCTTTTCTGTCCCCTGGATGGGAAGCAAAGTGTGGATTTGCCCCAGGTTTGGAACAATTTCATGCAGTTCAAAGCTATGCATGCCCCTTCCTTGTTATCTTTTAGGAAGGCTGTAAAGACATACCTTTTTGCCTTGGCCTTTGGCCGAGGCTGATTTATTCTCTCCCCCAGTTACAGTTACAGTCACTATTAAGGCACTAGGGAGCGCACAGTTTTAAATGTGTTGAATTTTTAAGGTGTTTTTAAATGTGCATCTTCTTTTAATCTGTATCTTGTTTTAATCTGTATCCTGCTTTTAATCTGTTGTCTAATCTATTGCTACCTGCCCAGAGACCTTCGGGTATGGAGTGGGATAGAAATGTAAATAAATAAATAAATAAATAAATAAATAAATAAATAAATAAATAAATAAATAAATAAATAAATAAATAAATAAATAAATAAATAAATATTAGCCCCGATGGCAGTGGATAGTGGTCTGCCTCTGAAAGACAAGCTATATGCTCATGTCCTGCTGGTAGTTTTCTTGGGTAGCTGGTTGGACGCTAGAAGAGCAGACTGAGCTCAGAAAAAGATCTGTGACTGGCCCAAGGCCATCCAGCTGGCTTCGTGGAGGAGTGTGGCATTGGACCAGGAGGCTAACAGATAAGAGTCTGGCACTCTAACCGCAAGTCCAGTTCAGTGGGGCATTTCCCACGTTCTTCTATCCATGGAAATCAGGTCTGCTTTAGAAGGGTTGGTGCTGGGACACTGTCAGAAAAGCAAGCTGCCTGCTTGCATCCTGTTGGTGAGCTGCCCTGCACAGCTAGTTGGCTGCTGTGAGAACAGTGCGTTGTGGTTCTGATCCGATGAGGCATGAGGCGTTTGTTATAATCATATGCCTCTGAAGACCAGCTGCCGGGAGACTGCATGCAGAACAAGCTGTGTGTTTAGGTTCTGCTGGTGGATTTCCGTGTGCAGTTGGTTGGCCACTGGGAGAACAGAGCGCTGGACTAGATGGGCCATGAGTCCAATCCAGTGGGGCATTTCCTCTGTCCTTAAGCTCTTACAAACAGCATCAAAAGTGGGCGTCACAGCCTAGATGCCTTCATTGTGGTCCTATGGTGTGAAATGGAGACACAGAAGCACCTTACAGCACCACAGGGAAGACACCTGCCGCCAGGTAGCTCCCACTGCAGAAGTGGAGAAACACCCATTATCAGGTTTTATGAGATAAGTCATATATGTATTATCTTCTCAATTCAGTTGCTTTGATTTGTAACAGATCAAAGCTGGGGGGGGGGAAGAAGAGTTGGCTTTTATACCCGCTTTTCTCACCTTTAAGGAACTCAAAGCGGCTGACAAAGCTTCTGTTCTTCTCCCCAAACAGACACCCCGTGAGGTAGATGGGACTGTAAGTGCTCGGAAAAAAAGATCTGTGACTAGCCCAAGGCCATCCAGCTGGCTTCGTGGAGGAGTGTGGAATTGAACCAGGAGGCTAACAGATAAGAGTCTGGCACTCTAACCACAAGGCCAAACTGGCTCACAACCTCTTTCTCTTTCTTAGTCTTTAAGGTGGTCCTAGACCCCCCCTTTTTTTTCCTTTGGTTTATCCAGACTAACATAGCTATATCCTGAAATCCTAATTTGGAAGATAACAATATTTGATTTTTAGGTATAGCATCCAGTGAAATTGCCAGGTTTATAAGATCTGTTTCTTCCTGAATATTACTTTATATTCAAGTTTGCAGGCTGACATATATAATGAACTTTATCAGTATTTTGTTTTGAAGAGAACGATTAATATTGTCAATAAGGTCTGCTGATCTTGTTGAACTGGCCTCCAATCTGTATCTGTAAGCCATTAAAAGATGCACAAATCATGTTGCTGCAATTGTTCCACCACTTGGGTTTGTTACTAACCATGCCATCCTTGAATGTCTTTCAGAAACTTATCAGGGCAAAGAAAAATGTCTTGCTATCAGCACCAGTGCAAACAGTGTTGCCCAGCTCCTCCGTGTGTCCAGCCATGTCCCCCAAAGTGTGTGGATGCCTGCCACCCATGTGGCCCCCAGTCCTGTGGTATGCCCTCTTCTCCAGGCTGTAGGAAGCCCTGCACTCCACCTTGCGCTCCACCATGTGCTCCAGGCTGGGGGAAGCCTTGTGCTCCATCTTGTGGTCCAACCTGTGCTCCAGGCTGGGGGAAGCCTTGTGCTCCATCTTGTGGTCCAACCTGTGCTCCAGGCTGGGGGAAGCCCTGCACTCCACCTTGTGGCTCACCCTGTGCTCCAGGCTGGGGGAAGCCCTGCACTCCACCTTGTGGCTCACCCTGTGCTCCACCTTCTGCTCCACCTTGTGGCTCACCCTGTGCTGCACCCTGCAAGCCACCCTCTGGTTCTCCTTGTGGAATAAAGGGTGCCGACCCTTGCAAAACAAAATGTAAATAACCTTCCCTAACCATCACCTTCAAATCATGAAGAGCTGGGGAAGAAATAAGCTGCTTATGGAAGGACAAGATGAAGTTGAGCCAAATTGCCTAACGTCTGTGGCCAATGGCAGTCCAGTCCTATTAGCTGAATAAAACATGAATATTAAAACAATGTGTATTTTCTCCTTTGCAAGGATTAAAGCGACCAACATGGTCTTCCCTGCAATTTTGTGTCATGCCTGAAATGATGTTCAGGTTTGTGTCCAATCAGAGCTTGACTGATCGGGGTGATCAGCAATGGTGATTTACATCTGGGAGGGTCACGTCTTGGGTAATCCTGCATTTGGTCTGTGTGAGCCACCAGATCAGTGGAGGCTTCTAAACGAAATCTCACCCACTGGTTTATCAGGTTATATCATTGCTGAAGTTTGATAATATTTATGGTGAAGATACTTGACATTTCAGCTTGTTCAACCCAGTGGGATTTTTGTCCTGTCGTCTCTCTCTGGTCTTTGAGAGTCTAAAGGAATTCCTTTCAAGTGTTTCTTATAATCAGAAAGCAAACTGACCAGGGGCATTTTCAGACCTCCCTTCCTGTCAGCTTAATGGGAAAGAAGTGTGATTAACCATTGTTGACTATTGCTCACACTTGGAGCACTAGTCAACTTTGGCCATTCCCTCCCCCTGGGATTGAATACGTATTATATTTATTTATTTATTTATTTATATTTATATTTATATCCCGCCCCATACCCTAGGGTCTCTGGGCGGCTTACAACATTTAAAATACACACATATCAAGACTGTATAAAACAATGCTAAAAACAATGCAAAACTTTTTTAAAAAACCAGTATAATAATAATATTTGGAAAAAAACACACCACAGTTTAAAAACAGTAGAGTGTGCAATGGGGGGAAGCGGAGGGGACATTTAGCCAAAGGCCTGGGTACGTCTTCACTGCCTTCCTGAATATAGACAGAGAAGGGGCCTGACGTACCTCCAAGGGGAGACCATTCCACAATCTAGGGGCAGAAGGAAGTAGGTTGCACTTTGACATAACTGTATATGGTTGCCTGGTAATACAGCAGAAACAGTGGAAAATTCTCATGACCAAAGAACTAGTGGTTTCTCACAATAACACCCTGTTGAATCTGCATTGCAAGGACCATGATAATGCAGGTGCTGTTTAGGTGCTCTCACTATGGAATACTATTGCTTGAGACAGGAAATAATATTGAGACAGGCCAGGCCTGATTCTAAACAAAGCAACTTTCCAGAACTTTCCAGCACTGTGCATGCAGCAGCACCATCTCCTTGATGACACTGATGCTCTGTGCTCTATGGTTGTCTGAGGCGACAGCAGGGCACCTCAAACAACCCAGAGCAGTGGAAGAGGAGCAAACCTCTGGTGAGGGTGGGCATGTTTGGAGTCTGTAACAGCCTGCAAACGTGTGGATACTCTTCACCAGAGGCCTTTTTGCACGAGGGGTTTTCGAATGTGTGGAGAACATGCTGGGATGCAGCATACACACTGCTGGGGCTGTGATTCCGTCCCAGCCCATCCCAGCATGTTCTCTGCTCGTTCGAGATGTAGAGCGGTTAAAACTGCTCTATATCCATCTTTGCGCATCCCAAGCGTCCCTGGCCGCCCAAGGTGGAAAGCATTCGCACATGCTTCCCCCCCTGACAGCCGCGGGTATGCCCCCCCCCACGATTGGCTGAAAACCAGCCGAACAGGTGATGGGGCCCACACAAATCACTTACTTTGCCAGCTCTGGGGTTACCCACTGCCGTGGTCCACGCAGGTGCACCGACTGTGCTAGATGGCACCTACAGGGCACCGTCTACCGGAAGAGCATGCAACTGCACGATGGCAACCCCGGACTGGCAAGGTAAGCGAACGCCGCATGTGGGGGTGAGGTGGCTCAGTCCAGGCTCCTACAGTCCCATCAGGACTGCAGCAGTCGGGGAGACACCCAGATTGGCTTCCCCTCACTCCTTTCCGGAGTGGAGGGAGGCTGATCTGTGGCTGTGTATGGGCCAGGGGATGTGGGAGCCTTTGGTAGACCAGACCCACATAGGTTCGGTTTACTGGGGTCCCACATCCCCTGGCCCATTGCGCCAGTTCGTGAGCCTCTGTGGGGTTGAGCCGCCTCAATCGAGGCAACTAAGTCCCGCAGAGGCACCCTGGTACCCCACCCCCCACCCCGGGTCCCAGGGACGCGCCCACGTGCACGGAGCTCCTACCTTCTCGCTTTTCTGGGTTTGTATGACCCGGGGCAGCCGGGAATGTGCACCATGTGCATGAGACGTGGTTTCTGATTGGGCAGACTGCCCACGTGGGTGATCTGCCCAATCAGAAGCCACGCTGCGTGCACGTGGTGCACGTTTCCAGCTGCCCCGGGTCATTCAGACCCAGGACAGTGAGAAGGTAGGAGCTCCGTGCGCACGCGCATGTCCCCAGGCCCCGGGGTCGGTGCCCGGGTGGGTTCCTGCCAGCGGTACAGAACCCAGTTGGGTCCTGTACCACTGGCAGGAACCGGGGGAAGCCGCCTGTAAACACGTTCTTGCCTGCCTATGTGTGAATGGGGAAACTGTCCCAAACTGACTTAGCCGAAGTGCATTACAGCCTCTGGTCACTAAAGTCTTTAGGGTTTCCTCCAGAGTGTAGATTCCTGCTTATAGTATTACAAGTCTTGGATTCTCTTCGCTCCTTTGCTGAATCACATCATTTCTTATTTCAAAATCTGGAGAAGTACACAATTTGGGATGTGCAAAATGTCATTCAAATCTGCAAATTCAATTGATTTTTTTTAAAATTCAAAGACATCTACATCAAATCGAAAATTCAGCTATTCAAACTTCCAGAAGTCATTCAAAGAGAAGAAAGCCCATGCTTGTGAAAAAGAACGTTTTGATTGAATATTTGTATTTTGCTATGTTTTGGGTGATAAAAGGGACTCCTTAAATGGGGGGAAAGTCATGAAAACACTCAAGTTCAAAAATCAATTTTCACAATTTAACGAATTTCACAATTTAACGAATGACCGAATTTTTGGATGCTCAGTTCAATAGAGAAATGAAATTGATTTTTCTTCATTCTCATCTCTGTATTTGACTTGGGAAGGGTGAATTTTATAAGTACAGATTTCTTCCCCGTCTTCGCCCTGTTGCAATCTGAGGAGAGGCCCAGTGGATAATCTTCACCACCATCTCAGGAAAGCTTCACAGAGGTGAAAGATGTGTGACCACAGCCTCACCTCCCACCCTTAGGACCGGGGAATGAAAGTTTCCCAACCTGAAATATTCCACTTGAGCCCATTAAGAGCAGGGCAGGAAGCACATGAGACTCACAGTAGCAACAGGAGCGACTGAAGAAGAAGAAGAAGAAGAAGAAGAAGAAGAGTTAGCTTTTCTACCCCTCTTTTCTCACCCATTTAAGGGGACACAAAGCATCTGACACACCTTCTGTTCTCCCCATCTCAGATACCCTGTGAAGTAGGCTGGACTGTGAGAGCTCAGAAAGAATTGCAACTAGCCCAAGGTCACCCAGCTGGCTTCATGGAGGAGTGTGGAATCAATCCTAGTTTTCTCAGATGAGATTCTGGCTCCCTAACCACTAGACCAAACTGCAGGTGATGATGACCTGTGTCCTGCCAAAGGGTTGCTTCTGAGGGCATTTGCAGAATGCTATGGTGGGCAGTTGGCCCAATGGGCACTCTGTGAAGGGCACACCTCTCTTGACTGTGCAGATGCAGCCTTTGTGTTACCTTTAACTGATTACCGCACTGTGACATTAAAGACAAGGCAGGAGCATTTGTGTTGCACAAAACAATTGTCCCATATAACATAGCACTCCCTCTCAATCATTCTTCTCCACGGATGAGGATGGCTCCTTGGCTATTCCTCATTTACTTGCTGGACAAACAAGGGAGGAGGAGAAGAAAGAGATGGAAGTAGCGTTGGTGTCTCTCTCTGTGTGTCTGTGTGAGAGAGACGCCTGGTGGCAGGCAGAAGAAGCATCCATGAATGCCCTGAAAGGTCCAGATGCAGGCATTCTCGTGATTCAAGGGCAAACATCAACAGCTGAAACATTGTGGAGTAAAGAAAGAGAAATCTTGTTAGAGAAATCTCTTAAGAACATTATTATTAATCTGATACCCCATTTGAGGCCATTGCTGTTTTTAGGAACCACTTAGTCAGAGAGCCGACTCCTGGCGGTGTGTCCTCAGATGGCTCCACGAAGATTGTTGTGAGCCCGGCTCTCACAACTGAAATCCAGGGACCCTGGGAAACAGAGGGGGAAGCTGTGAGGCTGCCAGATACGGGGTAGCAGCTTGAGGGCTGCTGTGATGGTCAAGCGGGAATCCCTGCTATCTGGGGTCCGCCACGTGTTTAATGGCGGATGTGGTGAGTTGTTGATGTTAAATGATCAGGCAGGGAGAAAGACCAAGAGTTTAATTTTCCCAAGCTTAAATACAGCAGTCAATAGGGGGGATGGAGGAAATGACATAAAGGTACAATCCAGGGGGGTGATTAGTGGAGCTGGGTCAGGCAGGCAGGTCAGAGGTCCTTGGCGATGTCACATCCTGTGGTCAGAGGTGGGGAAAATCCTTAAATAGGAAGAGAAGGGAAACTGTCCTTTAGAAACATGTGCTCGGGCTCCATAATGCCCAAAGGGCGCCGCATGGAGTGGTGGTGCTGAGTGTGTACTACAAGTCTATGGAAACAGGAAAAAATCTTATTCCTTTAACTCTCGAGGGCTAGAGAATGAAGGTATGAGCCTGAAGGGGAGCTAGGGGGAAATTGCAGCCAGGAGATTACTACACTTGGTGGATAAAGATTGTTCTGATTACCTTTTGGGGAGGTGCTGGGATTGAACCCATAGGCCATTGCTTTCTGGGCATTTCCTCTACTACTGAGCTATGCCCGTTCCTGCTGAGGATATAATTAATTGTAAATTATTACAACCAAAGCTCCCTGCAGAAGTTGAAGCAGTGGTGTCATATGAGAGGGATTTCTCAGTGGTAGCCCAAAGACTATGGAACGGCTCCCCACAGAGGATTGTGAGGCACTATTGCTGTGTGCATTCTAGGGAAGTGCACAAATATTCATAGCATCCATTATTTGTACGAATCGAATGTTACAACCTCTGTGCATTAACATTCATATGAATACAAATGTTCTGGAACATTTCTATGAGTTGTTTGGACATTCGTTAAACTGGGGATACGTATTGGATACGTATCAGAGAGATATGGGTTTGTATATCCGGCTCCCCAACCACTAGACCAGATATGCCTGCATGTCTTTTCTTCACCCATGTGTCTGTAACTGGGGTGAATCTTAATACCAAGAGAAGGTGAAAATTCTGATACTTAAATCCTGGCTGAGAAAACGTACATATTCCAAGTACCTATTTATAAATGAAACAAAGGGAATTTCCTCTAGTTCCTTTTCAGCAGGTGTATTGTGTGTGGAGATGAAGATAGATACTCAAGCCTGCAGAGTCAGACACTACAAAACATAGGCCGCATTCCCATTATAAGCTTATTTCAGTTTCAAAACGGTTTCAATCCTCGCAGTTCCTACATCAGGTTGGCTTAACATGCTTTCCGCATGTTAAATAGCCCCAAAGCGTTGTAAATGTTAATCCTTATTTCAACAGGTCTCACTCCGGTTCGTGCGCTTGAAACATTTTAAATTTTTTACTGTGGGAACCCTTCCGTGTTAAGGGATGAGAGTTTCCCTCCCCCAATAGCTTGCTTCCAAAGATAGTGACTTTGCTGTGAAAATCCACTCCTTAAAGCAGCCGCTACACTGTAGCAATCCAACCACTTCACACCTGATAACGATGTTGCAATTTTGAAAGTTCTGACCTTTAAAAAAGGGAAAAGAAAGGAAAGCAGCTGCATTCTGGGAGATATGTGAATGTTTTAAGGGCTGTGACAGTGATGGGCGAAGGGGGCTTGAGTTGCCACTGTTGCTGTGTGCCCTAGGCAATGGGGAGAGGAGGGGAAATAATCTCTGGCTGACCGCTGCCATTTTTCCTCCATCCAGGCAAGCGGCAGCCACTCAGCCACCCAGCTAGGCTCCGTGAAGAGGTCCTTTAGGGTGGCACGTTCACGGCAGGAGGAAGAGGGCAGGGCAGCCCCGAAAAGTGGCTTTTAAAAAGTAGCCACTTGAGTCCCCCCTTGAGTCACATATGTCCTCAGAATCTGGATCGAACATGATTCTGGCTGAAAGTAATGGGATCAGGCAAATTCGCATTTGCATCCGGTTCTGTTATTTCGGTTTAGGGAAACTGAATTAAGCTTATAATGGGAATGTGGCCATAGACAAAATAAAGTAATCCATATTCTTCTCCACCTTCTGTTCTACTAATGGAAGAATAGCTCCCTCTGGTGGGTAGAAAATAAATTTAATACATGATCTTGCCTAAGCCATTATCTCCCATTTCTGGGGAGGTAGGGGTTGGGTTTCTTGAAGCAGTAATACTGCTTACCTTCTCGGGGCTCTTGCTGTCATGGTTCTCCTTTCTGGAAATGCTCACTGCACAAGCATGAGAGAAAAACAGGCCTGAAAAGACTGTGCGCAAATGTGAGGGGCAGCAACAGAGCTTGTTCACTTCTGGGTATTTTGTACTATTGGGATAGCCAAAAAATACCCTCTGTGCCTTCATAGGAACAATTGCCAGGCAAGGTAAGGGCCTGGGCTTGCCCTGCAATTTCTCCACGCCATTGGCAGTTGCAGGATCTAAACAAGATTCCACCTTTCCCTCTTGCTATCTGGACGCAGCCGTGGATAATTCCAGAAGTAGTTGGTTGCTAAACGGATGTGCAAAATGAAGTTCACCAGTTCAGTCAGGTATTTTGAATTTGTAAACATTTGTGAATGTCTAGGCCTCTTAAGTCTGGAGAGATGGCTTTTAAGAGGGAACCTGATTGAAGGATATACAATTATGCACGGTATAGAAAAGGTGAATAGAAATTTTTTTTCTCTATTACACAACATTAGAACCAGGGGGCATCTATGAAGCTGATTGGTAGGAGAGTCGGATCAGACAAGGGGAAGTATTTCTTCACCCAGAGCATCATTGGTTTACAGAATTTGCTGCTCGAAGAGGTGGTCACAGCTACCAGCCTAGATGGCTTTAAGGAAGGGTTAGACAAATTCATGGAGGACAAGGTGTATCAATGGCTACTAGAATAAATGCCTAGGTACATCTTACAGGCTGGGGGGGGGGGAAGCAGGATGCTTCTAAGGCCATTTGCTGAGATTCAAGAGCAGGAAAATGTTTGTCCTTGTCTCTGTCTGAGATGCCCACGAGCATTTGGTGGGCCACTGTGTGCGACGGGTCACTGGACTAGATGGGCTGTGGCCTGATCCAGCAAGGCTTCTCTTACGTTCTTATGCTAGAAGTGGAGAAAGCTCCTGACGCTTGCAAAAATGAACATTTTGATTGATCACTATGTTTTTGGTGATAAGTACTTTTCCCATGGGATAAGAAGTTGCAAAAAGTTAGTGAAGATATTTAAATGCAAAAATCCAGTTGTTTGATTTAACTTGACAAATGTTTATGGATGTTCAATTCACTTGTGAAATGAATTTGGATTATTTTTCACACCCATCCCTATTGCTTAATATCAAGGAGGTTCCACTGTGCCTGCATGGTCAACCTCACAACCACGTTTGTTAACCCATTTCTTGTTGTCAGGTAAAGTGAGGACCTAGAATGCTGGCTTTATAGCACACTGCACAGACAAGAATTTGAGAGTCACACAACAGAGTGAGTGGGAGTGTTGTGATGGGTGTAAAAGGCCAGGCACTAGGGGTGTGCACAAATATTGGCCATGTTCAAAATGTGTTCAAATTTGTCTGAATTTGGATATTTGAATTCAAATTGAATGTTGGTACATTTGAAGATTGACATTTGAATA
>MTQE01001340.1:113905-125703 GCA_014337955.1 Aspidoscelis marmoratus | reverse complement strand
GTGGGTGCCTCGATGCAGGCACCCACACAGCGAAGATGGGCCCGATCCAGCGCGGAGGGTGGTTGGGGGTGGCGGATTCGGGGGGTGGGGTGGGGGGACTCATCTGCGGGCTGGAGGCGCCTAGATCCAGGCGCCTGCAGCCCGTAGATGGGCGAGATCGGGGCGCGGGGCAAAGCCTTTGCAGATCAGAGCCAGGCGCTCTGATCTCCAAAGGCGTCCTGCCCCATAGGGGCCTTGCCCCGGGCCCCATGATGGGTGCCCAGGTGCCCGGGCATCTTCGTGCCAGGTCCCCAGGGCCCAATCCGGGCCCGTAGACCTGGCACGAAGCGCGGCGGCTGGCTTGACAGCGCTGCCGCCCCTTGGGTGCTCTCACCCAATGGGCGGCAGCGCTGCCGGCCGAATCCCCGCCCCTGGCCGGCCTTTGCCGGCCAAGACAGTTCCGGGCGCTTTTACCGTTCACACACAGGCGCGCCGGAACGCGTTCCGGCGCGCCTGTGTGTGAACGGTGAAAGCGCCCGGAAGTGTCTTAAGCTTCCCGCCTGCACGCGTTCCAAATGGAACGCGTTGCAGTGCGAAAAAGCCTCAGGTATGGTTCCAATCCAAGTGGTCTCCTTGTCTAGAATCAGCTAGGAACAATTCCTGTCTTCATAGCCTTTTCCCAATGATGCAAATTTTTCTTAAACATAGACTTACCATTTCATTCCCACACCTGGCCCACCTACTTGATACAAGTTATACTATTTCAAAATGTAAATGATTCGTAAAGCTTGTTGTTCCTTGTTTTGTTAGCTAAAACTGTTTGTCAATGAAGTACACCCATCACTTTATCCTTTTGGCAATGTACCACGGTAATATTTGTTCTGTGATTATGTATTTTTGTAAAAGTTTATGCTGTATTGTCATGTATTTCTGCTAAAGTTTTAAATAAAGTTACAGTAAAAAAAAAAAAGAATAAGATGTGACTGCTTAGAAAATGAATCACCAGGCAGATCCCTGGACAGACACTTGGTGGGAAGCCCTGTAGCTGAAGGTGCCTTGGGCTGTTTAGAATCAGAAGGGAAATATTTCATCATTGAATAACACAGAGGGCGTGGATGCTATCTGGGGCATGGCAAATTAAATAGGTGCCAGTGGTGCTCACTCTTGGATATCAATAGGTGTCTTGCTTTCCACATAAATATTTATATTGAATACATTGCATGCATTTCTACAAAGCATGTCTTCCCACAGACACAAAGATATGCTAAATTCTGCCTTGGTTATGCTATTATTCCTAAGGAATGTCTGCTGCATATCAGAAACATGTGCTTATTTGGCTTAGCGCAGTTTGGCTGAGTGCTGAGTCAGAAAGTTCACGGAGAGCTTCCTCGCATCAGACCTTTCAATGAAACAATGAACAATGAAATGAACTTTGTTGCTTAGTCATTGGGCCGTATCAAGTTTCAAGTTTACAAAAGATAAAACCATATTAAACATACGAGGATAAAATTAAAAAAACAAAATATCGTTATTTGTCCCAAACACCCTTACATTGAATGATTCCTAAGTTGGGCAGCCTTAACAAAAAAACAAAGCTACCCTATATGTCACCTGGACACGCATAAGTAACGTTGTCTTCACTGATGGGGCATTTAAACTAGATATTTTTCAAGTTGGAAAATAGAGGCCTATTTGCACGAGGGTGAACGGAACGTGTGTAGGACGTCCTGGGATGGAGTATTCGCTCTGCTGGGCAGGTGGTTCTGTTTGGAACCGCCCCGGATCATCTCAGGGCACCCACACGCTCTACACCTGGCCCAGGGTGTTTGCGGCCATCCCCGGCCATCCCGCAGCCGATCAGAAGGGAGTGCACTCACACGCTCCCTCCCTGACAGCTCCGGGTCCCGCCTCTGGCTGCCCCTATTGGGCAGGCCGCTCCAGTCCCTTCGCCAAGTTCCTGTGAGTACTAGGGTCAGGTCCCCTAGGGCCTGCAGGAACCTGCTTGGGCACGGGCCTACATGGGGATGCACCCGTGTGCGAGAAGTACTTACCTCATGCTCGCCGGGTTCCGAAGCGGTGAGCGTGGCTGGTGGTACTGTGTGCCTGCTAGCTACAGCTGTAGTGCAAAAAGGCCTTGGATTTTGTTCATGCTAGCCATTTTAGTGATTTTATGTTCTAACAATACCAGTGAAGATGTTATTTTTAATGTGTGGTTTTGCTCTTAGTTGGTTGATAAGCTGTGACTTGTTAATTTAACATGGAGATTTAACGGAGGAGGTTTGGTCTCAGAGGTGGTGTAGCTTACACTCGAAACTGGATCCACCATTTTACAGTTTGGTCTAGTGGTTAGGGAGCTGGACTTGAATACCGGGTTTGATTTCGCCCTCCCCCATGTAACCAGCTGGGTGACCTTGGGCTAGTCACAGCTCTCTTCTGAGCTCTCACAGCCCCACCCACCTCACAGGGTGGGGAGAAGAATAGAAAGCTTTGTCAGCCACTTTGAGTCCCCTTAAATGGGTGAGAAAAGCGGGATAGAAAAGCCAATTCTTCTTCTTCTTCTTCTTCTTCTTCTTCTTCTCCTTCTAAAATTATTCCAATGCTGATTTATGGGACAGAAGTCTGGGGTTTTTCAAATACAAGGCAATGGAACAAATTCAGACTCATTCCTTAAAACAGATACTGGGTGGCAACAGATCTGTTCCAGCTCCTGCTGTTAGAGGAGTTCAAGCTATTCAGTGCTCCATTAACATCATAATATTTAACTACTGGTTGTGTTTGTTTTCAATGTATGGAAATAGATTTCCAAGAATGTGCCTTGAAGAACAATATAGGAATGAGAGCAGCTATTCTTGGGTCCATCAAACACATTGCAATCTCGCGCAGTGGTCTCTCTTTGCAAATATTGGGGCCTATCAGCCAGCTTGCCAAAGAGAATTTTAAGCAGCGTGTGGTGGACATTAGTGCACAAAATGATATTGCTAGCCTTTCTAACTCAAGATCACTAAAATGGCTAGCACGATCTAAATTTATTTTCCAAATTTCACACCTGAGAGCCGGTACTTCACAGGGGCATTTCTTTACAGCATCGCTACTGCAAATTTACTTAATGCTGATATAGAAGCACTTGCTGCGTAGCAATATGTAAACTCA
The DNA here is from genome assembly GCA_014337955.1 of Aspidoscelis marmoratus. Lineage (NCBI taxonomy): Eukaryota > Metazoa > Chordata > Lepidosauria > Squamata > Teiidae > Aspidoscelis > Aspidoscelis marmoratus. The sequence continues at coordinate 122,574 of MTQE01001340.1, read as the reverse complement.
AAGCTTCCTGCCAGCCTGGACAAGATGGCAAGAACAGCCAATGAGCGTTGGGATGGCAGCTCAGCTCCCATTGGCTACCCCATCCCATGTGATGTGCGCCTCACCCCATATGACCGCACGCACCAGTCTCAGTTCTCACAGCCTCTGAGCAAGAAGCTATGGAGATGGCTTTTAGTTGTTGATTTGCAGCAGGTAAACTGGAGATTTTTATTCTAACTGCCGATTTAATCCGCTATTCTGGAAGGGACCTTTATCATATCTGCTGCCCTTTTGAGATTTTTTCCCCAAGAAATTTTATTTTCAATATTGCAAATATATACCTGTTCTTATACTTTACAACACACACACATATATCTTCACAATGAAAGCTATATTGAATATATTCTTATATACTTTACTTATTATTCTTTGCCTAACAACTTTACTGTGTTGTATGATATAAAATTTCAAAAAAATTAAACTAAAAAAAATCTAACCTAACATACAACAGTAACAAAAAAGGTAGCATCATAAATATTATTCTTACCCCATACATTTTTGCACAACAATCATTTCCTTATATTTAAGCTTATTTTAAAAGGAATTTTATAGTTTCTCTGCAAGGTTTGTGTTCCATATCTAAGTTTTCTTATCTTGTAAGTTCCTTAGATATGGAACAGGTGAATATAATATGAATATTATATTCATATTTTGGATTTTTTCCAATATATTTGTTATGTTGACAAGAGATCAATTCCTTTTGAGATTTAAAAGTCCTGATGATTCCAAACAAAGCAGACACTATTCAGTTCCAAAACCAGTTGTTTCACTGCTGCTATGGTTTTGATAAGAAGCCATCTATGGAGTCTTGGAGTGTTTCCAGTTGTGAGCCATTTTGGTCTAGCAGTTAGGGAGCCGAAATCTTATCTGGGAATACAGGGTTTGATTCCGCCCTCCCCCATGAAGCCAGCTGGCTGACCTTGGGCTAGTCACAGTTCTCTTCTGAGCTCTCGCAGGCCCACCCACCTCACAGGTTGTTATGTTGTGGGGAGAAGAATAGAAAAGCTTTGTCAGCTGCTTTGAGTCCCCTTAAATGGGTGAGAAAAGCGGGGTAGGAAAGCCAACTCTTCTTCCTCCACAAAGCCAGCTGGGGTGACCTTGGGCTAGTCACAGCTCTCTTCTGAGCTCTCACAGCCCCACCTACCTCACAGGATGTCTGTTGTGGGGAGAAGAACAGAAGGTTTATCAGCTGCTTTGAGTCACCTTAAATGGGTGAGAAAAGCCAGGTAGGAAAGCCAACTGTTCTTCCTCTTCTTCTTTCCACACTTACTGCTTGAAATCCTGATTAAGGAAATCTGGATTTCTGAAATTTGTCCCTGGGAAGATCTGTCTGAAATAGGGATGGAACCAATGAGCCCTAATGCATCCGCACTTGCATGGGAAGCACAGATAGTGAGGAATGCATCATGTGTTTGCTGTGCAGATGCCAGAGTACCGATATCTAGAAGGATCAGGCCTCTCTGCGGCCATGCCGCCCAAGGTGCCGTATGATTGGAGAACTCAGCCACCGCTCATTTCCACCATGCGTGGGTGTGTCAGGGACAGGCTGCCCACCAATCAGGGGCATTCCTGAGATCCCGTGGCTGCCTGGCTGTGCTCAACATGGCGACTTCCAGTCGCGCCCACACGTGTTCCCTCTCCTGTCCCTGTGCGGAAGCGGCCTCCTTTGATCCGGAGTTTGCAAGCAGGAACGGTTTGAAGACCTAATTTTTCAGGTCTTCCCAAAAACTGGATTGGGCGTCCTCTAGACCCCATTAGAGACGGATCTCGCACAAGGCCATGCAGAAGCGGCATCCTTGAAGGGGCCCTATCCTGTCCTGCTGTGCGGAAGGTACATTGTGCATGTGTACCACATGTGTCCTTATCGGGTGCTTAACGGCCTGTGCGGAAACACCGTTGGAGTGCAAAAGAACCTAATCAACTACAAGTGGGCAAGTCCAGGCCAAATGGACAATATATTTTATGGAGTCTTTCTGGAAGTTGTTGAAAATGGCGACTAGGATAAACAAATGTTGCTGTGGCATTTATTTTGCTCTGGGGAACTCTGTATCCTCCCATCATTGCAAAGTTGGCTCATCAAATTCCAATTTCTTAATGAAAGAGTGCACACGTGTGCACACACAGAGTTTCTTTTCTTTTCTTGTTAGTTACTGTTACCCAGAAATTATCGTCCTGTTACCAACACCTTATGGTAGCCAACAAAGTATTTCACGACTTCCTTTTCTTTTTTGGCTGCAAATATGATAAAACCACCTAATTAGAGCAATCTGGAAAGCAGGTCAGAAACACACCTAAAATGTTTTGCATTTCTGAGATGTTCTGAGAAAGAATGCAGAAATCAATTGCCTTCCAGGCTTACAACAGCAGCATTTCAAAATGCTCTTGTTGATTCGTTAGAAATAATGGAAACGAAAGGGTTTTGCAACAGGAGCAACAACAAAAAGAAATAGTGATAAATATAAGAACATTCATAAAATCTTGAAAACAAAGCTTCATTTAAAAAAAGCAGTAAAGCCATAGCATCTGGGATAGGGATGTGCACAAATCTGGGGTGGGGGGAGGTTTTATTTGGATCAAATCAAATGCAAGAAAATTCATATTTATTTGAACAGATCACTTTTGAATGTGGTAGGATTCGATTTGATATCAGTGTTTGGTATGAATTCAATATGAAAGTTCATTACAATACACCCTGAATCCACATTGAATCCGCTTCAAATTCACTCTGGATCCATTGCAGATGTGAATGGTGTGGCTGCTTTCGTACGAATGATCTGAGGCATTTGATTCCAATTTGAATGTCAATCTTTGAATGTCCCACATTTTGATTCTAATACGAATGTCCAAATTGGAATAAATTCGTACAAATTTTGAATATTATGCATATTCATTCATATCCGTAATCAGGGAGAGTGATTTGGTAAAACTGAGGATAGGGTGAGGTGTGGAAATAGATATGCACTTGGGAGCACATTTGAGGCTCTAGACACAGACAAAAGTATTTTTAAAAACTTTTGCCAGTTTGTCAAAAATCTTCCATGATGGGAAATACTGAGTTCTTCCATCCTTGCAAGTATAAGAGTCTTGGGCCATGGTAGGGATGTGTATTTGAAGAATACTTGAAACACTCAAAATTTGATCAAATTCATTTGAATTCGGACATTTGAATTCAAATCGAATGTCTATACATCCATTTTTTAACATTCATATGAATTTGTTTCTAATTGTTCGTAGGAATTATTCAGACATTCGTATGTGTACAGATTAGGCATGTGCATGAATTCAATTTTTGGTATTTGATTTGATTCGAATTGAATACTCAAAAATTCAATTTGATTTGAATCTTTTAAATTCAAATTTAACCAAATTCAAGTCGAATTAAGCAAATTCAAATCTATTCGTTCAAATTTTTCATTCAAATTTGCACTTACGAATGTTGAAAACATTCATAGATGCCTGTATCCATCTTCCCCTGGTCTGTACACATCTTTAACCGTCTGTACATGTCCGTATGCATCCTGTAGTTATCCTGTATGAAACCCGTTTTCGTCCCATACAGATTCATAGAACTGCGTACGGATGTGGGAAATATGCGAATCTTCAAGTATGCATCATGTACAAACCCATACACATACGAATCTTCAAATGATTTGAATGAATAGATCTGAAATTCAAAATTTGGATCAAAATTAAATTCGAATTTAAGGACATTCGATTTGAATTCAAATGTTAAAATTTGGCACATTTGATCGAATTTCAGATGCATTCTAATATTTGTGCACATCCTTAGTACGGATACATGCACATTGCATACGTATCCGAGTGCATCTTATTCATATCCATAGACATTTGTATGGGTACGTAGGGGACAAGAAGGGGATGCAAATGGGAATGTTGTCGACGTTCTTATAATCAAATACAAACTGAATATTCGTACGAATAGATACAAATGTATTCAAATTGGTTTGGATGCAAATACATTCTTTTTTGTAGTTATAGCCTCCCCAGGTTCATGAAGCGTTTGATTCGTATTTGAATGTCAATCTTCAAATGTACCAACGTTCAATTCAAATTCTAATGTCTGAATTCAAACAAATTCATACAATTTTCAAATGGGACAAATTTCCCTGCACATCCCTCGCTTTCAGCGTTCGTCATTATCCCTTTTCCTCCAGTGGCATGAGCCACATTTCTGTGGTATGTTCTGCCACATTTCCTTCCTGTGTCAAGGGCTTGGATCAGGATGTGTAACATTCTCAGAAGGTTTCTCCTTTCCTTTCCTGAGTTTATTGACCCCAGAGGACTGGGAGGATCTCTCATTAACAAAAATAATGCTCCAAAACAGGCAGTTGAGAGATGTGTAGGAGTAAAATGCTAGAACCCTTGAAGGGTTTTGGGATTTTTTTAAGGCAATCATTCCTGACCTTATTACGCATAGGCTGGCTCATTCCAAGAGCCTGGTAGGGGGAAAAAACACCTATAAAAAGAGGTGGTTCTTCATGGTTCTTTTGCAGAAGCTTCCTTAGCTTTTCCTGGTCCTGGTGTGGGTAAGTCTCAACATCCCATGCGGTTTGGGAGCTTTTACCTATGTTGTTGTGGTTTTAGGCTGCATCTACACGTGCTAAAAAGAAAGCAGTCCCAAAGCGGCATAGAGATGGTAGTATAGGCCAGCTTGTGTTCCCATCACATCTCAACACACCTTAGATGTGAGGGGTCTAAGATGGGGATACTAGTGTCTGGTGTCTAGCACCTCTAACTGCTTTTAGACCACTTTTTGTTTTTTAAAAATGAATTTTTAATCCAGCTCCACATCAGCCAAATAACAAACTTTGATTTTGACGTTAACTGGCTTGGAAAATACAACTTTGAGTGATCCAGTGTGGAAAGGAAGTGGCTAGTCACTTTGTTGTTCTGTTGTTTTACTCTGAACATGGACTGAATCTGGGTTAAAACTTCAGTGTTGACACTGTCTTTGGGTTTTTTCCCACTGACTTCCCTTAATCCGGATCTAAGATAATGTGTGCGCATGTGGGGAAGATGGATATGTGCCCATACGCATCTTCCCCACATTCATATCTGCAGGCTTGAATGAAAATTCCAACAAAATAGATTCGAGTTTGTTAAATTCAAATTTAAAAGATTTGATTTGTATTGGAGTTTTGGGTAGTTGATTTGATTCGAGTAGAATGTCAAAAAAAATCTGTGCACATCTCTGATTAGAGATGACCACACCTCAGCAGGGTCCCTCTGGATGATTACAGCGATCATTGTGGCTTACAGTTGTGTAGGTACTCCTGGTACCAAGTACCATGCACCCTGGTACCTAGTAATTCAGAGTTTTATATAAACATAAGACTGCAGGCTGCCAATTATTTTCTGTGCCACGATCCATCCTCTTCTTGACTGGCAACTGGAGAGGGAACATTAACCAATTTTTCTTCTTCCTTGTTTTCCACAGTGACCTCTGCTTTTGGTAAAAAATGGCTTGCCCATTCCAGCAGTGCAAGCAGCCCTGCCTTCCACCTCTCATCTGTGGGCAGAAAGGTGCTACCAAATGTGGGGGTGTGAGCCCACCCATCTGTGGCCAACCAGTGTGTGTCCCACAGAGTCCTGTGAAAGTCTGCTCCCCTCAGTGCACCTCTCCAGTCAAGAAAATACCTGTGGCTCCTTGTGGTCCCGTTTGTGGCCCTCCATGTGCACCACAGAGTGTCTGTGTCCCTCAGTCTGCAGTTCCTTGCAGCCCTGGGGCTTGCAAATCACCCTGTGCCTCTCCTCAGAGTGTGATTCCGTGTGCTCCGAAATGCACCGGACCTTGCCAATCTGCCTGCGTGCAAGGGAAAATCCCTGTCTGCTCTTCAAAGTCTGTTCCAGTGGATCCATGCTGCAAGAAAGCCCCGTGTTAACCGCACGGTCTCTTCTCTGCAAGGCTCTGGGATCCCCAAATGAGTCCTCATCTTGTTTACTATAGGCTCACTTAGTATTTTTATTTATTTATTGTGTGCCACATTTCTTGGAAGCTTGCGTTGGGGGTGTTGCAAGGTTTGCTCCTTACTCCATTTTTTCCTTTTGTCTGTATATTATTGGATCCTTCACCCAACTGCATGTGCCAAGGGTGGGTTCTCAGTGCATTTATGTTAAGAGTTTCCTTCTTCTGTCTCCTCCTCCTATTAAGCCTGTCTTCTCATGTTAAAATCGCAAAACCTGCAGTTGTTGGCTTGCAATAAATAAACGTTATATAGCGTCAGATCATTTTTCAGCATTGTTACTTTTCCCATTTCTTCTTCCTCTTCTTTCTTGTCAAGAGATGCACAAACATCAGTTTGAAAAAAGCTGATTTTATATTTATTTTTGTTAGAATTTTTATATTGTGGAACCAGAGATATCCTGTTTTTTGCACTTCCCATCTCATGGAAGAGAAAGGAGTGCAATCACCAAACATTGACTAGTGCTTGCATTTGGGAGCATTAGTCACTACCAGCCCATGCCCCATGCAATCGGTCGCTCACCTGTGACCAGTCCTGGGGCCAATCCTCTTCAGAGTGCCGCCATCTTGAGTGCGGCCCCCTCTGTGACTGCGTGCATGTCAGCGCCATGGGAGCTCCGTTGACCTCCTGTCCATCAGTGGATGGTCACTGGCTGGATGTGACCAGGTAGATTGAGGTAAGGGTTGGTAAGGCTGTGGAGCCAGCACCATGGTCAGTCATGGCATCCTCTGCCGACAGAGGGCAGGACAGAGAGGCACAGCTTTGTACCTGTTTATGTAGCAACTATGAGGGCTGTGCTGGACTCCATAGCTGTGAATGGTGGGTGCAGAAGCAGAGCAGTGCACATGGCTGGTGGGCACAATTGCCCCCCTGGTGCCCCCCTGGTGCCCCCCCTACGAAGCAGCCTCCTCGGGGGGAGGAGTGGTGGTGGTGACAGTGGCGACTGCATCAATGGGGTAACAATCACCACCACTCCTGAGGAGGGTGCTTTGTTGATGGGGCATCAGGGTGGGCATCAGGGGCAGTGGGCACTTCCATGGGGGGGTGACCGTCCCCACCAGATAAAGCGGGAGGCCACAGGCCACCCACAATCTGCTGGCACCACCTGCGCATGCAGCTCCAGCTTGCTGGTCCCACCTTTGCACCCCATTGGCAGGTAAGTTATGCGGATGCATGTCCTTTAATCTGGTATTCATGCCTGAAGACCGGGTGGTGGACACCTTTAACGACTGTTTTTGAACTGCTACTGTAAAACCCCATTAGACCCCATTAGGAACCTGATTGGTACCTAACTGGTATCAGGAAGGCCCTGGCCCCACACAGTACCTATTTAAAACCCCATTAGGACCCCATCATAAAGGCTCTGTCCCCACAAGGGCTGGGGTAATCCAGATTTAATGGGTTCTTCCGGCCCTTACACCCAGATTTCATGTGGACCCTTTTAAAGGTGTCCACAATCCGGTCTGCAGGAATGAAGACCGGATTAAAGGACATGAGTCCACATGATTCACTTGCCGATGGGGTCTCAGAGCTGGACCAGTAGGAACGGAGCTGTGTGTGGGGTGGCACTGGCAGATTGCAGGCGGCCAGCAGCTGCCCACTTCAGCTGGCAGGCATGATTGACCCCCATCAAAGCACCCACTGCCCCCACCACCCAACTGGATGCACCACTGATGAAGCAGCCTCCTTGGGCATTAGCGGGACTGTGCCGACATATGGGACCCTCCTCCCCAACATCCAGTCTTTCAGGACTGGATCCCAGGGAGGACCCCATCTCCAAGATCCAGATCTTCTACAGTAGATCTGGATCTTTGACAGGCAGTGTAAAAATGGGGAAAGGGGTCTGCAGGAAATTCTGATTTAAGGACCCGAAGGACCCATTAAATCTGGATTTCTCCAGCCTCATGGGGACAGGGCCTTTGGGATGGGGCCCTAATGGTTTCTTAAATGGGTACTGCTTTGGGACAGGGCTTTCCTGATTGGTACCAATTGGGTACCAATTGGTTCCTAATGGGGTCTAAATGGGGTCAACAGTGGCAGTGCAAAAACAGCCTTTTACCGAGATTGGATCTAGCAAGATGACTTGTGCATTATGTCTATTGCTCTGTCATTCTTGGCTGTGTCATTTCAGAGAATGACTTTTAAAGTGTGTCACTGTAATTGTCATTGATCGTACACCAGATTGCTTGCTACTGAACTGTCCCTAACCTTTGTCCAGCTCTTCCAATGTTAAAAGACACTGTGACAAACACAATTTCCTTCTCCAAAGAATGACATCATGATTCCTAAGTGCTCTGCCCTTCAGAAATGCTGAAGGCTTCCTTCCATGTTCAGCAATCTGACTTAATTTATTCTAGAATGATTTAAGAGGCTTTAAAGAGGTGCAGTTATCACCTTTATGTAATTCTGGGAAACTTCTTTTATAGGCCGCTTCTGCAATCATTGTATTTCAAGATAAACCCCAAACCACCGGTCTGTGGACCGGCACTGGGCCATAGGGTTGTTTTTTTTTTGCCAGTCTGCAGTGCTGCTGCAACAAGCTGCCATGCCATGCCATGCCACGCCACACCCACGCTACGTCACGCCATGCGCACACCCATGCCATGGAAAAGGAAGCTGGTCCCTGGTGCAAAAAAGGTTGGGGAC
>MTQE01001340.1:17599-34499 GCA_014337955.1 Aspidoscelis marmoratus | reverse complement strand
AGAAAAGCCAACTCTTCTTATGCGTTTGTATAGGATACGTATCCGATATGTATGTGTTTGTATAGGATCCTTATGCAGGATCCGTATGCATTCGTATTGGGTATTCGTACAAATTTGTATGAATACATTCATATCAAATAGAATCCTACCACATTTGAAGGGGATCTGTTCCAATGAATACAAATTTTCTAACATTCGATTTGTTACAAATCAAAGGCCAAAAAACCCATTTGTGCCTGTCCCTGTTCTGTTGGTCTTTTTGTTAACTGCTGCTTGACAAGTAATAGCTTATGGTTGGAAGAACCAATTTTCAGTCACAGTCAACACTGGCTCTCCAAATTCTGGAATCTAGCTAAGCTAGAATATATTTGTGGAGTTTGTGCCGAGGCCAGGCAGCAACTTTGTGGGTTTTCAGAGCCCAATTGAGTAACAGCAGCCATTTGGTGGGCTTTTGGAGCTCTGTGAGGGAGAGATGGGCTATTTGGTGGGCTTTTGCCAGTGCCACCAATGACACCAAATCATGGACTATAAAAGACCCTGCCAGAGCAGCCTCGTCATCGCTCGTCTGGGGTAGCAGAGGAGGATCAGGGAGAGCAGCTCCGTGCATTTGTGTGTGCCTCTCCTCTCAGTTAATAGCTGGGTGGCCTTGGGCTGGTCACAGCTCTCTTCTGCACTCTCACAGCCCCACCCACCTCACAGGGTGTTCTTATGTGGGGAGAAGAACAGAAGCTTTGTCCGCCGCTTTGAGTCTGAGAAAAGCGGGGTAGGAAAGCCAACTCTTCTTCTTTCTTTTTCTTTTCCTTCTTCTTCTTCTTCTTTGCTGTCCATAATCTGCAAGGATCCCTTGTGAAAGCTCAGAATGGAGGCTGGGACTAGCCCAAGGTCACCCACCTGGCTTCTTGTAGGAGCGCAGAATTGAACCAGGAGACCTTCAGACATTCTAACCACCAGACCAACTAGGATCGAAGCCCAGCTGAAAACAGGAGGGGACAAGACCTCCAATCTAGAGGCCTTTTTGCACTACAGCAGAATGGTTGTAGTGCACTTATGCTAGGACACTCTGGGACGCTTACCCCATTCACACAGAGGCAGGTAAGGGATGCATCTACACACATTCCTACCTGCCTACATGCAGATGGGGAAAGCATCCTGGATTGCCCTAGCCTGAAAAGGCTGGGATGGGGGCGGGGTGCCTCTCCCAGGCCTGCCTGCCATTGATTCAGTAAGACCCGGCACGGACAGACCTGGCAGCAGCCTTCCTCGGGTTCCTGCACATTGTAGGGGACAAGATTGTGTCCCCTACAGCCGGCAGGACCCCCTGGGCACCCCCCACCCACCCATCCAGCCCCTTACATGCACAAGTGCATGTACCTGCTGGCTGTCCTGGGTCCAAGTGACCCGGCTCAGCTGGCATCCATCTGCATGTGCCCATGGTGTGGCCTCTGATTGGCCAGCCTGCCCACTAGGTCCCGTCTACTGCAGTGCGTGCGGCTGTCAAGACCATGGCAGATTGCACCCTGGTCTCGGCAAGGTGAGTGACTTGTGTGGGCCTTCCAGCTGTTGGACCGATTTCGGCCCAATCATGGCGGGGGGGGGGCATGTCCCGGAGCTGTCAGGGAGGGAGGAATGTGAACGCTTCCCTCCCTGGATGGCCGGGGACGGTCAGAACACACTGGGCCATGTTTAGAGCACAATTAAGTGCCCTGCACGTGGAATGCATGGAGAGCGCTCTGGGATGGGCTGAGGCAGTTCCAAACAGAACCGCCAGCCCAGAGGAGTGAATGCTCTGTCCTGGCGTGTCCTCCACACGTTCCAAAAGGCCCAATGCGAAAAGGCCTCGGGTCACCGGTCCTCTAGGAGGCTTCTCACTAGACAAAACTGAAGGAGTCCAGTCCTGAGTCAACGGCTCCATTGTCTGGAAAGCTTCAGGTCACAATCAACTGCCTGTCAACCTCTTCAGAACCAAAGAAGGTCCTGCAGCTATACATTTCTAGTGCTGGAAGGGGTCCTTGAAAGTAGTCAAGTGCAACCTCTAAATCAATGCTCCACCAAGAGATAGTTGGAGAGACATATTATCACCTTTCATACTCTTACAACTCCGCCTTCCAATATTAAACTAATACCGAATATTCCTTGCCCTACATTTTGAGATTAGCAACATCCTTGTATGTCTGTTTTTTCTTGATAGTCAACATATTTACCTCTTTCAATGACTACAAACATATTGCACAACTTTCTTTCTAATCCCCTGAAGATTTCAAAGGAGGTTGGTAGTCTTCTTCACAAGTTCCATGTCATAGAAAGACAGAAATTGATCAGTGCCAATTAGAGATCTGTGCATAAAGAAACTTCATGGTTCAGTTCACTGTTGGACCAAACACCCACTTTTTCAGTTCAATGGCAAACCATTTAATTAAACAAATGGCTGTTCATGTCACCCTTGGCCTCTTAGTATGCAGTTAGTCAACATCTGGTCTGGTGTGTCTGCATTTGCAGGAGGCATTTAAAGCCTATAAATACCCCCTTCCTGCCCAGATGTTAACTAATTGCATATTAGCTCTAGTGCACGAAATCATGCACCATAAGGGTACTAACCCTTACTAAACTTAGCCGCAGTCTGACTTGTTGAATCCATCCATCTGCACTATTTGCAGTGTGAGAGGGCCATCTGAGGTGCTGAGGTTCAGACATACATCCAGTCACCAGTCACCACCATTTTTGTCTCGGCAGCACAACTGGGCCAGCACCGGGACAAAGGTGACACACTGTGCATGCGTGCTACAGTCCCATGCGACCTGACATGCCAGCACCCCGACACTGGGAGAGACATGAATACTCTCTCTGGTGGCTGGATCAGGTAAGGATTGGGACCTGTGTGGTGCATAATTTCATGCATTACCACTGGTGGATGCTGGGTGAGCTTCTAGAATAGCAGGAGATTTTTCTGGTGTGGAAACGCCTCCTCAAGTGCAGATGGTGGTTCCCAGAAGCTACCCCCAGAAGCAGCCAAGTGTGATGTGACCTCTGGTTATGGGGTCATGATAATGCACCTGCCATTAGCACTCACTACAACATCCACCACTTTTGCTAGGACTTTACATCAACCCAGTGGCAACCTGTGGGCATGATAATAAGGCAGGAAAATGGGGAAATGTTGATTTCATTGCTTTGGCTCTTCTAATATGATGATCTGAACCTATGGTCCACCGTTGTTTTGAAGGTAGACTAAAGCTAGAATTTGGAGGACTGAACAGGCAGCGTGTGATTAAGGAAATGTAAACACATTTCATATTGCTCACAAAGTTGAAATGAAGCGTACATGTGTGTGTGTTAGCAGTCTTCCACAGTGTTTAGGCTGCTCAACTCAAAGGTGTAGGGTGGAAATTGCTACTTTGCTTTGACCCTCTGGCTGGTCTAAAATTGCTCATCAGTTTGCCCTTCCCACCCAGATATAGGCCTCTGCCCTTTTCTCCAGGGAACAGACAATGCCTTTAGCCATTCCCCATAAAAGCCACATTATTTAAAACTTCACATCTGGCAAACTGTGTTCCACTCCAGGGAGAATGGGAGGGTTACTTCACTGGAAAAATCCTGATGCCTCCTCCCTTTATAATGAAGCACCACGGCATCGCATACCAAACATTTGCCCTGGATTAAAACACAGAAAATCTCCCTAGGTTTAGTTCACCAACATGGACAGCCAAACCCTCTCAATGGAGAGAGTGGAATGAAAAGAGTGGAATAAACAGGGGTGTGCCTGTGCTAAGCTGGCCTTACCTGCTGAATTGCCTTTTGGACACCCTACCTGCTTATGACACTTTCTCACAGCCCTCACCCTGCCATCATCTAGGGCAGAAGATGTCTTGGAGAAGAGGCATATTAATTGGCACCAGAAATCTGCAAAGTTTGGCTCATGTTGGGAAATTCAGTTGAGTAGCTCATGGCCACAGAGGTTTGCATTGAACCAACCATGCAGCGGTTCAAATCTGATAGAACGGAATCAGTCCTGGGGTGTTTCTGCATTTCTCTTCCCTTCGGTTGGGCAGGAAAGGTGCAGAGCAAACTAAAGTATACCAGTGTTCGCACTAGGGAATTCTAGTATACGGTAGCCTAGCTCCCGTGTGCCCAGACACTCACCTGCGTCCAGCTGCATGTCTGATCTTCCACAGGGGGGTCCCATTTTAACTGGAGTGCCCTGTGCAACTCTGTGTGTGCTGATGCCATCATCTTGGCAATGACGACACTCTGCACATGCACATTCATGCCAGGGGTCATCTGAGGTGCCAGTGTGTTTTCGCAGCACCTCAGATGGCCCCCTCGCACTAGAGATAGTGCAGATGGATGGATGCAACAAGTGCAAAAATGTCCACAAAAGGTGCAAAAATACAAAATAGATAAATACATAAATAAATAGCACTGCTACAGGAGAAAAAAAGCTTGACTCCTTTTCTTCCTCCTTCTACCAGTAATTCCAGATATTCAATCTCATTGGAGCTTGCTCTTTTCTTTTCAAAGCAAACAGATGAGCAAGTTACTCATCCAAGTTAATAACAAGTCCGTCGTGCAGCCTCTGAGTTCTCGCAGATGAAAGAAACTCCTGAGGGCTTCCAAGTTTTAATTAAAACCAATTAAGTGGAACTTCATGATACCATCATAAATGCTCTTTTTGGGGGCACCTATAAACAGACCCACACAGAAAACTATGTGGGTTGCTTTCAGAAGGTGTGGACTGTAGTCAGTCCTTACCACATTAACTTAGGGACTTTCCACACTTACCTCAGTTCTGCATTAAGAAGGGGTCTAGGGACTTCCCATCTGTAGTCTTGCTAAGATAACCCATCTGTGCCATAGAACGTCTAATTCAGATCAGGAGTTTCCTGATCTGGATTATCAATGGATCTGATTAAACAAGTCCACCAGCAAACTAGCAACTGGTTATCTGGAAGATGGAGGTGTGCAGAAAGTGCATGCCTCCATGTTCTGGTTCACTGGGGGTCCGTTTCAGCAACAAATTATACCACCAAAAAGGGTTCCCTTGGGGGCTCAGAGACCAGGAACATTAGTCTCTGACTGCTGTGGCCAGTGGGGACCAGCTCCAAACCTCATGAGCTTCAGGATCAGAATGGCAGCTAGAGAAGAAAAGTCATCACAATATAGATGGCATTCTTACAGTCTAAGATAGGGATGGGCACGAATATTCATAACATTCAAAATTCATACAAATTTGTCTGAATTTGGACAATTGAATTCAAATTGAATGTTGGAAATGAGCAGTGACTGGCGGCTGAGTGGTCCAATCATGTGGAACCTTGGGTGGCAGGGCCACAGAGAGGTCCGATCCTTCTGGATATTGGTACTCTGGCATCCGCACAGCAAACACATTATGTGTTCTTCACTATCCGTGCTTCCAACGCGAGTGCAGACATGCTAGGCCTCATTTGGATCCATCCCTATTTCAGACGGATCTTCCCAGGGATGGATTTCAGAAATCCGGATTTCCTTAATCCGGATTTCAAGCAGTAAGTGTGGAAACACCCTAAAACTTCCTACTTCACTCCACTTGTTTCCATTTCTACCTCAGTGCCAACTAACTAGAACACTGAGGAGAAATTCGTGTCAGGAGGATTTGGGGGAAACTTCCTTGTTGTCATGTTCTTATTAGGGAAGTACATTCAAAGATTAACATTCAAATGTGAACTGAATGTTTCTATCCATTCGTATGAAGTTTTGTGACTTTTGTGAACGTGGGGAGGTGGGGACGTGGCTGCCCCCATAACATCTGCAGTGGATACAGAGTGGGATCAAAGTGGATTCAGAGCGCTCTCCTGTTTTTTCTCATTGCACAAATTACAAACTCATTACAAACTTTTGTACATTAACATGCGTACGGATATCAATGTTTCAGAGCATCCGTATGAATAGAATGTACATTTGTTAAACTGGGGAGGTGGGAAAGTGTCTGTGCCAGTTATGTCTGCAAGAGATTCAGAGTGCATTCAGTGTGGATTGAGAGTGGATTACAAGTGGATTCAGGTTGGATTTGACAATTTCAGAGTGGATATTTTATGAAATACATATTGGATACATATGCATTCATATTGGATATTCGTACAAATTATTACAAACATATTTGTATCGAATAGAATCCTACCACTGCTTGGTCCATTCCAATACCAAAAAAAAAAAAAAAAAAAATTGGATACAGGTTTATATTGCAATGAGAAATATTTTTAAAATAAATGTACCATTTAAACCAGAACTGTTTTTACTAGGAATTATGGATGACATAATTATGGATAATATGAATTCTTTGATTCTCGCTATGGTAACAGCAGTAAGAATATTGTATGTGCAAAAATGGAAAGATGCTGGAATTCCCTCGGTGGAAGAATGGTTAATTAAATTGACTGAACTAGTAGAGATGGACAAATTAACAAACTTTACGAAAAACAGAACAATGGATAGGTATGTAGGAGATTGGAGACCCTTCACCGAATATCTACAAGAAACTGGTATAATGACAGTTGAATTTTACTGACCTTCAAGAGGTCATCTGAAAGGAAGAAAAATTTCCGATGGGAGCAAAAGAAGAAGAGCAACTAAGGGAAGATTTTGAAGAACGGAGGAAGCAACTGAAAGACGTAATATTAATGCATGGATACAATTAATGGAAAAGTGAAGTTTTAAGTTGTGTTAAAATAATAAAAAATTGAAATCTATAAAACCCCCGAAGTGAATTTAGAGTGGATTCAAAGTGGAATGAGAGTAGGTTCAAAGGGATTCAGGGAAGATGTAATGCGTTCAGAGCAGATACACAGGGGATTCATAGGGGATTCATAGGAGCAAAGCAGCAGGGATTCACTTTGGATTGGTATTGAACCTTCATAATGAATTTGAATCCTACCACATTCGTAGGGGCTCTATTCCAACAAATCTGAATTTCCTTGCATTCAGTCTGATACAAATTGAATATGAAAAAAACATTCACGAACATCCCTAGTTCTTATCTCTCTTCTGCCTTATAGTGGCCCCGTGGGCAGGGATGAGACCTCAGTGGCATTTAACCCAAACTAGGAGTGGTAAACAATTTCTGGAAAAAATGTGGCTTCTTAGCAGATTAATTACATAGCAGTAGGAATGTGAACGAATGGGGTGGTTTTGTTTTTTTTTGGTATTCAATTAGTAACAAATCAAATGGTAGAAAATTCATGTTCAGTTCAAATATATCCCCTTCGATCAGGTAGGATTCTATTCGATACAAATATATTCACGCAGGCTGGGGCATGGTATGCCATCCTTGGAGTATTATGAGGCATACCAGATAATGAAATTGTTGAAATTAGACTATAATAGATGGAAAGAGAAATGGGTAAATTAGATCAGTAGTTTTTGCTAAAATGAAGAGTAAAGTGGTAAATAAGGTATTTGGCCCCATGCAGGCAATTTTGAAAGTATGGAAAAAGTGGCAAGGAAAATTGTTAGATGGATGGTCAAGATTTACACCAATAAGCCATATTAATGACAGGGTAGAAGTATTAAACAGTCAAGTCTTACGTAAATTGCAGGATGACCACATGGTATACTTTAAGGACTTTAATGAAAGAAATGAGGTGAAATCAGATGAATGTCTCCAGGATTCCCTAGGGAGGGAACACTGGTTACAAATAATAGCTTTAAAAAACTTCCTGAGAAGGAATAATATACAGCAGGTAAAGACAAACCCATTGAAGGGGCTGGAAGAAGTAATAGAAAGTAGGCTGAAAGCTAGAAGAGGTATCTGTGCTAAGATATATAGGGTATTAGTGAACGACCCAGACCATAGTTTGTTGCTGACTGATATATGGAAGATGGATTTCCAAATAGATCAGAAGGCCATGCAAATGAAAGTTAAAGAAATTAATAAATTAAAACATATTAAGATTAAAGAGCTCAATTTGAAGATTTTATATAGATGGTATAGGACTCTGATCCAGCTGTCCTATATAATTCCATCCTTTACGTCCTCTGGTTGGCATTTATATGACAAGGGAATGTATTTCCACATGTGGTGGACATGTAACAAAGTAGCAAAATTTTGGGATGAAATAATGCTGGAAATGCAAAATGTTTTTGGAATTAATGTAAGTCCCCATCCCGGATTGTGTCTTTTGAAAGTTTACAAAGGTCATTCAGCATTGGTACACTTGAGGTAAGTGCACACTGCCTGTGGAGATGCATCAGGTACTTAGATCCAGATCTAAGTCTGGATTAGTTGAAGGACCCATTCTTTAGACCTAGATTATCTTAGATCCGGATTTAGGGAGGTAAGTGGAAGTATGTCTAGTAGAGATATGCATGAATGTTTTTTCATGTTCAGTTTGCAACAAATAGAATGCAAAAAGTTCATATTCGTTCAAATAAATCCCCTTTGAACGTGCTAGCATTCAAATCAGAAATGAATGTTCGATACAAATATGATTCAAATCTCCGCTACAAATTTTATACAAATCCATACGTATCCCCTATGTACCTGCTCTGAATGCATCAAGTCCACTCTCAATCCACTTTGAATCCACTCTGGATTCATTGCAGGTGTGACCAGGGCATCCGCTTTCCCACCTCAACAAGTTCACAAACATAATGAAGCTTTGTACAAATGTTCCAAAGCATTGGATCTGTATTCAAATGTCAGTCTTCAAATGTGCAAACATTCAATTTCAATTTGAATGTCTGAATTTGGATGAATTGTGACGAATTTTGAATGTGACGAATCTTTGTGAACATCCCTAATGTCTAGTTTTGCTTTAAGTGCATCAGATTAATTTAATTTTGTGCATATTTTCTTGAATAATATACCTCTTCCTACCCCCAGAAAACCAGACATTTTTCCTAACGTAGCCATTCCTCTCATTTCTTGTCTGAAAAAATTCCACAGATATGGAAATGCACAGGCGATGAGAGAAGCCAAACCCAGCATTTTTCACCTCCTTCCCCCCAAACCAGGGGAAATATGCTGGTTTCCAGCTTGGCTTACAGATATGGAGATATTGGCGCCAAGCAGTGCAGGAGCATTGCATAATTCTGCCTGCATATATGCAAAGCATATTGTTATTATAGTCATGGATATGAAAGCAGGACACTACCACATACATATTTGATGGTCATCTACTGAAGCATTAGGGTGGAATACAAAACACCAAAATTAGAGATGTGTCCAACTGTTGGATTCAAACCTCTACAACCAAACAGGGGTGTTCAAAAGATCTGAGTTTGAATTGAATATCCTGCCTATTTAAACACAGAGTTCAAATTCAATCTGATCAAAGGGTGTTCTAATTGCCCTATCAAACACATCTCATGCAGTTTCTATCCTGTTAACATTTAAAATCAATCATATATAAATTGAACTGAGTATCCTGCCGGTTCAAAGCAAAATGTTCAAATTTAAACCAAACAATGGTGGTTTGATTCAAACTGAACAGCCATTTTAAATTCATGTACATCTCTGCCCAAGTTATGTGGGGAAGGGCTTCCTGGGGACACACCCAAAGCCTATGAAGTCAGAAAACTGCCGCCACATGGTACTCCAGCAACTTCCACATGTTAGTGCAGAAAGCACAATGGTTGGAGAATGTTGGGGAGCCCTTCTGTCACCCTTTTCAGTATACCTGCTGTTTCTGGTAATGAAAACATCAAAGCTGGGGAATTTTCAGGCATGTTTTGTGTAGTAACCACAAAAGCTGCACAGCTTTCCCCCGGCTCTTTTTTCTTCAGCCTTCCATTTCACAACCTCAGGGTATGTGAATTCTTTCCATTCCATGCAGCGGACCTTAGGCATTATGGAGTCCACAAAGCACATGGTCTTAAGAAGACAACTTCTCCTCTTCCTGTTTGAGGATTTTCCCTGCCTCTGACCTGAGGATGTGACACCAGAAGGACCTCTGACTTGGAAGACAGCAGCTTTCCTCCAATTGCCTCCCCTGATGTTGCTTTGATGTCACTTCTTCCACGCCCCTTTCCTGTGCTGTATAAAAAGATCTTGCATCATTAAATTTCTTTTTTTCCAGCTGATGTCCTGCCTTGAAGACTCTTTATTTCCCTTGCCCACTTCTACTCTAATCAGGGTTGGCCATTACACGTGGTCGATCCCTGAGATCTGGACCGGTCAGAATCTTGGAAATATCTATCGTAACACCCAGCAATAGCAGCAGCTCACAACTGCTGCGCACCACTTCCCAGAGCTCTCAGATCAGTTGTGAGAGTTGACTCGCAACAGTTTTGCACAGGAAATGGCTGTAGGAGTTGACCATTTCTTGGTGCTCTACAAAACAAAGGGTGTTTTTTCCACTGCAGCCCTTAGATCTGGATCTAAGAAGATCTGGGTCTAAGGAATGGGTAGATCCAGATTAAGGGAAGCACCCAATGTGTTTCCACAGGAGGTGTAGCACCCATTAGCAATGGGTGCTAACACCCCTGCTGGGGAAACAGCTTTGCACCCATGTGGGGAATCCGGATCGACCCCCAAGGGGTCAGTCCGTTACTCCAGGTGTTTCAGGGGGCAGGGGGGTACAGTCTTTGAAGCCACTTCAAACTGACTTCTAAGTCATTTCGAAGTCATTTCAAAGTCTGTGCAAAATAGCTCCAAAGTGCCTTTGAAGTCTGTGCTGATCTTTGGAGTGAACTTTGAAATGACTTTGGAGTCACTTTGGAGTCACTTCGGAGTCACTCTGAAGTTCACTCTGAAGATCAGCACAGACTTCAAAGGCACTCCGGAGCTATTTTGCACAGACCTTGAAATGACTTCGAAATGATTTTGAAATGACTTTGAAGTCAGTTCGAAGTCAATTTGAAGTGGCTTCGGAGCCTAGGTTTAGGGGGGGGCAGTGGGTGCATCCCCTCCCCCTAGCCTGCTTTGGACCCCATTGCCTGTTTTCAGTGAAAACAGGCTCCCTTTAATCCGGATTTTCTGGCAGAAGACCCCATTGTAGACCCCGTTAATGGGGTCTACAGAAAAATCCGGATTAAAGCCCAAAATGTACCCATTAGATCCAGATTTCCCCCATGGGAGTGGAAACAATTGGGTCCCAAATGGGTGCCGTGGTGGAAATGGGATCATCCGGCTCACACCCAAATGGGTCCTTAATGGGTGCAAAAATGGGTTCTTTTTGACAGTGGAAAAACACCCAAAGGGTGCTCAGATATATCAACCTGCATATGGGAGAGACAATAGTAAGCTCATCCTATTCCCCTGCTATAGGGATGTGCATGTATTTTTTTTTCCTTTGGGGGGGGCGATCTATATCAAATCAAATGAAAGAAAATTTTTATTCATTCAAATAGGATTCAAATTTGATCTGAATGTTCAATATGAATTCAATTCAAATCACCACTACAAATTGTAAATGAATCCCCCATGTATCCCACACGAATACTCCATGTGTCCATCACATACCAGCTCTAAACATGTCAAATTCACCCTGAATCCACTTCAAATTGGCTCTCAATCCACTTTGAATCCACTTAGATCCGTTTTTTGGCGGCCAATGCAGAAGCACCCTTAGTTTGCAAAGGGGCAGAGAAGTAAGTTGCAGGAGACAATATAGAAGAGTGAGATTGATGTAGAGAAGATAGGTGGAGGACTGAAGTGTAGTATCGATAACCATAAACGGTTTGGGGAGTGATTTGAAAAGATATAAAGTACTTCCACTGCTGCAGGTGGAGAAAATGAATATAGTTTTCCTATGAGAGTCCCACAAATGGAAGCACATTAAGCGATTGTTAAATGCAAA
The DNA here is from genome assembly GCA_014337955.1 of Aspidoscelis marmoratus. Lineage (NCBI taxonomy): Eukaryota > Metazoa > Chordata > Lepidosauria > Squamata > Teiidae > Aspidoscelis > Aspidoscelis marmoratus. The sequence goes on along the minus strand of MTQE01001340.1, from coordinate 22,731 downwards.
ACAATGGCAAATGCAAGTAGAATCTAGGGGTAAAAGTAAATCAAGGCGGGTAAAGATATTAATACAGGATGATATAAATTTCCAGAGTTTAGAATATATGAAAGAAGTAGAAGGAAGCATAAGAACATTTGTCAGAAGATGGAGAAGACACAGTTTCTCTAGGGAGGCAGAATGAGAATTAAAAATGTGCATGAAAAATGCATGCCTGAAAAGTATAATGGATAAACTGCCTTTTTGTATTCATTTTCACACTTTTTTTTCAAAGAAAAATACTACTTTCCTATTCAAATATCCCTTTTCCTGGGGAAAAAGGAATGTTCAATTGAATTTTCATCTTTGCAAGTGGGAGACTCCTTCTATTCAACTACAGTTTTGGAAAAAAAAACACCTGTTTTGTTTTGATGCAAACATCCGTGAATATGTCTTATTCAACTGCAATTGTGAATGTAAATCAAATGGTCCTTCCTTCCTTCCTTCCTTCCTTCCTTCCTTCCTTCCTTCCTTCCTTCCTTCCTTCCTTCCTTCCTTCGTGCTTGCTTGCTTGCACAATGCTTTCTCCAGCACTGCAGGGATTTGCCTGTAATTTTTGGAGTGTCAGCTTGCATCTTAGTTCAAAAAATGCAAATCTTGTAGGTTCCCATTAAAATATGACTCAAGCTAATTTTGACCTGTCGCTGTGCTAAGCTGCAGCATGCATGTTTCATGAACACAACTCAGCCCAGAGCAGGTGAACTTCCAATGGATCTCGCCAGTCTTAAAAAGAAAAGAGCCTCAGTATGACAGTGAGCGAATATTCCAAAGGAGGCAGGACAGAGCACTCATTCAGAAGCTTAGACTATTACTTGCACCAGGATTGGCAAGTTTACCAGTGACGTCTTTTCCCACAGAGATGCCTCATGTCCTTAGGAGGTTTGTTTGAACCACATAAAAAGATCTTCCCCTTCCTTATTCTTCTACCCACACTTGATTACATCCGGGTCCTGGGTAAGTTGAATTTTTCTTCGCCACCCTCTGAACATTTAAATATATGTTACTACTGGATTTGCTTAGAAGTTCTCCTCACACGAGTGGATACGAGGCATTCCTTTTATGAGGAGTTTCTTCCCATAGGAGATGCAAAAGCCATTTCTCATTGTGTGGAGTTTCTTGCTCTTAGAAAACTGAACTGGAGGGAAGAACGGGGGAAATTTGGTCCTCAGAAGAAAACTGTGCAATGTTTTAGGTGTGCCAAGGTATGCTGCTAATTTTTCATCACCTTTTGCTGCAAATGATTAAAGCAAATTTGGATGTTCTTTGAACATAACATCTGTTGATGGCAAGTTGAAGGGAGGTATCTCAATGCTATATATGCAGAGTTGTGGTGCTGGGGATCTCTGACAGATATTTGTTAGGACCAGCTACGTTTCAGCATGTTTTGCAGGTTCCAGGGAAACTCTACGGGGCAACAGACTAGATACATTTCCAAATTTCCCACAGGAGGAGAAGGAATACAAATGTTCTGCGCATTCCAAGGAAGTTCAGAGGGGCAGCATCATGTCCTCAGTAGGGATGTGCATGGATTGTTTTTGTGTGTGTTCAATTTGTGTCGAATAAAATGGAAGAAAATTTGTATTTGTACCACCCCTTCTGGATGTGGTAGGATTCGAATTTGATTCGAATGTTAGATACAAACCTGATTAGAATCCCTGCTATGAATCACCTACATATCCACTATGAATCTGCTCTGAATGCATCAAATCCGCTATGAATCCACTCTGAATCCACTCTGAATCCACTCTGGATCTGTTACATTCACGAACCTCCGCAGGTTCACAAATGTAACAAAGCTTCATGTGAATGTATAGAAACACTTGATTCGCATTCATAGGTCAATCTCTGAATGCACTAACATTCAATTTGAATTTGGACAAATTCATGCACATCCCTAGTTCTCAGGAAATTTTCTTTATCTAGAAGATTTTGTGTAGAAATTGTCAGAGTTTGTTTTCTTTATTTCTTCTCTTTCTTCCCTTCTCCTTCTTCATTGTCTTCTGGTCATTAATATTATTCTGCTTCAGACCTTTCTGCAGAGGAAAGAATTATTGAAAATTCTGATTACTGAGTTCTGAAAGAAGACCGTATATAGTGTTGCTTATTACGTATTGACAGCATCTTGGACCAACTTTTCATTTGCCTTGAGCCCATTTTAAAAACACTAAAGAGCCTCAGTTCTTTGAGGTTTTGTTTCTCTTGCTGAAATTACATAGGAGTCCTTGCATTGTTCATAAATAATGGGGGGGGGGTTTCTACTTACCTCCCTTAATCTGGATCTAAGATGATCCGGATCTAAGGAATTGGTCCTTCAACTAATCCGGATTTAGTAGATATGGATCTAAAGAGGTACCTGATCCATCTCCACAGGTCATACAGCACCCAATAGCAATGGCGAATCTGGATTTACCCACTTGGGGCCCACCCATCACCCTATTTTTTTGGGGGGGGGCATGCCATAGGGGGATGCAAACTCTGTAGATGCTCTGGAGATTCTTCAAACATCCTCTGTAGCAGCCTTGAGAATCTTCAAAATTTGCAGCAAATCGCTCCGGAGATTCTCCAGGACTTTGGACAAAGCTCTGTAGAATGGCATTGCTCTGATGGGTCATCTTCAAAGCTTGTGCCATTCTCCAGAGTTTCCTTTGGAGCTGTCTTTGGAGTCGTCATCGAAGATTGTGCACAGGCTTCAGAGCTTTGGGTTACGGAGCACCCCCCCCCCCATGGGAGCCCACCCATAGACCCCATTGCCCTATCGTGGTGGATTTGATGCCTGAAGACCCCATTGTAGACCCCTTTAATGGGATCTACAGGAAATCTGGATTATAGGTCCTTAAGGACCCATTTAATCTGGATTTCCCCAGAACAGGTGGAAACAAATGTGCCTCTAATGGGGTCTGCAGTGGAAACGGGGTCTTCCTGCTCTGAGCCTAATGGGTACTTAATGAGTCCCTAATGGATACTTAGTGCTAGTGAAAACCCCACCCCCCTACTCAACCTTGGAAGTTCCCCTAGCGATCTTAAGCAGGTCATAGGGCCTTTGTGCACTGGGCTTTATTTCAGAGTATATCTCAGAAGAGGCGCCTGCTGCCCTTGGCATCCTGGTACAGACCACAGCAGGGCCCAGATTAAGGCCCAGTGCAGATAGCTTTTCACCATGGCTTCTCTTGTGAGAACAAAATGGAGTGGAACAAATTAATTATCTCTTGAGTTCTATCAGTGGAAAGTGGGACATAATTGCTATATGAATAAACTGTGGCCCTTTCTGCACTGAGCCTTATCCAGATTATATCTGCATCCTAGTCAAGACTTTGGTAGGCCCTGGATAGGCATCCGCACAAATACTGATAACATTCAAAATTTGTCCGAATTCATCTGAATTTGGATTTTTGAATTCAAATAGAAAGTTGGCACTTTAGAAGACTGACATTCAAATTTCAGAACATTTGTATTATATTTGTGAACCTGGGGAGGTGGGAAAGCAGCTGCCCCAGTCACATCTGCAATGGACCCAGGGGGGATTCAGAATGGATTGAGAGCAGATTCAAAGTGGATTCAGGGTGGATTTTGCATGTTCATAGTAGATATGTAGGCGGCCCATAGGGGATTCGTATGCAATTCGTAGCTGGGGTTCGAATCAAACTGATATGGAACTTGTATTGATACAAATTGAACCCACCCACCCACCCAAAAAATCCTACACATCCTTACCCAGTGCAGAAAGGGTTTATGTCTTTGGCTGGGGAATATTTTAGGGCAGACAGCTCCATGTACATTTTTAAAGCAAATGCCATATGTGATAATTTCTTTGCACCAGATAGGAAGGACAAACTTTGTTATTCCAAAAACAAGCAAACAAAAAACCCTGAAATGAAATTCTGGAATTTTGCAGGGTTGTTTTTTTTTTCCTTTTAAAGAAGATCTTCCTTGAGATACCAACTGACAATTGCTTCTGCTGCTGGGCTGCCCATGGAAGATGCAACGCCCATCGCTCCCCAGAATTTCATTTATGGGTAAGCGGGTGTGGCTGGATACACAAAGTCATGAGTTTGTGGAAAAGCCAGGTTCTTCAAAAACCTGGGCAGGCACAAAGCTTCTGAAGCCAACACATCATCAAAGTTAATTTGCTGCTCATAATTGTCTTATTAAAATGTTTGTGCCAGATATTAAGAGAATATTTATCTCCTGGTTCTTGAACTGACAGGTGTGTCTCTATTAAGGGTGTGCACGAAGCCATTTTCCAGATTCAATTTGATGCAAATCAAATGTGGGGAAATTTGGCTTTGACCAGATTCCCCCAACCCAAATGTGGGGGCTTCGGACAATCCTACCCTTCCCTTCTCCCCCCCCCCCACTTACCTGTCATCGCCGCCACCAGCATGTTATCACCTTCTGGGTCTGTGCACACAGCTCCTAACATGTCACAGGATGCGGTGGGATCTGCACACTCAGGCGGCAACTAGTGGCTGGCCACATTGGCATCGGCCAGTAGGTGTGATCGTGGCGGCATTGATATGGCTGCCGTGGCCTGCTACCAATGGCCTGTTGCTGATGCAGCCACATCAGGGAGTGTGGCAGCAGCAGTGGCAGCTGCATTAATTCTGCCACTATTGCCTCTGCCTCCACCTCCACCACTTCCCTGATGTGGCTGCATTGGGGAGTGGCAGCAGTGGCAGTGGCCACTTCAATGCGGCGGTATCGGGAGTGGCACCGCCTTAGACACTGATGCCACCATGCCCTCCATTACCTGCCACCAATGCTGCTACATCGAGGGCATCAGTGGCAGTCACAGCAGCAGCAGCGGCGGCACAACCTAAGGTAAATGAGGCTACAGTGAGCTATGGCAGGAGGCTAATGGGAGGCCATGGGAGGAGGCCATTGGGGGCCAGAAGGCCCCCAGAAGGAATGGGAGACCCTGGGAGGGGACGGGGGGGGGCTTCTGGTATCCATCAAAGCTTCGAGTGAAGCTTTGACAAATACTGGATTATCCAATTCACGGACAAATAGGCCCAATTTGATTTGTCTGCAATCTCATTATTCATACAGATGCATATGAGTATTATTTATTTATTTATTTATTTATTTATTTATTTATTTATTTA
>MTQE01001340.1:7411-17439 GCA_014337955.1 Aspidoscelis marmoratus | reverse complement strand
TTATTTATTTATTTATTTATTTATTTATTTATTTATTTATTTATGTCTATGTCTATGTCTATGTCTATTATTTCTATTTCTATTTCTGTCCCGTTCTATACCCGAAGGTCTCAGGGTGGGTAACAGCCTTTAAAACAACAAATAAAAACCAATATTAAAACCAATAATATACATAAAAACAATTTAAAAGATTCAGCATATTAAAATACTAAAATAACAGTATCTGCCGTGGAGGGGAAAGTATAATCACATCTTTACACACACCCCAAGTTTTGAAGTAGACTTTATGGAAAGACTCTGGATTTATAGACTCATCATTCTCCAAATGCAGAATGAAATCATGTGCTTCAAAGTTAAGAAATGTAGAATAAAATTATACACTTCAAAGCTATGAAATCAAAAACATTTCAGATAGTGAAAGTTGACAGTAAAAAGCAAATAGGAAGTAAAAAAGGAAAGAGACCTTCATAGCAAGGTTCATGCTGCTTTCTCAGCAACATTGCAGAAGGAAGCGTGTGAATCAATTCCGGCCAGTTTGGTTTGTGTCAAGTCGAAATCCTGGCAATATTTGACTCAGCCAGCCAGCTCAAGGACCAGAGGCCTACTTGCACTAGGGCCTCCGAACACAATTAGGCAAGCCCTGGGACAGAGCATTCGCTCTGCTGGGTGGGCAGTTCCATCCAGAACCGTCCCATCCCATTCTGTCTCAGGGCAGCCTAATTGCATTCTGGGTGTAGAGCACAGAATTGTGCTCTACACCCAGCCCAGGCCTTCACCGGTTGTCCTACAGCTGTATGGCAGGGAGAGCATTCACACTCTCCTTGCCAGACAGCTGTGAGCCCTGCCCTGTGGCCATTGGACCTTTTCAGTCCCTCTTGCCAACAGCCCCTTCTGGAGGGGTGAGATTGGGATGGCCTGACCTCAGGTCATGTGAGGTGTAGCCAACCCAACCTCATCAGCTACAGCTTGCAGGGACCCCCTAGGCACCTCCCCCCACACCCAGGGGCCCACACCACCTGCCAGGCCCATGCATGATCACATACTTTTTTGGACCCACTGGTCAGTGTGGGGGTGGTTTACTGTTGCACGTGCCTGCGTACAGAGCGATGCATCACCCTGGCCAGCTGTGTGAGCACCACATCGGACCAAAGGGTTCAAAAAGGTAAGTGATCACACAGTTGGGGGGAGGGCGCAACCCCCCTGGGTGTTGGTGGGCACCTAGGGGTTGGTGACAGCTGGTGCAGCCCATCTGCCATTGCACCAGGCTAAGACCAAACTGGGTGCCCTTTGGCCTATGCGGGGTGCCGTTGTCTCGATCAAGAGGGCTGTGCCCCATGAAGGCCCCCTGGGTCTACCCCCCACCCAGGGAAGTGCATCTCCCCCTCAAGGCGCGTGCGTGACTTACCTTTTCCGGATCCAGGTTCGAACTGGCAAGCCCTGCACAGAATCCTGTGCTCTGAACCCAGCAAGTCCTGCCCACCCATCGCTTGCCAGTTCTAACCAGGACCCCGAAAAGGTAAGTTGCGTGAGTGCCTCTGGGGGCGAGGCCCATGGCCCTGGATGGGGGGTGGGCCCAAGGGGCCTCCATGGGGCACAGTTGCCTCCATCAAGGCAACTACACCCCCCAGAAGCAAAAGACCACCCGGACCCTAGCTGCCTGCCACTGGGTCGACTGCAACCTAATGGCAGCAGCAGAGGGTGGGGACTCCAGCCTGCGTGTCAGCCTTTTCGGGGTAGGACACACAGGGGCAGATTCCCCATTTGTGCCTAGGCATACAAATTTGTCCAAATTCATATGAATAACCAATATTTTGAATATTCATGCACATCCCTAATTGGTATCAAATTTGTATAGAACATTCATATCAAATTCAAATCCTACCACATTAGGAGGGATGTATTTGAACAAATGTGAATTTACCTACTTTCTATTTGATACAAATTGAATTAAAAAAATGTCCATATTCCTAGTATGGAGCCTACTAAAATGAGGCTGCATGTTCCCTTAAGTATTTAGTACATAGTCCAAAATACTAATCTTAAATGCAAGCTTCACAGAATTTCCCAACAAGAATGAAAGGAAAGAGCTGATTCATGAGTGAGCATCAAGATAACCCCATTGAGCCACTTGTGTTTCATTTTTGCAGTAAATGTGTTAACAGTGGTTACAACGACAACAGCTACATGTGGACAGCTCAAATGGAGAATCACTAACAATTGTTCCTTTCTTACAGGCGCCACCGAACCAACGTAAAAATGCCATACTATGAATATTATCGTCAACCACTGGGTCCCCCATTGCCACCTTTTGTAACCAAGCGCTTACCAAAGTATGGGCCACAATATATCCCCCTCCATAGCTCAAGATATACCCTGGCCAGATACATCCCAGCACATGAGCGAGAGGTTCCCACCCGGTGGTACTCCACCCCTGGAGTCACCAGATATCAACCACGAAGAGGAGCAGTGCACCCTGATCCTCAGGCAGTGAAGTACCACAAACCAAATGCAACCAAGAGCCCAACCTATTACAAACCGAATGCAACCAAGAGCCCAACCTATTACAAACCAAATGCAACCAAGAGCCCAACCTATTACAAACCGAATGCAACCAAGAGCCCAACCTATTACAAACCAAATGCAACCAAGAGCCCAGCCTATTATAAATCAAATGCAACCAAGGGCTCAACAAAGCCATGTGTGCCAGACCTATATCAGCATCCATTAGGAACCCAATACCCATATGATGGCATGACCAAAGGTCCACATGGTGCCATCAACAAGGGTTCTGCTCCATGTGTGTCTGAAATCCCCTTACCTCGTGTGACTAAAGGTCCAGTAATGTACACCACAAAAAGTCCTCATCTGAGCACAGAAAAAATCCCACTCCCACGTGTAACCAAAGGCCCTATCCTATATGCATCTGATGACCCATTGCTCTATGGTCCCAAAGATACACGGGTAACAAAGGGTCCCCTGCCACGAATGAGCAAAGGCCCCATCCTACATTCTACTAAAAGCCCACAACCATTTCCATCCCATGATTCACAGCTTAATGTGATGAAGGACCCACAACTCCATAGGTCAAAAGGCACCTTGCCACCCAAAAGCAAAGGGCCACGTTTCCTCGCAACCAAAGTCCCACGGTTCTGTGGGCTGAAGCCCTCTCGGTCCTTCTTGAAAAGGGGCTCACGGCCCAATCTGACCAAAGGCTCACAGCCGAGCTTGATCAGGGGTTCTCGTCCATCTCTAACGAAAAGCTCCCGGGTGTCCCTTGCAAAAGGTTCCCAGCCCAGTCTGACGCATCCCGCTGCACAACCGATGCCAAAAAAACTTCCCCAAAATGTAAAGATTTCAAGCACTGGGAAGAAGTATTGCTCTGCAACCAAGTGGCCATTCTGAGGACCACGGGAAGAAAGCCTGGACAGCATCTGTCTTCAGCAAACAGAAAAGCCACTTTCGTAGCAGATCTGTGAAGCCCAGGGAGATAGATGTTGTCATCTCGAAATAACATTCTAGATTGGTTGCCTATGTACAGTGATCATTGTTACCTTTTTGATATCAGACAATGTCTCCACAGTGGTCAGTTTTAAAAAGATGTTTCTCTGTATTGTGTACTTTTCTCTTAATCTTCATTTGAAATGTCCATAGATGATTAAGAAGCTGATGCATTTTTGTTAGGTTTTCCAGCTTTTCCTAGTCTAAATTTATTTATTTATTTTTATCTATTTATTTGAATGTTTATCCTGCCCTATACCCAAAAGGTCTCAGGGGAGGTTACGACATATAAAATGAATACATTAAAACTATAACATATTAAACTTATTAAAACCATAACAGTGCATGGATGTGGGGAGAACCTGTACCCAGGGCAAAGAGATGCATCTCCACAGCTTGTCTGAAAACATAGAGTGAAGGTACCTAACACACCTCAGGAGGGAGACAATTCCGCAGTCTGGGAGCCATCTGAAAAGGTCCTCTCCTGGGTGCCCACCCCTTTTGCTGATGAAGGTGGTGGTACAACCAGAAGGACCTCCCTTGTGGATCTTAGGCAATGGGCAGGTCAATATGAAAGAAGGCATTCCCGTAGATATTTGGGACCCAAGTCATTTAGGCCCTTATAGGTTAGAGTTAGCACATAGAATTGGACTCAGCAAATTGGCAGCCAATGCGTCTCTTTCAAGACCAGCATGATGTCTGTTGCCAATAGTCTAGCAGCTGTGTTTTGCACCAGCTGCAGCTTCTGGGCCATTTTCAGGGGCAGACCCACGTAGAGCACATTACAGTAGTCCAAACTGGAAGTTACTAGAGCATGGAGAACTCTGGCCAAATCACCTCTGTCCAGGAGGGATCTTAACTGTCTAACTGGCTATAGATGGGAACAGGCACTCTTGGCCATGGCCTCTACCCAAGCTTCAAGCGTTTGTGTAGATTCCAAGCCCCCCCCCCCCAGGTTTTGCACCTATCCCTTCCAGGGCATTAAAAGCCCATCAAGGGCAGAACACCTCCCAAGTTCACAGACACAAGACCTGGTGACACACAGCAGCTCTGTCTTGTCTGGATTCAGCTTTAGTTTATTGGCCCTCTTCCAGCCCATTACCTCTTCCAGGCACCTGTCAAGCACTTCAACTGCCTCACCTGTATCTCTTGATTCAGATGGTACAGAGAGATAGAGCTGGGCATCATTTGCATATTGATGACATCTCACTCCAAATCTCCTGGTGACCCCTCCCAGTGGTGTCATATAGATATTAAAGAGCATGGGAGACTTCCGGTTTGGGAATCATGGCAGTCTGAATGCTCTTGGATTCTGTCCAGAGTACTATGGCACAAAAAAGCTGGAGAGAGGGAGTCCTTTATTTCTAGCAAGATAGACTCTTGAGTTAAAAAGAGTCCAAAGGGATTCTTCCGAGAGGTTGTTTTTGCAGCCCTTTATTCTCTAATGGAGGTATTCAGCCCTGTGAAGAGCAGAGAACACGTTGCAGCTTACCCGTCTATGCTGTAGAAGCTTAGCTCAGAAGCTCAGCTTGTAGCTCCTGGAAATGTCGTATTCCCTTTTTTAAAAGACATTAAGAAAGTGCAAATAGGTCTAGCAAGACTTATTAGCTGTTTCAAAGGATCTTTGGATAAGAGCTAAGAGCTGAGTTCCATAATTATTGGTACATTGCCAAAAAAAATCCCTGTTGTAAGATAGATTTGTGAAGGTCATAAAAGTAGAGATAAGTTATAATTGGACTGTTTAAAGAAAAAACGAGCCTTGAGAAGCCAGAAAATAAAGTTTATAAATTACTTATCAGGAGAAACTTTAGACAAACCGGACGTGACATAAATAACAAAGGACCATAACTCTACAACTGAGTACAAGTGACCATTGATAATTGGACTGCAGAAGGCAGTAAAGGAAAAGTAATTAGACTTTTGAGCACTGAAAGAAACTGGTTAAAAACAAATTAAAAAAATTCACAACTACGCTATGGAATCCAGATGCAAAAACTCCCAACAAACAAGAAGGGGATCTGGTGAGACAGACATAGCTTCTATAGCTTCGTTAGTATCTAAACTGGAAATGTCAATGCAGGAATCATTTGCCAAAGTGGATGAAAAACTGACTGAGGTCCAAAAAGACATGCAAAAAGATATGCGTGATCTGAAAAATGAAATAAAAAGTGTGAAATCAGATTTGAAGGACTTCAAAGACAAGATCCATACTACGGAATCCAAAATTAAAGCAAACACAGCCCCGGGGGTCAAGCTTGAACAAAGCCAGATTATGATGGAGTATAAAGCTGCAGAATTTTACTTAAGATTCTGAAATATACCAGAGGAGATCATTAATATACATGGATGGATTTTGCAAAAACTGTTCAATATGTTGCAACTGAAAGAAGAAAGGACAGAAATGGAGATAGATTGGGTTTGCAGAATCAACTCTAGAATTGCTAAGATCAATAATTTACCCAGAGATGTAATGGTGTACTTTAAGAGAAAATTTTTTCGTGACTTGGTACTGCAGAAACACTTTGAATCACCTCTAGCCACTGAAAAGGGCCAAGTAATTATACTCAAACAGATTCCACGAGAAATCCTCCAACGTAGAAAGGAATATACTCAATTGACGAACCTATTAAAGAAAAAGAACATCTCATTTAGATGGGACCTTCCAGAAGGAGTGATTTTCAACTTCCAGAAACAAAGACACCGACTTAATTCAGTGGAAAAAAAGCAACACTTTTTGAGAAGACATGAAAAGGAACTAGAAACATTAGAAGACAACACTAAGAAACAAGACAAAGAGGGAGCAATAACTCCACCTCAGCTAGCAGAACCCTGTAATTTAGAGGATGATGGAATGTAAGATTTAACAGTAAATGTCAATGGACTGAATTCACTGCAAAAAAAGGAGAAGAATCTTTACAGCACTCAAAGAACTAAATTTGGATACATTATGTATTGAGGAAAGCCATATATGTCAAAAAGATCAGAAATATCTAATCCAAAAGGCATTAGAATCTGAATTTGTTACATTGGCACACACAAAAAAAACCCAAAATGGAATAGCGATTTATGTTAAACAACATTTAAACCCACAACTGATATTTAAAGACTTGGATGGCAGATACATTGGCGTGGAAGTTGACCTACAAGGTACTAAAATATTGATACTAGGGGTTTATGCCCCACATACAGAAAAACAGGCTTAAAAAAAAAAACTACTAGAAGTAGTCAAAGAATACAAATACGACAACTGGTGTTTATTGGGAGACTGGAACTGAGTAATTAATCCTGAAATAGACAAGAAATCTTCCAAAAGTGTCTTAGCAAAGCAAGGAAAACTACCCAAAGCATTCTTTGACTTAATGGAGATCTTATAAACAGTTGATATATGGAGATTTAAAAATAATGATGTTAGAGAATATACTTATTTCTCAAATAGGCATTTATCTCTCTCAAGGATTGATATGAACTTCATGTCTAAAAGTTTAGTAAATAAAGTTACAAAAGTGGATATCTTACCAAGGACACTGGCTGACCACAACCCAATCATGATGGTATTAGGATTAAGACCAAGGGCGGCAAGATGGAAGATTAATGAATACTTATTTAAGAAAGAGGAGGTAATAAGTAACTGTAAAGGAAAGATCAGAGAATTCTTCCAATATAACCTGAATCAAGGAACGGATATAAATATAGTGTGGGACACAAATAAAGCCTTTATGAGAGGGTGTCTCATGAAAATAAACACAGAAGCTAAAAGGAAAAAACAAGAAAAGACTCAGAACATTATAGAAGAGGTTAAGAAAAAGGAAAAAGAGCTTAACCAAAAGCTGGATTCTAAGCTAATTCAGAGAAATCTAAAGATCTTACAAAGAGAACTTTCAATGTTAGAATTGCAGGAGATAGACACTAAACTGAAATATTTAAAGCAAAGACATTTCGAATCTGCAAATAAGTCTGGGAGGTCGTTGGCATACAAGTTGAGAAAGGAGAGAACCAAAAGTTCTATTTTAAAATTGAAAGAAGAAGGTAAAGAGGTGAAAGATGGGCAACAAATAAAGAAAATTATGCATTCATTCTATCAGGAACTACTGTATATAAAAAGGGAGAAGTAAAAGACGAGGAAATTCAGAGATACCTAAATGAACAGAACTTGCCACATTATCTCAACATCAAAGGGACATACTAAATGCACCAATTTTAATAGGAGAGCTGAATGCAACGATAAAGAAAATGAAATTAGGAAAAGCTCCAGGCCCAGATGGACTATCAGCAATCTACTATAAGATTTTAAAAGAATAGATTGCTACACCATTACTTGAGGTCATGAACAACATCTTAACCGTAGGCAAGATCCCGGAAACTTGCGGAAAAGCCTTTATAACTTTAATTCCAAAGGAAGTTCTAACACATCCAAGAAATTATAGACCTATTTCTCTGTTGAACAACAACTATAAAATACTCACAACAATAATGGCCTCAAGACTAAAACAAGTCCTACAAGGCTTTATTCATGCGGACCAGGCGGGATTCTTACCGAACAGACAGTTGAAAGATAATATAAGAACAGTCCTTGACATTATTGACTACCTGGAAAAGCATTATGAAGTTCAGGCAGCCATGATCTTTCTAGATGCAGCAAAAGCCTTTGATAATGTAAACTGGCCTTTTATGCTTCAACTACTAAAAAAGATGAACTTTGGGGACAACTTTCAAAGAGGAATTAAAGCAATATATAATAAACAACACGCACAAATTTTGATAAATGGAGAAGCTACGGAAAACTTCGACATTCAGAAAGGTACAAGATAAGGCTGTACCCTTTCCCCTTTATTGTTTATCCTGACATTAGAAGTCCTCAATAGGGCCATAAGACATAACACAGAAATTAAAGGAGTTAAGTTCAAAGAAGAATACAAAATAAGAGCCTTTGCTGACGACCTAGCTATCATTTTAACAGAACCAAATAATTTAATAGAGGCTCCTAAACAGATAATCCAGCGGTATGGAAATGTGGCGGGACTAAAAGTAAATGAATCAAGGACTAAAGTGCTGATAAGAAACATGACAGACAAAGATCGGGAACTGTTTCTAGAAAAGTCAAGATTTTCATAGAAAAGAAAGTCAAGTATTTGGGAGTAACATTGAGTAAACAAAACAGTGCTGTACAAGAATAACTACCTGAAAATGTGGTCTGGAATAAAACAAGACTTAGATAGGTGGTCAAAGTTGAACCTATCATTGATGGGCAGAATTTCAGTGATCAAAATGAATGTTCTCCCAAGAATGATGTTCTTATTCCAAACCTTACCAATAGTAATTAGTGAAAAAGACTTTAAAAATGGCAAAAGGATATGACAAAGTTTATCTGGCAAGGGAAAAAACCAAGAATAAGATTTAAATTGATACAGGATCTGAAAGAAAGAGGAGGCCTGGGTTTACCCAATTTGAAGATCTATCATGCAGCCTGTGGTTTAAGTTGGTTAACAAAGTGGTTCTGGTTCGAGGATAATAGACTATTAAGATTGGAGGGGCATGATTTGAGGTATGGATGGCATGGGTACCTGTGGTATGACAAAGTAAAAGTTAATGCAGATTTTAAAAACCACCATGTAAGAAATGCTCTGTATAGAGTTTGGCAAAAGTATAAAAATAATTTGTATAGAAAAATTCCTCTGTGGGTGTCCTCTCATGAAGGATTATTAAGAGAGTTTGGGGGCAGGGATAATTGGATCAAATATGAGGATTTGCTATGCAAAAATGAGCTCACAAGGGAATTTATGATAAAATCTAGAGAGCAGTTAAACCAAGAGGGGAAGAACTTACAGTGGTTTACATATTCACAACTTAAAAATATTTATGGACAAGATAACATTTTGAGTGGGATAAACAAAAGTGGGAACTACAAGTAAAAACAGCAGAAAAAGGAATAATTGGGGTGACATATAAAGTACTGTTACAGATGGACCTGGAACATGAACAGGTCAAAGAATGTATGGTTAAGCGGTCAAGGAATTTTGGGTATAGTATTAATATGGACCAGTGGGAGAAATTATGGAACAAGGATATGAAATTTACTATGTGCACTATGTTAAAAGAAAACATATTTAAGATGATGTATAGGTGGTATCTAACTCCCTATAAACTGTTGAAGATCTACAAAAATATGTCCAATAAATATTGGAAATGCAAGACTAATGAAGGAACATTTTACCACATGTGGTGGACTTGTAAAACAGCAAAATAATAATAATAAAAAATTGGATACAAATCCATCAGGTAATGGGAAATATATTAAAAATAGTTATACCATTTAAACCGGAATTTTTTCTATTGGAAATATAGATAGCAATTTAGATCAGAGGTGTCAAACTCAATTTGGCCGAGGGCCAGATTAAAAAAAAAAGGACTGTGAGGGCCAGGGGGCGTGGCCGGGGGCATGGCCGGGGGTGTGATGAGGGCACAGAGGAGCTGGGGGCGTGGCCGGGGGCGTGACTGGGGGTGTGACGAGGGCACAGAGGAGGGGCTGGGGG
>MTQE01001339.1:24548921-24563777 GCA_014337955.1 Aspidoscelis marmoratus | reverse complement strand
CAGAGGGAACTCAGAGAGGCAAATAAGTCTTTTGGGGATTCAGCCTAAGTATATTTCTGGATGTTCAATATTTTCTACTTTAACGTTAAGAAACTCTGAAACCATTTTGAGCTGTCCATGTCACTGACATGGCACATATCCTTGACTTGAACTTATTTTCATACCAAAAACATGCTGCTAGGGTCTGAATCAAGGTACGTATTTATTTTATTTTGTGTATACATTTTTAGCACAAAAATTTTAATGTGATCCATTGGCCTGTGGTTAAAGAACTCTGGCCATATATGTAATAAATATGGATTCAGAATGGGTTTAATAGATTTTACTTCAAATTAGGTATGGAATACCATCCCAAAGCTGGTCATCACAACAATTAAGGTGCTTTTGTAAGTTAAACCGCATTCAGAAACTGTGGATAAGTCTCCATTACAAGAGAGCTCTTTGGAACTTGTTAAATCATTTCCTTTAGATACGTGTAGTTATTTTCCTTACCTTTTTCCGTTCTTTCTCCAAAGCTCTCCATTGCTCATAACATTCTTCCAGCCTAACATGAAGCTCACTAGCTGATCCACTCCGAGCTTTCATTGGTCGCTGAAATCCAAATGTTGGCATGAAGCCTGTGAAAGAATTATCTCCATACATTATATCATTAAAATAAGGATATAAGTGACTTAAATCATCACAAGAGAACAAATCATAAGAATCCATCAGAGGAATGACAGAAGGTCCAAAAGGATGAGTAGATTTTAAGGGAAACCTGCTTGAACTAAGTTGTGGGACACTTGGGCTGTGTCTCAAGTCACCCATCATGAAACTGTTTGAAAAGCAAGAAGCCTGAGTACGATTTACACGGTTAGTGACAATATTATTGTCCCCACTTCCTTGTCTGTGGCTACTAAAGTGGCCTTGAGACTCCAACAAATCTTGGTAAGCATTCTGGGACAGTCCATCTAAATGTTTCTGACCCTCCTCCGCATCATAATGTCCATTCTGTGGTTTAACTTGAAAATTGTGCTTATTCACATTGTCAATGATCCCATATTGCTGTGAATAATTATCACAAAAGCCATTTGATGGCTTTATTTTTTTATCAATAATGGATTCAAAAAGGCTTTCTTCTACTTTATTCAGTCCTTCTGAATGACTGGCAGACTGAACTCGGTCTGCAGCACTACCATCACTGAAATCAAACCCAGAAAATACTGTGGAGTTTTCTTGGCAATATTTCTGGAGTGACAAATTACTGTTTAAAGCAACATTTGATGATGGCAACTGTGAAAAATCATAAGAATGATTGGAGCCTTTTGAAGTGGCAGATAAATGATTGTTTAATTTTATCAAGGTGCCCTGATTCCGAATAGGGACAGAGAAATTTTTAGTTTGTATGTTGATCCACGCTGGCCTTAGATTTGTGCCAGAAGAAGTAGTTACTGGGTTTGTTAACATGTTCAGTGATTTGAAATATTCTGGGTTTTCTGCACCATTTGCAAAATCACCACTCCCTGGGACAGCTGTATGAGACTTGAGCGCAAAGTCTGATTTTAAATTGAAGTCAGGAGTAAATGAACTTTCATTCACAAATTGCTTCTCTGACACAAGTCCAGTAGTCTTTTGAAATGTGAAATTCTGATGTTCTGAAGAGACATCTTCCATTTTCTTTTGTACCACTGGTTTGTTTTGAAAAATCTTACTATAATTGTCTGCTTCTAAGGCTGATATCTCAGGCGTTCCACTGGGTAATTTTTTATTCTCTTGGACATCATAATTCCCATTTTTATTATGTTTTCCTTTATTAGAATGAGAATAATCCAGGAATCTGCAGTAGTCAGGACTTTCACCATATCTGCTAAACTGTGAAAGCAGCATCTCAGCTCTCTTTTGATGTGCCTGTGTATCATGTCCCTTAGGACCTATCTTATCCCTTCCATAAGTATAAGTATCAGCTCCTGATTCTTTTATCGCTTCCAGAAGACTGGATTGTGGGGTAAAGCATCCTTTCACATAGGAATAGTCTTGAAACTGTTGTACTTTTGCATTCTCATTGTTCTGAACATTGTAACAGCTGACATGATCGTTTCTGGAAGGGTACAGCCATTGCTCATCAAGGTCTATGTTAGTGAGTCCCTGATAAAGGTCATCCACTTTCTGTTGCAAAGTCACAGTTCCAGCATGCAGATATTGTTTGTCAGCCACTGGTAAAGTTTCTCCACCATAAAAGGCCTGTTGAGGGATGACTCCATCTATTGGTCTTTTTGCTTCTGTCAACAAATCAGGATGGTCTGTAAATCGAGTGGTATTCACAGGCCAAATGGATTTTAAATTGGAGGCACAAGCCCTAGAAAAATAAAGAAGCACATATAAGTAGCTGTGCAGTTCATTGTTTTAAATCTCATTAAGTTAATCTTTACTTTTACTATATTTTATGATCAATATGCTCTGAAGGTTGTCATTTCAAGCAGAAACTAGCAGAAATACAGATACCCATCAAGATATAACATCAGGTGGCAACAGAATTTGCATGGCAAGTCATATGCAGTATGTTTTGAAGCACTTAATGAAAAATAGCTAAAAGATTCTAAATTACATTTTAATTTTCATGTTAATATGCGTCACTAATTTATTAGCCATGGCAATAAACGCAAGACAGCAACAATTATGAGGCACCCATATTTTAGAAAACTATGTGCATACTAACCCTTCAGTAAAGTAGGGCTGTGATTTATCTTGCTCTTCCAAGATGTTAGATACAAGTCCATATAAATCAGTTTCACTGCCATAGTCATTTCTTTCCATTTGAATCCTAAGCAGAAATAAAATTATATAAGCAAATATGGTTGTCTATATTCTAGTTTATTTTTAAAATGTTTCTGATTGTTATTTGCATGAAAGATATACTGACTTATCCCGGAACGTGAATCTGCTGAGCAGTTTTATGTTGCACAAAGATCTGACATGCTCGCAGACTGTTTGAAAGCTTATGCTGTCTGAAGATAAAAGATCCTGAAAATTGTAGATCAATTCAACAGATCTGAACAAACCGTATCTAAACTCTGCTATCTTTTAGTTTATACTGATTTCCTAGCTTTGCTCAGAATATTTAAGCACTGTTTATCCCTCTGTAGTTAAGACTGACAACATGTCCCTAATGGTGAGCAAAATGTTGCCTCTGTGCGTGGCGCACAGTAGGCCGGGCTGCTGCAGGAGCAATCTAAGGGCTACCTGATTTACATACTATCCATCATGGCTCAGCTTTGGAGAGCAGGATTGTTGCATGGAGGGGAGGAGGGCTCCTTGTAAACCAATACATCATGCAAATGAAGCATTCCTGACTAGTGTAAACATGTAGACACAAACCATATATAAAATACCATATTTTCCAGCGTATAAGATGACCCCCAACTTTCCAGTTAAAATATAGAATTTGGGATATACTTGCCGTATAAGAAGACAACACCCGACGTATAAGACGACCCCCAACTTTTGAGAGGATTTTCCTGGGTTAAAAAGTAGTCTTATACACCAGAAAAAAACAGTATTCCCTTTTTTTGTAGACTTCCCGAGAAAAAAGAAGCTGAGGGAACCTCACAACTACGTCTTGTGATATTACAGAAAGCACGTGATGGAACTATGTTTTAAATAATTCAATTTATATAATCTTGGTATATCATCTATACCAGTGGTTCTCAACCTGGGGGTCGGGACCCCTTTGGGGGTCAAATTACCCTTTCAGAGGGGTCGCAATGAGTCTCCTGCTGCCCTTCCCTCCCACTTCCCAGCTGCTTCACCCCTGTGGTTGGGGGTCCCCACAACATGAGGAACTCCATTAAGGGGTCGCGGCATTAGGAAGGTTGAGAAGCACTGATCTATACATATTCTTCCAAACACGACTCCAAACATAGCTTTTAGTATATTATTAAGTTAGCTAGCATTCATTCAGTAGTACCTTGCACTCAGGCAATCTTACTATTACTAATATACATATCAGTTAAGAACAACCTTATAGTGAAGTAAGCAAGATTAAGGTCACGACTCCATATGGTGTTCAAAACACCTTGGATGGGACACTGAAACCTGCTATCTCCACATCAAAGTGGAATGAAAGTGCACGGAGGGACTTCAGTCCCCCTCCAAGTAAGAAAAACGTCAGTCCACAAAAAGGAGCTCCAAA
Source organism: Aspidoscelis marmoratus (assembly GCA_014337955.1). Lineage (NCBI taxonomy): Eukaryota > Metazoa > Chordata > Lepidosauria > Squamata > Teiidae > Aspidoscelis > Aspidoscelis marmoratus. Next base: position 24,559,609 of record MTQE01001339.1, on the reverse strand, counting down.
CCTGCTTCTTGTGCAGAGCTGGGCCCTCACCCCAGCAAAGCATGCCAGGTGTGGGCATGAAGATTTTAAAACAGCAGTGTCATGGAGAGCAGCCAAGCCATTAAACCCTCTGTGACGTTGCCTGAAGGCTGTAGAGACCTGGTGGGAAGACTGATCCAGCACTGAGGCTGGCAGTGTGTAGTTTGTTTGATAAATCTGTTCAAAAGTTGTAAAATAACAGATTTATCGAACAAACTACAAAAGAGGCAGAAGCAAACCTCATAATCAAGAGACCTATTGTTGTCATTATGGTTATCTGAAAAATAGTAGGTTCACTGATTAGAAAGGATCTCAAAGCCATACAAATTGGGGATGCTAATCAGTAGCTTTCTCAGCATTTAGTTTGCCCCTTGGTCATCTTATTTGAACTCAGAAGCTAAAAATACAAGGTACTATGGGCTAACCTGAAAAGTAAAAAAACAAAAAACAAAAAAACCCAAACCCCACTTCCTGATTTCTGTCAAGGAAACAGTATGGCTTTATCCATGCAGTCTCTAGGACTAAAGATCACCTTGGTGGCATTATAGGACTCCATCTCCCATCAGCCTCCACTGACATCTTGAGGATCAAAGATTAACCATCCTAATTCAAACACCACAATTAGTTAACCCTGTGCCCTGGGACACATCACACATGCCTTAGGTGTTAAGTGACAAGCTGGTTTCTTTTGGAATTATTTAGCTCAGAAAATCTGCCTTTGGGTTAGATCATGTGAAAAAAAAATAACAAGTCACTTTACAGAAGTGTTTCTTCACAGGTGAAAGTGAACTGAAGCTGGATTAAAACTTAGGTTTAGATGAGCCCTAGATGTACAATACAGATTGTGGACTACCCTCTCAACTGGAAGAGACAATATTTTGCAAACCACTATTCTACTTGCATCAAAAATCCAGCATATTCTCTTCCCCTCCCTCAAACAATACAATGTGCAGTACGAAGTGAAACAACCTAGTGGCTGTATCAAGCTTGGTACCATACTTCCTTATTATATGTTAGGCATCTCACATGGCAAGAAGAGAGCATACTCAAGCAAACCTTTTGAGTGGGGACAATTTTATTTAGGACTGCCCTGATGCAGTGAATTATGGCATTTTTAGTTTTTTAAATTTCTGCAACTGCAAGGACACTTGAAATAAATTCAACCACCTTGTTTCATCATTGTAAAAGGGTTTCCTGTTTCCTTCCCTTGTATTGAGAAGCAGCAGTAGTTCTAGTAACATCTCCTATAACTACTGCTGCTTCTCAATACAAGGGAAGGAAACAGGAAACCCTTTTATAGGAAGTAATGAACTTTTCTTCTGGTAATACTAATAAATCCTGAGAATATCAGGAGCCAATCAGAGGAGAATATTGAATGGATCGCCATTCTAGTAAAAAATACAAAGTCTGGAGGAATACTAGCCATGACAACTTATTTATAGAGTATTTTCTAAAAGGCATTTTTCTATTTTGTACTATTTAGCCAGTGAAGATTACACAATCAAAATAAGTAACTGATTAATTATACCAATGTATATTTCTATACACTTAACAGTAAAATAGGTACCTGTTCTTTACACTAATCTGAGAGCTAGGGGGCTGCTTAATATCATCTGTGTATGTAGACCATGGAACATAGAGGAGAGAAGAGTCAGTGTGGTTTGAACATTCAGAAGCTGTAGAAAGTGAAGTACTGTATGTCTGTCGCAAGTCTACATTCTCTTCACTCTGTATTTTAAATGCAAGAGTAGAAAATTAATATTTAATTTTGTAAACAGAAAATAAGGGAAAAGCCAAATTATCTTCAAGTTCAGGTTTCTTGGTATGTAATTGCTATTGATCTGCTTTTTCAAAAATTAAATATTGTAACCTTGCTCAATATAGTTGAGAAGTCAGGGAACCTCCACAGTGAAAAAACAGCACCAAACTGAGTGGACCAGACTAGCAAATAGACCTGCCGATCCATTCCTCCAATTAGTTGGATTCCCCATTCTTTCTTTGAAATGCTGTCACTTTCCTTTCTACGTTGTGCACACTTTTGAAGTGGCCCATACCAGCACAATGGATTGACCATATTTTCAACTAGGAACAGCAGTGCCAGCCATAAAATGACAAAGCCTACCAGGCCAGTCTGACTGCCTCTTTGGCTGCAATGTAAAAACATTGACATTTTGGAAAAAAAGTTGGTTTTTCCCCTTGCCATTCGCAGAAACCCTTGTATATTTGTTTCATATTGCAAAATGACTGTTACATTTGTGTGGCTGTTTATTCATACATATTCTCATTTACACAGTGTGTTCAATAGGTAAAGTATTCTACCGTTTTTTCCCTGGTCATTTTAGAAAATGAATTTGGAGAATCTGCTCCTCGCATACCAAGTTTCAGGTGCCTGAATAGTCTGTGTACTGTCAGTCAAGGAGCTAAGATTTCCTTGAAGTAAGAATGGCACAATTTTTTAAATTAAAGGTGTCAGAGCTACATTTACAGGGCTTTTGTACCTGACTTCCTCACTACCACCAAATCTTCATGCTAATCGTTTCAGACTGGTTAGAAAATATTTTTGTTAAATTATTGTTAAAACCGCCAGTAGCCAGCAAAACTTTCCAGTGTACCGTATACCACTTCCAGGGCTCTCAGATGCCAATCTAACTTAAGTTAGCATATGAAAAGATCAACACAACTGATTGTATACAATTCAAGGGTTTATCAACCAGCTTCATCCATGTGTTCAATAATATATGCTTAACAGTGTATCTGAAAATGCAACTATACACACCATATATTACTACAGTTTTTATTCCATAAAGTTTTAGCCATGAAAACTGAAATAATTAAACCTGATTTCTTTTTAAACCCTTTACAAGTTATCCTACCTAGAAGTAATCCTAGATGAGGAGCAAGTGGGGGCTTGCTGACAATATGCAATTAAGTTAAAGGTAGCTCTATGTTTGCTTAGAAGAACACTAATATTACCTTATCTTGAGATAATATCTTTATTAGGCCAATCCAGATGTTACAGAATAGTGAACAAACTAAAAAACCTGTAAGCTTGCTCAATATTTTGTTTAAAACTAGTTGAACTAATAAAAAGGCTACCTCAGTAATGGCTTTATGAATTAGTGTAATATGCAACTTATCACAGCAGTTATTGTTTTAGTGTAATGGGTATAAATGCTGTACTGTATCAAACTGGCATCTAGTTTCCCAGAATACCATCACTCCCAGGCTGATGCTTCACTAAAGGCCTATAACAGTGATGGCCAACCTAGGACACGCGTGTCACAGGTGACACGCCAAGCCCTTTTGGGTGACACACATGTCACCCTGGCGCCTGGGCGTGTAGTTCTTGCTTGTTCTTGAAGTGTACGAAACACCAACTTTCAATTGAATATTAGCAAATGAAATTCAGCAACAAAAGTCACTAATGTAAAAAAATTTTTTTTGCTTTTAATAAAATACATATATCAAAACTATAATGCTTTTACTAGAGCTACAAATATCACAAACCTATGGATATTTCTAGATGTGACACAGTACCCAAGTTAAGCTACATTTTCTTGTGAATTTTGACACATTGAGCTCAGAAGATTCGCCATCACTGGCCTATAATCCAGAATATGCAACAACCTTTTGCATAATTCCTCCCTACAATTGTTCAGTTCCATGTTATTATTGAACCAGAAATATCAAGCCACATGGCTAGAATTATGCTCATTAAACTAAAGGCATTGTGTTAATGCAACAAGTCCTGTATAATATACTTTGGCTAGTATGCCTGCTTACTATGCACACATGTTTCTCTAAGGGCTGTTCACACTTGGCTGTATACTGGAATATATCTCAGGATAGAGGCCTCTTGTCTGGCAGCCCTCACCTAGGGTTGCTGAAGCCTGCACTAGCATGTGGTCAGCAGGCCTTTATTCCAGGATATACTCCAGAACAAGCCTAAGTGCAAACAGGCCGTAACATATGAAGATACAAAACTATTTGGAAAATTACTGAAAATAATTGGTAGTCCTGTGCATCTAGCTAAAGGTTTTTGGAAATGGGGCATTTCCTATACTACCTGGATTGGACGACTTCTTGGAAGCCTGCACACCACTCTGAATCCCTTGAGCAACTAAAAGAAAAAATTATCTTCCATTTAAAACTAGACTAGGATTATATTCATGTTTATAAAAAGTAGCTAACTCTTATCACATGTTTACTTGTATCAATCAAGTATGTTAACTGAAAACTGATGCATAGTACATTCTTATGAAGCTCTCTTAAAAGGTGAGAATAAGGCTATTTCTGAACTCGCCTTGCTTGGAGTGGTTTAAATATTCCACTCCAGCCTTACCAGGACCAACATCAACAGCAATGCGGAAGCACCATAGCTGTTCCAGTCTACACAACTGCCAATGATAATTTTACATTATGTCTGGTGCACAAGGGTGGAGCTGAATAGATCTTTGAAGGTACAAGCTTGCGTAAGCTTCAGAGATGAGGCTGCAGTCTTTTCCTTGTTCTGGACCAGATGCAGAAGCACCAAGGCTGGACTGGAACAAGGTGACTGGGGATGGTTGTAGAACTCTTCAAGCAGGTCTAGCTAACCCAGAAGAGGAACCTCTTGGATGGTTCTCGATCAGGATGGTGCTTGTCCAGTGAGGATGAAGTGTACTAGGCAGTCACTTGAACAAATCGACTGACCCAGCGAGGAAATGGCTTAAGTAGTGAAACTGATATGCTTCAAAGAAAAACATTTAATATATGCCTATCTTCCGGACGTGATTCAAAGTGAAGCCAGTATCCAGCTCAGCATATGCCTATCCAGTAAACTGTGCAAATAAATGTAAAATGTGATACTTACTATAGATTTTATAACCCAAAAACAGAAACCATATGAAAAACTAGTCCCGACGCATTTCAAATGGAGTTTATTACCAATAATCAAATAAAACTATATTAAAGGCTACAAAATACTTTATTATGCTCTAAATGTTTTAAAAGGGAAATATCTAGTCAAAAATAGCTGACTGAACCTGCATTTTGTAGCAATCATAGAAGGAACTGCAACCTGTCATGATAACGTTATTGAATACATCTGTCAATCTTCCACTGGACTCTGCATTATTCAAATACCGGCTGGTACCTCTGAAAGCTACTTTAGGCTGAGACAAAACATAAAATGGAAAAAGAACATGATTAGCCTACACCTAATTGATTTTACAGGCCAACACTTCTGTCTTTATGGGTGTTTTTCCACTGCAGCCCTTAGATCTGGATCTAAGAAGATCCGGATCTAAGGAATGGTACATTTCTTAATCCGGATCTAGTAGATCCAGATTAAGGGAAGCACCCAATGCGTTTCCACAGGAGGTGTAGCACCCATTATAAATGGGTGCTAACACCCCTGCTGTGGAAACAGCTTTGCACCCATTTGGGAAATCCGGATCGACCCACAAGGGGTCGGTCCATTACCCAAGGTGTTTTGGGGGGCAGGGGGGGCAGTCTTCAAAGCAACTTCGAAGTGACTTCGAAGTAAGCTACGAAGTAACTTTGAAGCATTAGCTCAACTTTTGACGTTGAGCTCATGCTTCGAAATGAATGTGAAGTCAACTTCAAAGTGACTTCGAAGCCAATGTTGGGGGGGTCAAAGGTGCATCCCCTCCCCCTAGCCTCCTTAGGACCCCATTGCCTGTTTAATCCGGATTTTCCGGCAGAAGACCCCATTGTAGACCCCATTAATGGGGTCCACAGAAAATCCAGATTAAAGGCCAGAAAGATCCGGATTTCCCCCACGGCAGTGGAAACAATTGGGTTCAAACTGGGTGCCATAGTGGAATTGGGATAATCCGGCTCATAGCCAAAAGGTACAAAAATGGGTGCAAAAATGGGTACAATTGACAGCTGAAAAACACCCAATGTTTTCTTACACACAAATGAGCTGTTTTGGACAGCTATATTACCACAATCTCCAATTTCTTCTGTATGCCAAGACCCAGACCACACATATGAAGGATAGGGAGAGAATTGCACAAGTGTTTTCTTAAGTCTCTCATACTTGAGTTAACTCTTGGTTTGTAAGCAGCCAAAAAGCAAGCCTGCAGGTGCTCAGACAGCAGTTAGCACATAGAGTATCCATTTGTTAAAATGTTTACTAAATCTCAAGGCAAACATTTCTCCTAATAGGTGGGTCAGAGTTTGTCCACTGAGATGAGGGAAATTACAATGCTAAATCAGTAGTGAAGGCGCACCTCTTTGCCCTGGCCTTTGGTTAAATGGGAATACACAGTCCCTTCCCACTTTTGCAGACACTGCTATCATTTTAATATATACTGTTGTTTTAATAAATGTCTGATTTTAAATGTTGTTATCCACCCTGAGACTTTCTCGCATCTCGGGACAGGTTGTGCGATTCTCTTCCTTCACAATGCCACACTTTCCCCAGCCTTTTGCCAGTTCCTTTCCCTTCTAAGATCCCTCTCCCTCCAGCCTCCTTCCCTCGTCCCCAGGGCCATCTTCATGCCGCTCCTTCCATGACCCACTCCTATATTCCCCTATTCCCCACTCCCGATCCTATAATATTCCCCTCTTCCTCCTCCCAATCCTATAATATTCCCCTCCCCCCTCTCCTGATCCTATAATCCTCTTCCCTACTCCCGACCCTATATTCCCATCTTCCCCAACCCTATATTCCCCTTCCCCCAACCCTATAATCCTCTTCCCTACTCCCCTAACCCTATGTTCCCCCCTTCCCCATTCCCGACCCTATAATACTCTCCTCTTCCCCATTGCTCCTGAACCCACAAAATCCATCTTTTCTTTCCCTCACCCCAGTCCCTCTTCGTCGCCCTCCCCTCAGACCTCTCCTCTCCCACCACCATCATTTCGTCGCCCCCAACTCCCCTCACCTCCATCCCCTTCCCTACACAGGTCTAAGGGCGCCTCTCACTCCCCCTCTTGAAGAGAAACCAGGGTGGGGAAGGGAGACCCTGTGGAGCCCCCGCCATGACTGGGGGAGGCGAAGCAGCGGCGGCGGCGGCGGCGGCGCCCCTCGCTCCCTCCCCCAGACCCAACTCGCTTTGACAGCGGCGGCGGCAGATCTAGACTAGAGCGGCCGTTACCACCCCTGACAGGGCGGGAGGGGGAGGGGCAGCACCGGGCGGAGGGAGTTCTCCTGCCAGCCCGCCAGCCAGCCCTCTCATACCGCCACGCCATTGGTTAGCGCTGATAGAAAGACAGCCAATGGCAAGCCGACGACGACGACCTTCCCCTCCCCCTTCCTCCTCATAACCTCGAACGGTTGGAAGCGCTACAGGGGACAACGAAGAAGCCCTCCCCCTCCCTCCAGTTCGCGCGAACCAATTAGGGGAAGCCCTGCGGCCAGCCCCAACTGAGAAGACCAATGGTGACTTCGAGGGAGACCTTTTATTCCGATTCGCCCCCAGCTTTTTTTATATTTCCTCTTATCCAATCACGTTCCAGCCCCTTTCCGTCTATCGCAGATCTCACTCCCCCTACTGACTAAGCCGCTTCTGACAGATTGGACGCGGCGTGACCGCCTGACCAATGAGAAGCTGGGGAAAGGCTGTGTTTACCCAGAGACAAGCGTGGGGAAAAAGAGGGCGGGCGGACGGACTTAGTGGTTGACACTGTTCCCGCCAAAAATGAAGGTTTCTCTTGCGCTCCTGCTGCTGAGCCAGACGGGGTGGGCGGGGAGGAAAATAATATCCATAAAATAAACAAATTTGAAGTACTGCACTGTATGGAAAACAAAAATTGAAACATCAAAACAAGTACACAGCTCAATAAACTTCTCCTGACCTCAGGGGCAGCTCTCTGCCCTCTGACGTGATTTTTGTCTTTAGATAGATAGATAGATATGGATATAGATATATAGATATAAAAGATTAATCTGGGCTGAATGAAACGTTTGAAGCCTGAGTTTTGTTTGTCTGATAACAAATCGAATCGAATTTCATTTTCAGTCTTAAAGACTCAAAACATAATACATAAAAACATAACGATTTACGATGGTAGATAATAAAAACAATACCTATGATTAAGAATATTATTTCAATGAATCAGAGTATCTCTAGTCAGGGTCGCTCAATTGGAGAGTTTCATTTTCTAACTTCTCAATAAATCTAATTTTATGAAAGACTGACAGTAGTAGTAGTAGAAGAAGAAAGAGTTGGCTTTTCTACCCCACTTTTCTCACCCATTTAAGGGGACTTAAAGTGGCTGACAAACCTTCTGGTCGTCCCCCTACAACAGATACCCTGCGAGAGCTCAGAAACAGCTGTGACTAGCCCAAGGTCACCCAGCTAGCTTCGTGGAGGACTGCAGAATCAAACCCGGTATTCACAGATAAGAGTCTGGCTCCTTAACCATTAGACCAAACTGGCTCACCATTTTTAATATGCGTCTTACCCATTTTTGTGTTTACACACATGCAAAAGAGGCAAAGGTCAGACACAGAAATGGTCCTTGTGTGCATTGTTGTGCTGCTGTTGTGCCCTGCTGTATTAAATTTCAGTCTCCATAATTCCACTTGTGAGCAAACAGTGCTAAGAGCCTGATAGCTTTATTTTCGTCCGTAGAGGTGGCACTTGAGCTGGACATGTCTAAAATCAGGAAATATATTCTCATATATTACATGAGAATGGCTGTAAAAAATTAAGAGATTTATATGATGAAAAAGGAAACCCTAGAACAACAGAATGATTCATAGAAGATCTCATATAGGAACTTGATATTAGCTAGAGCAGTATATAAATATATAATAGATACCAGGACAAGGATAATTAAGCACTGTAAAGAAAATTAAGTTGCATCTAGACAGTTTTGGATATTCTGGAACAAAGCACTCCTTAGACTGAGATACTGAACAAGCAAAGAAATTAGGAAGGTATCCATAATTTACAAAATCTTGCTTTAAAAACAAACACCAGAATTTGAAGGCTTAAAAACAGTAAGAGATGGATTTTAAAATAACTATAAGAGAATTGTGGGATATTAATGCCTTGAACTATGCAACATGAAGAAGTGTTAAAGACTAGGCAAAGGTGGTACTGTCTCTCAAACCAACAGATATATGATTTTAAAAAATCACTTGCTTAAATGTTACCGTTGCTCCAGTAAACCTGGGATGTATATAGATATATTTTGAGAATGCAAATATGTCAAAGAGTTTTGAATGAAAATGAGTTATGAGATTGTTACAGTCAAGTTAACGCATATTAACGCTACCACGCAAGGAATCAATAAAGGAATATTCAGAAAGAGGGTCTTTATTTGCATGCAAATGGGCACAGGGGAACAAGTTCTTCCTGTCCATCCCTGTCCCTGATGTCTCTGATGTTTCTGATGTCTCTCTCAAACAAAGGAAACTCCAACTTTTATAAGAAGGAGGGGCAATCGCACAAGTTAGCTCTGCCCTTATAACAACATTTCAGCATATCAAGACTCTAGGCCAGTGTTTCCCAAACTATGGGTCGCGACCCACTGGTGGGTTGCGGCCGAATTCTAGGTGGGTCCCGGCGCTGAGCAGCCTAGCCACGCCTCCTCGCCGAGCGGCTCCCGACGCCGGAGTTCGGCCAGCGGCGGCGTGCAGAGGAAGAGCTGCCCGAACTCGGGCACCACCAGCCGCTCAGCAAGGAGGCGCGGCAAAGCTGCTCAGCCAGCGGCGCTCGGAAAAGAGCTTGCCGAGCGGCTGGTGGTGCCCAAGTTCGGGCAGCTCTTCCTCTGCACGCCGCCGCAGCCCAAACTCCGGCGTCGGCAGCCGCTTGGCGAGGAGGCGTGGCTAGGCTGCTCAGCTGAGCTCGGCGCTCGGGGAAGAGCTGCCCGAACTCAGGCACCAGCAGCCACTCGGCCAGTAGGCGCCGCCCAACGCATTGACAGCCGGGAACTGAAGCAGGTCCCACCCCCCTCAGAACGCGCGCCGTGCTTGCAATCCGGCCGGCGCTTTTCTATAGGCAGGACCCTGTAGGTGGAGGGCAGCACGGCGTTTGAGGTGCACCCTGCTGTGCTGGCCACGCGTCCACCTGCACGTCTTGGAGCCCAAGTGCCTGCTTCTGCTTCTGCTCTGATTTCGCCAACCTCATGTCCAGCAGCCGGATTGCAAGCACGGGTGGGCAGCGCACATTCTGAGGGGGGTGGGAGGCGGGAGGCATTTGAAGATATCTGAAACTATAATATTGAAGACAATATTGAAATAATGGAAAAGTGGTTGAAACAGGTAGCGGAAACTACCTCGCCACCGCCAGGTGATTGTGAAAGTAGTACTGAAAACACAGATGATCTTTTGAGTGACAAAAGCAGCACTGAGTCTGACTTCCAAATGCCCTCAACGAGTTTGCATGACCCAAAACGTCGGAAAGTTGTGAGAAAATATGACCCAGTATATCTGAAACTAGGATTCACTTGGAATCATGATACAACAGATCCGCGTCCCCAATGCGTGATTTGCTACGAAATATTAGCAAACGAAAGTATGCGCCCAAATAAGTTGAGACGTCATATAGATACAAGGCATCCCCATTCTATAAACAAGCCAGTAGAATTTTTTCAAAAAAAAATGTTGGAAATGAAGTCTTCAAAAAACATTGTCTCTCATTTCATTAATATCAATGGAAATGCTGTATATGCATCGTACCTCATTAGCTTAAGGATCGCTAAAGCAG
>MTQE01001339.1:24512720-24537788 GCA_014337955.1 Aspidoscelis marmoratus | reverse complement strand
CCAGGAGGAGGGGTGAAATAGAATGCTGGAGGAGCTCAGCCAATCAGGGCTAAGCTAGCCAACTAGGCCCATATTTAAGGGGGCCTGAGGGAACAATTTCTGTTCTCTGCCTTGGGTCGTTAATCCTGGTGGGAGGTTAACGAAGGGGAGAAACGGGCCCTTAGCTGAGGAGGCTAAAGTTTGTTTCCTGAGTCTAATAGTACATGTTTGATGCTGTTGATGAAGAAGTATTAGGGCAAGCAAACACATATTGTTTTGATTGAAAGTTTATTTCAAGAAGTGGAGAGTCTTTGAACTTAGTGTAAAAGTTAAAGACTGAACTGTTTGACAAGGGAAGCAAGAAGCTGACTTTAAACTTTATCTGTGTTCAATAAAAACATTTTCTTGTTGTTTAAGAAGACTTTGGGTGGATTCCGTTGTCATAGAGGCATAAGGATACAGTAACTCTACTGGCTGAGCAGAGCCAGTGGGGGAGGGAAGTTTGGTGAATCTAACTCCATCTTGTTACATTATTATTCAGCCCACAGGGGCAGAGAAGAAGTATACTTTTAGTAGGAAGTTCTGACATTATATCCTTGTTTAGGATATCACAACACACTACCCAAACAATAAAATAACTATTACTGAAACACTAGAAACAACAGGCCATTAACAACTGGTGGCAGCACACTTAACATTTAACATTGGTGACAGCAAGCAGCTTTATTATAATATATTTGGAATTTTAACTGAGGACAAACGCTGGGAATATAAGTATTTGAGATATTTGGTATTTGAGACTTGAGTTATTTTCCCTTGCGTTACATTCATCTTTACAAAAATAGATTGCCCTCTTTGTTTTGCAGTCTGTAGGGGACAGGTTTTTTGCTGTGTAAATTAGCACAGAAGCTATAGACAGGGAGGTGGGTGCTGAAATCACACCTAGAACGAAGAATCAACAGGATTGCTTATAGATCTTCATTAGGATGAGAACATATGCAAAAAGCAAACATTTCAGTATGAGAACCAAAATCAAACAAGAAGTCTCAAACCCCCAAACACAATCATGAATTAAATGAACATAAAACTAGTTTATATTGAGGAGGCTGCTGTAAGGGCCTATTCCCTGCATTCCTTCAGCCCACCTGCTCCTGCCCAGTGCAGAGACAGGAAGAGGAAAGCACTCCAGCAAGAAGGAATTGAGCAGCGGGCATTGCAAAACAGTGCTGGCCATGTGGTTCCTCTCCTTCACCCTCTGCTTTCAATTCCTTCCACCCCTTCACCCAGCCCCTCCCCATGGCCAGGGCAGAGACAGGGACGGAGAAACCACAGAGAAACCGAGCAGTTTCTTACTCTCCCCTGGCAGCTGCTCTCGTTCTTTCTCCCCATCTCCCCACCCACCCAGAACAGCGGTGGGAAGGGGAAGCGAAGCAGTCGAGGAAGTGGGCAGTGGGGATTGCAGGACAGTCCTGGCTGCTTGTTTCCACTCCTTCTCCCTAATCCACCCCCCCCTTCAGCACAGAGATCAGGGCCCTAAAGCAGAGGAACCATGGGGCAAGGACTGGAAGACAGCCCTGGACTCTTGGTTTTTCTCTTTCACCAGGGCTTGGTCTGAAGGAGGATTGAAGGCAGCCCAGCTGCTGCTGCCGTCGTAGGATGCTTTGCAAAGCGGAGCGGCTGGCAGGGAGCCCGAGGGCCGAGGAAAACCCTGCAACTCGCCAGGCTCTCTTCAGACGGAGGGTGCACTCGGCCCACACCTCTCCCTCGCAGCATCCCGCGAGGGGCATTTTGCCTTCTCTAGCGAGCTTGTTCTCTTCTGGCCAGCAGGAAGCCGGCAACCTCGCTGGAGCATGCAGCGCCAGGACCTGGCGGCGGTGACAGGGATGTTGCCCACCTGCCCTCGTCCGCAGAGCTGCACAGCATATCAACCTTGGGGAGCAAGCGCTCGTGCCCTGCCAGGGACGAATGCAGCAGCACCCAAGCCCGTTCTGTTTGGGAAGGGACGTCTGCGGAACACGGCGCGGCGACCTCATGGCCGCATGCCTCCCGGGCTGCCCGCTTTGGCCGATGGCTCCTGCCGCCGCTGCCTTCCAGGCGGGACATGTCCTTTGGGCAAATGGAAGTTAGAGCGACCCCCTCATTAGGGGGCCCTTGCTTTTGTTACCCTGGGCGGGAGGTGGGCGAGCAGCGGCGGGCGCGCCCAGTTTCTTCCCCGCAGCAGCAGCAGCCAGCAGCATTTCCTCCGCCCACTTTCCTCCCAGGACGAGGAGCCACCGGGCGCCCCTCCCTCTCCCTTCCTGCTGAGCTGAGCAAGGCGAGATGAAGAGAGAGGTAGAGAAGGCTTCTTCCATTGGTGCCGTGGGGGGGGGGAGGGAGGGGCAGCGACAACCTCCGTGGGCCAGATAAATGTCTTCTGCGGGCCGCATGCGGCCCGCGGGCCGTAATTTGAGGACCCTTGTTCTAGATCATTGATGAATAAATTAAAAAGCACTGGTCCCAACACTGGCCTTGAGGGACCCCACTTTTTACCTCTTTCCACCCTGAGAATTTGCTGTTTATTGCTACTCTCTGCTTCCTGTCCTTAAGCCAGTCACAAATCCAGGACAGAACCTGTCCTTTTATTCCATAGCTGATGAGTTTACTCACTAGCCTTGTTGTGGGAATTTGTCAAAAGCCTTCTGAAAGTCCAGATAGACAATGTCTACTGGTTCACCTTTATCCACGTTTATTGACACTCTCAAAGAATTCCAACAAGTTCGTGAGGCATGATTTACCTTTGCAGAAGCCATGCTGGCTTTTGTTTAGCAGTGCTTGCTCCTCCATGTGCACACTAATTCTGTCTTTAATGATGGTTTCCATCACCTTACATGGAATCGATGTTAAGCTAACTGAGGCCTTTTCACACACGGGGTTTTCAAATGTGTGGAGAGCAGTCGGAGACGCAGCATACGCACTGCCAGGATGGCTAAACTGCCCCAGCGCGCCTCCAATTGCTCTCTGCACGTTCAAGATGTAGAGCACTTAAAAGTGCTCTACATCCGTCTGCACGCATTCGAAGAGTCCCTGGCCATCCGGGGAGGGAAGCATCTGTACACACGTTCTGCCTGCCTGTGTGCGAATGCACAAAGCATCCTGAAGTGACTTAGCTGGGAAAGGCCGGCCAGGGGTGGGGACGCCTCCCCCAGGCCTGCTCGTCGTTGGGTGGGAGCACCCAGGGGTGGGCAGACCCATCAGGCAGTTTCCCTCGGTTCCTGCTGGCTCTACAGGACCCAATTTAGCCCTGTACAGCTGGCAGGAACCTACCCAGGCACCCTCCCACCCACTCCAGGCCCGGGGCTGGCTGCCTATGGGGCAGGGGCTGTGGGACCCCTTGGTAGACCATATCCATGTGGGTTCGGTTTACCAAGGTCTCTCCCCCCACCCCCCCGGCAGATCGCGGCCCATCGCGACCCTCTGTGGGGTGTAGGCGCCTGAGACCTTGGGGTAGAGGGCGGGATAGAAATACAAATAAACAAATAAATAATAATAATAAAAGGCCTTGATGTTGGGAAAGATTGAAAGCCAAAGGAGAAGAGGACGGCAGAGGATGAGCTGGATGGATTGTGTCACAGGAACCACGTTCATGAACTTGGGCCAGTTTGGTTTAGTGGTTAGGACTCTTATCTGGGAATACCGGGTTTGATTCCGCCCTCCCCCATGAAGCCAGCTGGGTGACCTTGGGCTAGTCACAGCTCTCTTCTGAGCTCTCACAGCCCCATCCACCTCACAGGGTGTCTGTTGTGGGGAGAAGAACAGATGGTTTGTCAGCTGCTTTGAGTCCCCTTAAATGGGTGAGAAAAGTGGGGTAGAAAAGCCAACTCTTCTTCTTCCTCTTTTTCTTCTTCTTGGGCTGACTTCAGGAGGCAGAGGAGGACAGAGAAGCCTGGCACACTGTGGTCCATGGGGTGACAAAAAGTCAGCTATGACTGAATAACATTGTTACAAATATGTTGAATCTTTTAAGTGTTTTTATGTGTGTTATTGTTTTTAATATATATTGGTTTGTAATCTGTTGCTTTAAAGGTTGTTACCTGTCCTGAGACCTTTGGGTATAGGGCGGGATAGGAATAGAAATAATAAAATAAATAAAGGAAGCAACAGATAAGGTATGAGCCCAGTTTTGCCCCAAGATTTCCTTCTGACCTTTGTCAAGAATGTCAAGAGGTGACTGGGATCTAGACAAGATTCCACAATTTCCTCTAACATCCAGAGGCACACTTAATTCATTTGTGTGAAAATGCATATTTCTATCCACATATATTCAATCATTACTCCTTAAGCCTTCCGGAAAATAAACACTCCAAAAATACAGTTAAGTTGCAAATCAAAGCAGACAGCAGATGGAGCTGTTAGCAAAGGCAAATTCTAAGGCTTGACTCTTGTTTAGATCCAGTCTCTCTCCACTTCCAGTCCGACTGTCTTGTGAAGAGCTGTCCTTCCTTGGGATTTCTTTGGTTCTGCCACAGTATGAAACCATGAGCAATTTCACAGCCAAATTCTGTTTAGGGCCTGAACCATGCAGCATTAAGATGTACTTATCTTTCACTGTCAGCATGCTGTTTCAGTTCCTCTTGCTTGTCCCCACAAGGAATTTTTTTTTAAAAAAGATGCTTTTCCAGAAGTATCTGCTTGGGCACATGCATACTGAAGTTGAGAATGGGACAGCTGCAGGCTAGAACAATACAGTAAGGCTGTGTTCACACCTAAATTTTAATCCAGTTTCAGCCCAGTTTCTGAGTAGGGGAACACATCAGCAAGGAGACTAGTCATTTTCTTTCAACATCATCTGACCCAAAGGATGGATATTTTCCATCCCCACAAAGCAGAATTTGGCAAGCAAGTCCTACAATAGATTCTAATCTGAGGCATTCCCTACTGTCCCACCTAATTAGATAATGCTGAAAGAACACATAATGTCCATTTGCTGATGTGCTCTCTCAGGCCATGATTACACCTTACCTTTAATCCAAATGGAGGCCATCCTGGGTCCGGTCAGACTTGAAAGTCTGCATCCATTTTTAGGCAGACTTTTCCTTTCCTGATTGGGGCTATTAGATATGTGGATTATCCCAGCTCTGAGTCCAAGTCCCTCTGCCCCATCCCTGCCCCAATCTCCCCACACCTCTGCCCCATGCCGAGACTCACTCTACCTTGCCACCACTGCCCCCCCAACGCCATCACCTTTTGGCACATGAGCCCTTTTCTCCTTACCTTCCGACAACGCCTCTCCATCAAGCTGAGCATTTCCCCACACCCCCTCACCAGCTGAAGATTACCCTTTTCCAAGAAGGCTTGGTGGGAGAAGGCAGTGATAGCAGCAGGTAGGTGTGGGACAGCCTGAATACAGCCAGCTGCCTTTCTTGTTCACTCTGGAGATGGACTGAAACCATAAGGTGTAGGCATGGCCTCACTCTGATAATGGGTTGAAGTTGGATTAAAACTTAGGTATAAATGGAGTTTAAGTGTGTAGAAGAAGAACAAGAGTTGGCTTTTCTACCCTGCTTTTCTCACCCATTTATGGGGACTCAGACAAAGCTTCCTGTTCTTCTCCCCACAACAGAACACCCTGTGAGGTAGATGGGGCTGTGAGAGCTCAGAAAAGAGCTGTGACTAGCCCAAGGTCACCCAGCTAGCTTCATGGAAGAGTGAGGAATCAAACATGGTATTCCCAGATAAGAGTCCAGCTCCTTAACCACTAGACCAAAATGTAGGCAAAGAACCTCCCCTTAACAGTGGTCTAATCAGAGGCAGGATAGGAGGTTTCAGAATTCAGTCATTCTGCCTTTGTTTCTAGTTGTATCCACATGTAGAAAAAAAGGAGTGGTAACATATGGCAGCTAGTGTTCTCTTTCCAATTCTAATCTATATTGAAGCTCAGGAAAAGCTCCTGGATACGGAAACACTCAGGTGTGGCAGCTACCAGCTGTAAGCTGCTTTCATGATATGGAGGAAGAAGCACCAGAGTCTTGGTAGGAAGAAGAAGAGCTGGCTTCTCTACCCCACTTTTCTCACCCTTTTAAGGGGACTCAAAGCGGTCTTCTCCCCACAACAGAACACCCTGTGAGGTGGGTGGGGCTGTGAGAGCTTGGAAGAGAGCCGTGACTAGCCCAAGGTCACCCAGCTGGCTTCATGGGGGAGGGTGGCATTGAACCCAGTATTCCCAGATAAGAGTCCGGCTCCCTAACCACTAGACCAAACAGGAGCCTTCATACCTCGGAGAAGAGCACTCATTTGTGGGTGCTAGAGGCAAGACTCAGGTCACGTTCCCATGCCCTATAAAGTCTGAATTGAATCCGAATTAGGCAAGGAGCATCCCCATGCAAAGCTCCCAAACCAGGCTACATGTGGACCAAATCGCCCAAATCCATGATAAATTTAGTCCTCTAGAAAATTTCTTGCTATGGTTTGGGAGCCAAGTCTGCATCATTTTGGAGGCTGAGTCTGTGCATGGGGATGCTCCTGGGCTATTTGGGGAGGAGATTGAGTCTTGCATCATTAGCAGGCAGGTTTCATGTCCTGTGATTGCCATTCCTGTCCTGTGTGTTGGAGATCACAACTGTTTGGGCATTTTTGGCAATAAATGGTGACTGAGCAAAAACGAGTCTCTTTCCATGATCATTATTCCACCCCCCTTCCCCAATTGCCAAGTCAGGCAAATGTGCAAGACAAAGAGCGAGTTCTGAAACGTGCATACAATAGCAGAGCACCCCAGTTTTACAGCAAAAGATGCAAGCGCCATCCCATGAGTCTCTTTTCGTGACCATTATTCCACCCTCCCTCCCCAATCGCCAAGCCCTGATAATTCAATCTAAATTGCGCATGAGCACTAAACTGCCGTACTGGGTGGAGTGGAGGTGCACACCTCTGGTAAACTGCCACCAAACCCCTCCCTCCTCCAACTGCCATCACAAGGCTGCAAACCATCTTGCCTGAGAGAAGTGGAGAAGAGGCAGCAGGCTGGGCTCTGCCACCTTGCTCCCAGCAGTGCCCCTCCCTCCTCCAACTGCCATCACAAGATGGCAAAGAGACTATGGCAGCCAATCCACCAGTTCAGAAAACATCTGGTCCTGAGGCTGAGCAGGGCAGAGCTGAGTACATGCCGGCTGAGCATCTCTACCATCATCCGGTTTGTCTTCAATGAAGAGAAAATTCAAAGTAAATAGGAAAATTCCAGCAATTTGAAATGAACAGGGGAATTGGAAACGAAGACCTCATTTGCTTGCTTTTTGCAGTTCCCTGTTCCCTCCCACACCCTCTTCCTTTTGTTTCTTGTCTCTTTAGATCAGCGGTTCTCAACCTTCCTAATGCCGCGACCCCTTAATGGAGTTCCTCCTGTTGTGGAGACCCCCAACCACGGGGGCGAAGCAGCTGGGAGGTGGGAGGGAAGGACTGTGGGAGACCCATCGTGACCCCTCTGAAAGGGTAGTTCGACCGCCAAAGGGGCCTGACCCCCAGGTTGAGAACCAGTGCTTTAGATTGTAAGCCTGAGGGCAGGGACCTGTCTAAGATTAATATAATATTGTAACCCGCCCTGAGACCTTTGGGTAAATAAATAAATAAATAAATAAATAAATAAATAGAAGCTTTGCAGAACAATCTGGCTTTTTAATATTATTTTTATTATTTTCGTATTATTATCCCTGCCATCACTGCAGCGGGTGGCACAGGGGTTGGCGATGTCAGCTTGGCTTCCTATCGGGAGAGAGGGGGCAGAGAGAAAACTATGCTGATCCCCCGTGCAGGGACTTTAACCATTTACATGGGGACACCCGTATTCAAATTGAGCCCGCATGATCAGCAAACACATGGGGACGTCTCAATTTGAATTCGGCCCTGCATCTGAACTAAAAATAGTCCAATCCGCATTAAACGGAGCATATGGGGACATGGCCTCAGAGAAAGGAGCGTTCCCAGAGACTTGGCAGGACCACCTCTTTTCAGTCTTCCATCCAGCAGAAACTTGCCTTGCAGCTGAAGACCCTGCCAGGACCAAGACCTTGACAGTGATGCTGTTTCTAGATGGAAAGGTGAGGAGAGGATGAGGCAGAAGAACATGCTTTCAGCCAGATGATCCAGAAGAGACCTGACTTGCAGGTGGAGAAAGCAAATATGGAAATAATTGGAAAGTGAGCGTCTTCCTTAATCAGTATATACGCATAACACTTTATAAGCAGCTTGACTTAAAAGCAGCTCGGCTTGGTGCATGTGGCAGTAACTGTTGCAAGTAGAGGTACACCACAATATTCTTGGGAAAAGAGGAATTTGTGCTTTATTAGCATAATTGGCATAACTGAATCATGTTTCCTGTATCATAAACAAATGCATTATATGGAGGCTTTAGAACCCTGCCTAGAAGCAGTGCTGGCTTTGTCCATGTGAGTAATAAATCATACATGGAGTTGAATGCATCTCT
This sequence comes from Aspidoscelis marmoratus, assembly GCA_014337955.1. Lineage (NCBI taxonomy): Eukaryota > Metazoa > Chordata > Lepidosauria > Squamata > Teiidae > Aspidoscelis > Aspidoscelis marmoratus. The sequence continues at coordinate 24,529,357 of MTQE01001339.1, read as the reverse complement.
TTTTGACACACATGCACTGTGAGTGGTGATAGAGAACACAAGCAAAAGCCATTCTGGCAGTAAAAGAGAAGAATGACAAAATCTCCACTTCTCTTTCCGCCACCTCTGGGGTTCAGGTGAAGGCTCCTCTTCCACCTGTGTTGTGCATTTCACCACAGATCTCAAAAAGATCTCCTCCCTACATATTACGGAGATCAACATGTTTCTGAAACCAGCCATGACCAGTCTGGAAGCTGCCTGGGTTTCCCTTTCCAGGTCTTGCTGCAGATGTCTATGTGATAAAAGGCATCTTTTGGGGGGTTGGTCCACCATCCAGATGTCCTGAGCCTACTGCACCCTCAGCTTCACTGGGACCCGGGATCTGAAACATATTACAGTGGAAACAGCAGCACCTTTGGCCATACTTGCACAAACAAATGCAGACCTGCCGTGTGACTCCCTGACCGTGAACACTCCTTCCTTGGCAGTGAAATCTTTGCCTTGAATTGATCCAACATTTTGATGTTATCCTCGAGGGATGAGGTGACCCTCCTCTTTGCCTTTCCTTCTGCAGGAAGTGCTACCTTGCTGCTGGCACAATCTGGAACCAGCTTTGCCATTCCGCTTCCCAAAGCAGCCTCTACAGCAAAAAGCTATTTTGGGGCGTGGTGGTGGGGAACTGCACAAAACAAAAATTGTGTACAGTATTCAAAAGCACACAAAACTATTCAAACCCCAGTTAAAACTCAGAAAAACTCAATAAGCTTTCAAAACTCACCAAAATACATGCATCAGTGAGCCATTCCACTCTGTGCACGCCTCATTCTACACAAAAAAGCGCTCAGTCAAAACACAGTCAAATTCACAAAGAAACACTCAGGCTGCCTCCAGGGTCACAGTCACACCCTCACTTTAACCATCCTCAGTCTATCTTCAGGCCTGACTGCTCACACCTTTTTATTTGTGGACTTTCCATTTAGGAGGAGAATGAGGGTGGAGAGTCCACAAATAAAATGGATAGAAATGAGACGGTGTAAACAGTCAGATCTGAAGATGGAACGAAGAACATTTAAAGTGAGCATGCGTTCCTACCTGCCTATGCGCGAAAGCGGAATCCGTCCCTGCATGGCCTAGCCTGAGAGGCTGGCGTGGGGGTGGGACGCCGCTCCCAGGCCTGCTCCCATTGGGTCGACTTCGACCCAGGGGCGAGCAGGCCTGTCATGTTCCTTCCCCAGTTCCCGTGGGTTCCTGGGGACTGGATCATGTCCCCTAGAGCCCACAGGGACCTCCCTAGGCACGGGCCTACGTGGGAACCCGTGCATGCGCGAGGCACTTACCTTGTGTTCACCAGGTTCCAAAGTGGCCAGCATGGATGGTGGTGGCTCTGATTGGCTAGCTACCCCCGTGCACGTAGCTCGCCAATCATGTTAAGGGTAGGAGCAATTATTCAAAAAGGAAAAGTTGTTTCTTCAGAAAGAGGGTCTTTATTTGCATGCAAATAGGCACAGAGAATTGCTTTCACAATTGCGCAATGAGAACAAAGAGTTCACAGGTTTTATAGGAAGGAGGGACAGTGGCTCAAGTTAGCTCTGCCCATATAACAAGATTTTAGCATATTAACACTTTAGGCATAGTATTTCAGCTACCTTAATTCTTTTAATGCAGTTACTAGCTCAAATATCATATTGCTTCTAAAACAGTAGCATCTATTGATTGTTTGGCACATATATCTCCTTAATCTCCCTTATTTTATTTCTTATTTGTTATCACCCTTCACACTCCCCCCTGTCAATATGAAATATTGCTATTGGTGTTATTGCTGGGTTCTAGCAAGGTTCCTTCTGTCTATACTAATATCTGATAAGCTATCTGATCACTCTCAATTACCTTCACTTGCAAAAACATACTTCAGGATGATACAAAATAATATTAAACAAAAAGCAAATCACATGATTAATTTCAAACTAATTTCAATCTCTCAGTGCATAAGCAATCAAAAGAAACAGCAGATACATTTAACCAGTGTAATATTATATAAGCAGCTCAATTTAGAAAGATACTTTTGCTTATTAAGCTTTGTGCAGGAAAAACTTATACACATTTTACTAAAATCTTAATGTTCTGGGGCTACCTATTATGGACTGTGGCATGTCAGCTCAGACTAATTCTTCATGTATGGAATTGATGCATTGTGTTCTCCTGTCACCCAGGACTATTTACTTCTCACGTCTGGTTTTCCATAGATTCAGGTGTCTTTTTTCTAGGATGGGCGTGTTTGACTAAAGATGGTTGCATCTGGGTGTATCTGGTTAAGAAGAGGTGTGTGTATCTAAGCAGGGGTGTGTGTGGTCAAGGAGGGGTGTTGGTGTCCCCCCTGTTTGTACTTCTAAGTGAAATTGCCTTGCTTTGAGATTGAGGGTCAAAACATTACTTTTCTAAAGATTAATGTTACATTCACAGTACATTCTTACAGTTCCAATACACAGGTTACATAAGCTTGATTACTACAACAATGCAAAGAAAAAGCAAAGGCATTAAAATGAAAAACAACAAGACAATAACAATAACAAATTCTTGCTGGATGGGCTGCAAAGGGCTGATAGATGATCTCAGCTTCGCGGTAACTTCTCTCTTTTTCCAGGTTAAGAGAAGTTATAACGCCTTTTGGTTGCCTCTGATGTCTCAGCACGCCTCAGTTGACACTTCAGCTGACTTGGTGTTGGGCATTTGCCCACAAACTCAGGAGAATTGTCTCTTAACTTTTAAAACAACAAACAATAATATCTCAAATAACAAAACAATAGGCTCCTACCTGTTCTATTTTATTCCCCCTATCTGTCTCCCTTTTGAAAAGAATACTATACTGGGGGTGACTGATCAAATGTCAGGGGTTAATAGTGGCTGGGCAAATGTTTCTCATCAAAACAAAAGTGTCTTTTACTTCTTTCTCTGGTTTTCATGCAAAGCTTGCTCAAAATGCATTTTCAAAGTTTGATTCTTTCCTTGGGGGCAAAATACATTACTTGTAGTGCCTTGAAACTTGTTGCAAAGGCGGGGTAAACTTTACGTGCCATTAAAAATTATTTATTATCAGAATACAGGGTAGCATCTTGCTTCTTGTAGGCAATCAGTTACTTAACGCTGAAAAGAGTCTCTCATATTTCTTGCTTAAAGCTGCATTCAGTTACGAACATTATGCTTGCCAAAAACTGGCCTTATCTTTAAGGTTCAATGTATTGCCAAGAAAAACTCTGAAACTAGCTCGGAATCTGTCAGGAAAACTAGCAGCTTGTAAAAACACACAGTGGAATACTATGCAGGCCTAAAATCTTCATTATAATTTGATTGCTTCCTGATCATTTGCTGGCTATTTTGCTCATACAGATTAATACAATCTAATACTTAAGTCAATTTTGTACACATTTATATCATGGCTCAGTGACATTCTGTAACTGTGGACAGGTTTATAAGTGCTATTAACTTTGCCTTCTGGCTGATATTCCAAGTGGCAAGGCTCTTTGCTGGTTCACTTTAGTGCTCTCAGCCTTCCGAAGAGGGGTGTCTCTCCTAGGACTGATCAAGATGGTTGGTTCAAAATAATATGATCTTTTACAATACAGCTGGGCTTCATATTTCACTAAACAGGAAATTGGAGCTCCCATTTAGGGCTTTGCTTTACTCAGGCAGGCAATGGGGCTTGCCTCAGAACGTTTACGGCTGTTTCCTTGCAGTTGGACAGGTGAAAGGTCTCACTGATGTCTGGGATTCTCAGAGTAGGCTCTCCTCCTGGTTCCCAGGTCAACCGAGCTCTCTCGTGCAGTTTTCCACAAATGGATTTGGCTAGGGCAGCAAAATCTGAGATCCAAATTCTGCAGTGGTCAGTCACTCCCAGGAACAAGCAAAATTGCTTCTCAGTTGCCGGTTGGGGCAAAGAGCAGCTTGCTTGTGTATGGCTGATGCTAATCATTCTGGCGTCCTCGTGGACACTTAGCTACAAATGCTCCACTTTCTGTAAACTAATCTGGGTTTTCTTCTGGCTCACATGGTTCTGGGCTGCGTAAGCAAATTCACCTATGTCTGCTGGTTCCTTGATGGCTGGTGAGACGTGAAGACTGGCTAGCATTTGCTGAACTTGTGGGCTGTAGCATTTCTGGGATTCCTCAATTGGCTCAGCTGTCAAGATTCACAGGATTTACCTCTGGCTGTATTAGACTGGCTTGCATTTCGTACAGTAAGTCTCTCCCAATAAGGGGCACTGGTTGTTTCAAAGCAGACTTCTGGGCTACTGAGTCTAAGTCTTTGATTTCTGTGTCCACTGGTTCAATTTCCAGAATGGGCTTTGGAGTCAGGTTAGCCTGTTGGCCTTCTCTGTCTTGCAGTGGAGGGGTTGCTGGTGCAGTTAGGCCTTTCGGTGCAAACTGCCTTTCTGGCTGATAGTAATCCTGGCCTACTGGTGCAGACTGGTTTTCTCTAGGTTCTTGCTGGCTTTTTCCTGAAACTTGCATCTCTGGAGGGACAGCTGGACTGGGCTGGACTGGACTGACTTGTCCTTGCGCCTCTGGAGGGACAGCTGGAGGCAAATAGGCTGTCTCCTGGTGTTTCTTCTTATTCTTCTCAAGCACGGCTTTCGACTGGATTCCTTCTAACGGCTCAGGACTCTTGCTTCTCCCGCGTAAAGGCCAATCAGGTGGCCAATGTGACCACTCCCTGTTCTTCTGGGGTGGAATGCAGGCTTGACAGCACAACTGACTTGGGTATACTGGTGACAAAGTCGTTTGGCCTGTGTACTGGCCATGTTTTCCTGGAAGGGGCTGGTTTTGTGAAGGACAAATCAAGCTGTTACTGACATTTCTCTCATTGCTTAGGTTCTGCTGAGTGGGCTGGGTACTTTCACAGCCTGGACTTTCTCTTTGGCAGACAAGATTGAGCTGGGAATCTCCCTTGGTCAGTTCAGGGTTCAAGACAGCCTGAGCCTTGGCTTCTGTGCCTATAGCAGAAAGCTTTTCCTGGTCTGCAACTTTCTTGACATGGCTTAGCCTGCCCTGCAAGGCTGTTGTTAGCTCTGGCAGCTGAGGCTGTTGGCTGCACTCACTGGCTAGATAGTCAATCAATTTCTCATCATGGTTGGCTGGACAGATGGGGCTTTCTGACTGGTTTTGTGAAGGAGGCAAAGGCTGGCTGTTAAGCCTGGGCCGTATCAGCTGATCCACCTGTGCCTCTGCAACAAAAGGCTTCTCTCCTTTCATAGCCTGGGACAGTTTCCCTTGCAGCGCTGTTGTGTAGCTTTCTCTCTGTCCTGTGTCTTGCTTGGTTCGTCTCTGCTCTGAGTGGGCCTAAACTGCAACCTTGGCTGTTTGTGTTCATGCTTTGGCAGGATTTCAGAACTCTCTAGGTCAGGCTGAACTTTTAGCTCTGTATCTCCAAAAAAACTTGAGATACAGCTGTGTCCTGGCAAGAGGCGTTGCTTAGCAACATTATCTCTCACTCCCTTTTCTTTCCCAGGAAGGCCTGTGCTGGGAGGCGTTTGGCTCTGGGTGACGTCACTTTGCTGCTGCCTTCCACCAGCATTTCCTTGCTGCTGTTGGCTAGTTGCTTTGGGCTCCGCCCATTTCTTTACTTCCCGTTCCTCCTCTTCCATCTCCACTTTCAGCTGTACTTTCTCCTTCGCTTCCTGTCTCCCCCTTTTCGCTGCCTCCTCCTTCTCTGTTGATTTCTCTCTCTCCCCCCTTTTTGATCTCAAGTTAATTGTCTCTTTCTTCTCTGGTGTTGCATCTCCAGGAATGTAGGGGGCTGGGCTGGGCTGTAGTTTGCTTTTTTCAGTGAGACATCGGGATTGCTTTCCACAACCTCCTTCCAAAACTTCCTTTTCAGCTAGCCTGGGTCTTAATTCAAAGGCTTTTTCAACTTTTTCTGCCTCTGGCAGTTCTTCGCTGAATGAAACGGGGCGTTTCCTCAAGATTTATTATTTCCAAAATCTCAAACCTCTCAGCCTCTTTGAACTGCAGTTCGACTGACTGGCTGGGAAAGGAGGGAGGGGGCATGGTGCTCCTTTTAGACAGTTCCTCTGCTGGCTGTTCGGTACTTTTTAAAACTTTTTCGGCTTTTTCTCTCGAAGAGGGGGCGGTGGCAGCTTTTTACAAAGGGCTTGGGGCACATTTTTACTCAGTTCAAGCCAAGCCTCTACATAGAGCAAATCATCAGGCAAACAGCGGCTGTCTTTGCTGTCTTTAAGGAATTTCTGAAGCTCAAGGACAGTTTGGCTGTGCAGGGTTCCTTCTCTCTGCCAATTTGACAAGTTTGGCCAGTGATATTGGCATTTTGTCTTCAAAACTGTTTGGGAGCACATTTCCGGATCAAAATAGACTCCAAATTGCCACAGAGCGATGTCTAAAGGACTTTGCTTGGGGCTTGCAGGGCCTGTTTCTGATCTTGTCACTTTGGGGCCTAATTTTCTCTTTAATTTCGATTTTCCTCCCCCCATCTTGCTAAGTCTAACAAAGGACAGCAGAGAGACAAGACAACACGAGGGATTTGGGCACCACACCGTAAGGGGTCTGTGTGGGGAGGATTACATGAAGGGGTTAAACACCATATGCATCATCTTTGACCGACCGTGCCGGAAGTTCAACGGTCGCGGTTCTGAACTGCAAAGATCAATCACTTTCACACACACAGGCATTCCAGACAAATGGACAGGAAACCCCCCAAACCGTTTCCCACCCAAATTATTAGAAGGACTTTTCCTTCTCAGATTAGAGAGACAAGCTTGCTTGCTCTCTCAGGATTCCAAAAGCCCCTCTCATACTCGCCGGGTCAGAAGCTTGCATGAAGCAGGAACAGACGGAATTTTCAGGCTGACCCCAGTCTTCCGGATAGACGTAAGGATCTTCAGATTCAGAGCTTCTTCGGGCAGACTTGTCTTCAGGTTCAGAATTCAAACCGACCAGCAGCTGGCACACAGATTTGGGCCCACAGAAATTACTGGCCTTGCAAAGACCAGTCAGATTACAGAATACGCTTCCTTTACTCGCCTTGATCAAGGGCATAGCACTATAAGGAAGGGCCAGAACAGAGCTTCAGATTTCAGATTAGACTCAACTTTCTGTTCCCTTTTTTCTTCTCTTCTCTCACACCAATGCCGTCTCAGGTTTCAGCTGCTGAAGAAGGGAGCGTGCTTTTCTGCCTCTTCAGCTGCCAGGGTCAGGACATCAAAGGTGGTTGCTCCTTATCAGGTTGTAAATCTCTTTTCGGCACTGGGTCACGGTGAGAATCCCCGTACGGGCCACCAAGATGTTAAGGGTAGGAGCAATTATTCAAAAAGGAAAAGTTGTTTCTTCAGAAAGAGGGTCTTTATTTGCATGCAAATAGGCACAGAGAATTGCTTTCACAACTGTGCAATGAGAACAAAGAGTTCACAGGTTTTATAGGAAGGAGGGACAGTGGCTCAAGTTAGCTCTGCCCATATAACAAGATTTTAGCATATTAACACTTTAGGCATAGTATTTCAGCTACCTTAATTCTTTTAATGCAGTTACTAGCTCAAATATCATATTGCTTCTAAAACAGCAGCATCTATTGATTGTTTGGCACATATATCTCCTTAATCTCCCTTATTTTATTTATTTGTTATCACCCTTCACAATCAGAGGGCGTGCTGACGCACAACGCTGCTGGCCAGGCTCACCACTTCAGAACCTGGTGGCAATGAGGTAAGTGCCTCACGCACACCTCCCTGTGTAGTCCTGCACATTACAGGAGGAGGATGTGCCTTGAAGTGCCAGACACTACTACACAGCTTAAGGCTGCCTTATGGAACTTCAACCAGGCATATAACTGCAATTTTCATTATGACTTATGGTTTAGGCAAAGTGAGGGAAATACCTCAGTTAGAAAATATTGGGGGCACTGGTGGCAATGGAAAGCTGTTATTCTGTGGGGTATTCCTTTCTGCAAAATGGTAGTGCTCTGCATGACACTAGATCACATGTGGTCTTCTACTAAATGCTGAACTTCCTTATACTGAATGTGGAAAGAGGCCCATCTTGTCCCTCCTTTTAGGGATCAGGGCCTGGGGTCACACCTAAGGTTTAATCCAGCCTCAGTCCACATTCAGCGCAAGGGAACACATCAGCAAAGGGACCAGTAATTTTCTTTCCACATTAACTATCCCAAAGTTGAATTTTCTGAGTTATTAAACACTGAAAAAAAAATAGCTTGTCACTTTTGCTGACGTATTCTCTCACTCTGAAAGTGGACTTGGGTTGACCACAGCCCAAATGTCCTTGGCCAGCCCTGCTTCACTATGGTCCTTTCCATTGTGGGACATTGTTCTGTGCTAGGGAAGGGTCTACTGGTTTTCCCTCCACATGCTAGTGTGGGATAGGGAAGGCTCTGCCCATCAGGGGTACACTTTTTCCACACAGGGGCTGCGTTCCCATACACATTCTACCCCAAATCAAAATTGGATTTGGGAGAGGCTGTCTGTCCCCATGCATTTTTGATTTGGTCTGATTTTCCCAAACCAGGACCAAATTTGGTCCTGGAAAAAACTGTTCTCAACACGGTTTGGTGGCTTGGCACACATTGCTTTGGGAGCCAAGTCTGCGCATGGGGGTGGTCCAGGGCTATTTGGGGAGGAGATTGGCTTGTTTTTTCTCCCTTCTCCATGGCAAGCAATCCCCACCCCCTGTTCACGGCCAAGGCAGGCAGGTTTCCAAGTGAAGCAGAGGTGCATAAAACAGCTCAACTGCCTGGGGACGGCTGTATGTGTATACAGCGCAAGTTAGCGGTGATGGCATGGGGACGGGCAAGATTCAGTTTCAGTCCCACACCCCATCACAAACGAACCCAAATTGCACCAAATCATTTGCATGGGGACGCAGCCAGGATGGAGCATTTACCAGGCTAGGGTGCCAGAAGTAGGCTCCTTGTCCAGTTTACTGGTACTGTTTATCTGTCCCAGAGTAGTGGGCCATGTGTGGAAGTCACATAGTCCTGTCTTCTGGGATGCTGGGGGGGGGCATTTTGATGACGCAACCTTGAAACTCCAAAGGTCAGGAAACATTTCAGATCTTTGGAACTTCTGTGCAGCCTCTGAAACTGGCACAGGCTTTAGAGCTGGCAATCTGGGCCTTGTCCCATGTCAGCGACAGTCCATCCTAGCCTGGAAAAGTTTGCTAATCCTTGGACAGGATGTTGTGCCCTGGGCCTTTTTGTACCTTGCTTTCTATCTCTAGGAACACAAGGGTGAAATGCCCAAGTATGCACTAAGCATCTGCATTTATGGATGCTTAGAGCATATTAACCTTCCCGAACCCATTCAGACACTTAATGCAAGCACTGATGGGTGTCTGGGTCCTTGCTGTTGCTGGCACCATCTCACATGTGTGGGGCCATCATTGGGCGTGCCCCCTCAGTGCCCCCTCAGTGCACCTGCATGTCACATCACATGCCCCTCCAGCACCTGGAGGAGGTGTGGAGGATGCATCCAGGGCCTTACCTTTTTCCATGTAGTGCACTTAAACCTACACCATGTGTAGTTCATGCAAGGAATACTCCCACATGGAAGGAGCTGTTCCTGAATAAAGAAGCGTCTATTTCAAGTGCAGATGCTCCACCTCAAGTAACTGCTGCATGCCTTTATACGTGACGGGAGTTGTGGCACACATGGAACTGTTTCTAGTAAAAAAAGTGCTTTAGAAAAATAATAATAAGGATAATAAGGATAATAATAATATTAATAATAAGAAAAGCAGTTCCATGTTCCCCCCATCTTCTTCTTTTTGCCAAGTGTGAAAAGGCTGAAAGGACAAATATCTCAGAATGCAAAGATTAGTTCTCAGGGTGTTTCCGCACAGGCCGCTAAGACCCATTAAGCACCTGATAAGGACACATATAGCACACATCTGCAAGGTAATTTCCGCACAGCGGGACAGATTAGGGCCCCTTCAAGGACACCGCTTCCCCACAGGCTTGTGCGAGATCCGTCTCTAATGGGGTCTAGAGGCCGCCCAATCCGGTTTTCGGGAAGACCTGAAAAATTAGGTCTTCAAACTGTTCCTGCCTGCAAATTCCGGATCAAAGGACGACCCTTCCGCACAGGGACAGGAGAGGGAACGCATGTGGGCGGAACAGGATTTTGCCATGTTGAGCGCAGCCGGGCAACCACGGGATCTCAGGCACGCCACTGATTGGTGGGCAGTCTGTCCCTGACTCGCCCACGCACGGTGGAAACGAGCGGTGACTGACGGCTGAGTGCTCCAATCGGCATCTTGGGCGGCAGGGCCTCAAAGACTGATCCTTCTGGACATTGGTGCTCTGGCATCCCCACAGTAAACACATGATGCATTCCTCACTATCCGTGCTTCCCATGCGAGTGCGTATGTGTTAAGCCTCATTTGGATGCATCCCTATTTCAGATGGATCTTCCCAGGGATGGATTTCAGAAATCCAGATTTTCTTACTCCGGATTTCAAGCGGTAAGTGCGGAAACACCCTCAGGTCATTACGTCTGCCTCGACTTGGGCCCTTGCCATGGCAAAACAGCTGCATTTGGTCAAGGGGCTGCTGTGTTTCTGTGTGGAAGGTGAGCATGCCTTCTGTCTGCAGTCACAGCCTCACCACTAGCAGTGGAGCCAACAGGCCACTTTCTAAGATGGCCATGAGGCCATTATGGTTAAGGACAGTGGCACCCGTTTCCCTCTTAAGTGGAGCCACAGCATGCCCCTGCATGCACCAACTGTTTTCAGACATTACTCTTGTTTATGAACCCTCAGCATCTGTTTTATGCTATATATCTATCAAAGGAGGATGTTCTTCCAGACATAAACGCCTGCCTGATGTCCCATTGCGTGCAGAAGAAAAAAAGGGGCTTGTTAACGTGGGGTCTGCTGATATGGTTCTGCGTGCAAAGTCTGGTTGGCTTCAATACTAGAAATTTCAAAGAAAATCCACACTAAATGAGCTAAGGATACAGTTGGGTTTCCATCCCTTTTTGTTCATCTTGGCTTCCAGTGGCCACAGCTTAAAACAGACATGCCTGACTGGAAGTCTTTAATGTGCTGCCTGCCCTCCTACTCATTGTTAGGTAGTTTTTTAAAAGTGCTGATTTTTAACCAGTGAGCTTTGGAGCAAATCTCCACGTCTGTCTCTCACTGGATTAGGCTCACAAGAGGCAGAAAAACAAGAAGGCCCCAGAAAGGGGAACAAAGGATCCTGTGCTCAGCCCAAGCGCAGTGCTGTCTCCAATTACTCAGGCCGATCCTGGTGCAGGAGGGAGGAGGCGTGTCTAGAGGAAGTATCATTTGATATGTGATATGTGCTGTGCATTTCACTTGCCTTTGCAAGACCCCTTCCTCCCACACCAGCGTAATGAATGTAAGTTCATCTACCCGTAGCTGTTTTGCAAAGCAATTCCATGCCTTCTTATTATTTCTTAGACTTTTCTCAATATTGATTTTTAAAATTCTGAGTCTTATAGTTGTTGAAGAACAAGGACTTCTATGTTTTGATATCATACCAGTCGAAAGGCAGAGGGTGTAGAGCTTCTACTGCTGCAAAGTACGACACAAGGAGACATTGGATGTTTTTGCACCTTTACTTCCCTGGGGAAGTGAAGATGGGGGATAGATCCATCCCCTGCTCTTTGGAACATCAAATCTGCCCCAAGCCTTGCCGGTGCTTTCCTATGTGCTGGTGAGGTACATCGCGCTTGTGCAGTGCCATTGCTTCTGCAACCTGATCATGCCACACACCTGTGGCACCCAGTCACTTCTTCCAGAAGAGGTGAAAATGGAGCTTGCAGGGTTTTCCCAGCCCTGCCGTTCCTGTAGCTATCACTGTACGTGTAGGGGAATGCTTGCTTGCGCCAGAGCCGTTTCTGGTAAACAGACGGCTCTGTGTAATGCAGATGCAACGTCTGCCTTTGCCCCTGGAGCTCACTGTCACGCACTCCTTGACACCATTAACATTCAACTTTTAAATTTCTTCCCCTAAAAAGTGATGTTACAAAAATTCAGATCTAACTTCTTCTCCATCATCATGTGAACTTGTTTGTATTTCCTGTATGCTAGAATGAGTCCAAGACCATGGCTGAATTCGCACCTAGGCCTCTGGTATGCAGTTAAGGGTGCGTCCCCATGGTACTTTGGTATGGTTCCAAATGCAGGATCAGCAACGGGCATCCCCAGGTAGTGTGGATTTGGCCCGTGAAAAGCATGCCAAATCCCCCCAAACCATGCCAGAAGGGTGCCAAATTTGATACCTGAAAAAACAAGTCTCAGCACGGTTTCGGGGACCAGCAAGCATTGCTCAGCAAGCCGGGACTGCACATGGGGATGATCGCGGGCTAACAGGGAGATTGGCGCTCATGTCATTGGAGGTAGGGTGTGCTTGCTGTCCCTGCCCTGTCCATTGAAGATTGCAGCCACTGACTTTTTAAAATGCTGATTGCAAAGGCAGGCTGGAGAACGGCTTGGTTTTTTAAATTTTCTGCCATTTCCACGGAGGTAATTCCTACCCCATTTCGCAAATGCCAAGGCAGGCTGCATAATGGCTTGATTTTTGTTCCATTTCCAACCCCCGTTTCCCTGATCATCAAGGGAATCATAAATAAAGACTTGATTTTCTGCCTTTTAAAGTTACCAGGTGTTCTTATGGTTCCCGGTGGAGCGGAGGTGTGCAAAACTGCTCAAGCGCTGCCTACTGCCACTATACCTTGTAGTGGCTTTTGGTATCTTAATTTTTTTTATAAATTTATTATTTTGAAGTAAGCTTTATTTTAACTTTTTTCTGTGCCTCCCAACCCACTCCTGGCTTTCAGTGCAGCAAAGGGAGGGGGGATACGGTACAGGGGTGGGCTAACGTCAATCCGGCTGCCAGTGAGGAGAGAAGGGGCGGAGAGGAGGTGGTGCTGCTCCCCTGTGCCAGGGTTCAGCACAGTTTGCATGGGGACGCCTCCATTCATGCCCTACCTGTACCTGTCCCACAGTGCTGGGAATGACACGGGGAATGATACAGGGATGCTGGAGATTCATTGTCGGTCCTGTGCCCACGCAAGCCCAAACAGCACCCAAACAGCAGCAAACAGCTTGCATGGGGACGTGGCTTAGGACAGCTCTGGTTCAGACATTCTGTAGCAGAGCTGTACCAGAGCTGCCCTAACTGCATACCAGAGGTCTAAGTGCAAATTCAGCCCATGTAGGGCATGGTAAGTCAAGGATGCGTCTGCCCACTCTGGCACAGACCATGTGCTGGCCATACTGCCCATGCCTTGCTCCCAGTGTCTTTGGAGTTGACAGCTCAGCTCCAGCCAGTTCTGACCACAGAAGGCCCTTTGTCATGTGGCACCTGTATAAAGCAGGTGCTTAGTTTGCTTTTGCAACCACAGTGTCTTCACGAACTTCATCCAAAAGCACTGAGCCTGCCAAAGGGCCAAAACCAGAAGATGTGCCTGGTGTGGGTGGGAGGAGCATCTGTGTCTAATGTCACCACTAGAACCAGCCTGGATGAAGTGGTGGGACAATGCCCTTCTGGTCCCCCACGCCTCCAGCTGCTACCGTTAGCAGTCTCAAATCCTAGCTTCGAAAACCATAGCTTTTTGGCAGAGAATGAGTGATCCACTTCTCGTGCAGAAAATCTACCCCTTTAGGCAAGCGGGGACATGCTCTTAGCCGGAGAAGGCAAATGAGAGCTCATTCCAGCTTAATTTCTTTGCTGCCTTAATTTCTTTCCCCAAGCGGTTGTGATCACAGCGCGCACGGCAGGGACAGCAAAACCCTGCCCGCTAATGCTCCAATCGCTAAACTCCTCCCCCAATAACCCCTGAGCATCCCCGTGACTCAAGGTAATATGTGCTTGCCTCCTATTTCGGAGCAAGAACAGTTGGAAAGGGGTTTTTTTTGCTGCGGATTTGTGCCATTTGTCCCAAATGTGGCCTGGATTAGAGGCTCTTCATGGGGACCATCTGAGGAGAACTCAGGTTCGCCTTGGAGTATTTTGATCATGGGGACGAGCCCCGAGAGCAAGATCAAACAGACACTGGAACATAATTTGGCAAAGGAATAGGATTGGGGGAAGTAGAAGGAAATGGCAAATGTCACAACCACATTAAGCATGTTTTTTCAATACTGCGTACAGTACTACTGGTTATTGCTGGACTCCTGCAGGTCTATTTTGCACTTTCCTTCCCATCCACCAGACAGGAGAACAGTGAACCAATGCTGGCTAGCGTTCACACTTGGAGCAAAAGTCAACGTTAGCTGTCGCCCCCTCCCCCCCCCGATCAAATACTTACCTTGAATCTATTGCTGGGCCGGTCCTCTTTGGAGTGCTGACATTTTGGCTGCAACCTGTGCATGCGTCAGCGCCATCACTATGATGATGCTGATGCTCTGCACATGGGCAGTCACATCTATGGTTGTCCAAGGTGCCAGTGCACTGCAGACAACCCCAGAGCACCGGGGAAGGGCTGAATGGCATGCCAAGTAAGTGACGGATATGATTAGGGCAACGGTTCTCAACCTGTGGGTCGCGACTCCTTTTGGGGTCGATTAGACATTTGGGCGGGGTTGCGAAGTCTCCCGCAGGCCCCCCCCGCACCACCACCCCGCAGCCTCCACCTCCTCCTCCACCTCCCCAGCCTCTCCCCAGTACGGTTTCGCCTCGCCCTTCCTTACATGGCCGCGTGTGAGAGGAGAGAGAGAGAGAGATTCCTGTCACCGCCCCCTCCCCCCGCCCATTCCATCCTCGCGTGCGCACGCGCTTCCCTCACAGCGGCTCCTGCCGGTGCTGAGTGGGAGCGGCATCAGCGAAGGCAAAGTTAAGCGCGGGAAATCCGCCCGCCCGCCCGCCTCCTGTTGTCTCTCTTCCTTTGCCAGAGATTCCTCATTCGCAGCAGGTGAGAGAAGGAGGCTGCCGGCAGGCAAGGAGAGGGGCGGCCATTGGGCATCCACAGGTGGCCGGGCAAGCGAGTGAGCGAGCGGGCGGGCGGCTGCACGGCTGGGCGACTGACTCGGTGGGGCCTGGAGGCATATCTTCAGCCCGCGCATGCCCTCCCCCACCCTCCAACAACATCTGTGGTTGGGTGGGGGCCCTGTCACAGCTCCCCTTTGGAGCACTCGCAGGGTGTTCTATTGTGGGGAGAAGAACAGAAGGTTTGTCAGCCGCTTTGAGTCCCCTTAAATGGGTGAGAAAAGAAGGGTAGAAACCCAACTCTTTTTCTTCCTCCATGAAGCCGGCTGGGTGGTCTTGGGCAAGGCACAGCTCTCTAATGAGCTCTCAAAGCCCCATGCACCAAACAGGGCATCTGTTGTGGGGAGAAGAATAGAAAAGCTTTGTCAGCCACTTTGAGTCCCCTTAAATGGGTGAGAAGAGCAGAGTAGAAAAGCCAACTCTCTTCTTCTTTCTCCATGAAGCCAGCCTAGTCACAGCTCTTTCTGAGCTTTCACAGCTCCATCTGCTTCACAGGGTGCCTATTGTGAGGAGAAGAACAGAAGCTTTGTCAGCTGCTTTGAGTCCCTTCAACGAGTGAGAAAAGCTTGGTAGAAAAGCCAACTCTTCTTCTCCAACCTGTGGGGCAGGTGGGGCTGTGAAAGCTCAGAAAGAGAGCTGTGACTAGCCCAAGTTTGATTGTCTGGGTAGTAGAAACCAGCAGCGGACAATGGAAGGGGCTGCTGCTGATTCAGCCCCCGCCTGCCTGCTGGAAGCTTTTGTCCAAGCCCTGGACTGCCCTGGCATGCACAGAGAGAAGCCACCTCAGAAGGGCTCCCCCAGGACAATTGCACTGAAGTGGCTGCAGAGACAATCTCCTCACTTGGCCCTTTAATGGGCAACAGGCTCAAGGCAGCGCTGGGAACAATGGGGTGGAATTAAAAGGCTCATTCATTCAAATTTTTATCCTCCGGTATACTGAAGGTCTCAGGATGCATTGCAGCATTAAAAACTCTCCGCAATCCAGATAGAAAAGCCAACTCTTCCTCTTCTTCTTCCATGAAGCCAGCTGGGTGGCCTTGGGCTAGTCACAGCTCTCTGAGGTCTCACAGCCCCACCTACCTCACAGAGTATCTGGAGTGTGGAGAAGAACAGAAGGTTTGTCAGCCACTTTGAGTCCCCTTAAATGGGTGAGAAAAGCAGGGTAGAAAAGCCAACTCTTCTTCTCTTCCCCAACGATCTGCACAGAGAGTGGCTGGGGTCACACCTAAGGTTTAATCCAGCTTCAGTCCACCCTCAGAGTGGGAGAACACAGCAAAGTGACCAGTGCATTTCTTTCCACATTATCTACCCCAGAAGGGAATTTACTGATATAACATTCTGCTCTGAAAGTGGACCCAAGCCAGCACAAATCTGAAGTGTGACCACAGCCTGAGCTATTTAACCCTGGAAGAAAGCAGCTTGGCATTTTGCTGATGTATTTTCCCACCCTGATAGTGGAATGAAGCTGGACTAAACCTGAAGTGTGACCTTACCCTGTGTAAGAGGAAGGGGCAGATAAGATTCCCTGCATGTGTGTTTGGAAAGGGTTGAGGGTCAACCTTGCCCTCAGCTCCTCCCTGGCGGCCTGGCCTGACTCTGTGGCAACGATTAACCAGCCTGGAGTCTGGCCCCCAAGCTTTCCTCCGTCCCTCCTTTCCCTCCTTCCTCTGGTTGCTTTGGGAGGGAAA
>MTQE01001339.1:24460002-24470502 GCA_014337955.1 Aspidoscelis marmoratus | reverse complement strand
GACCTTTGGCGACCCCACCAAAATGGCCGTTTGACCCCCGATGGGGTCGCGACCCACAGGTTGAGAACCGCTGGTTTAGATGCAGGGTTGAGTTTGAATTGTGCCCGTCCCCATGCAGTTGTCAATAATGCGGGCTCTGTTCGAATACTGCCGTCTCCATGCAAACCATGCTTAACCCCCTGCGCGGGGAAACAGCACCTTTTCCTCTCTGCACCCTCTCCTGATAGAAAGCCAGGTTGACATCACCAACCCCTGTGCCGCCCACTGTGCCGCAGCAATGGCACGAAACAACATGCCCACGCCCCCCCCTTCATGGCACATAGGGCTGAAAGGCAATAATAATATAAAAATAATATGAGAAAGCCAGATAGTTTTGCAAAGCCACTACAAGGTTTGGCAGCAGTTTCGCGGAGGTGCGCACCTCCGCTCCACCTGGTACGGCGGTTCCATGCTCATGTGCTAAATTAAGCCATTTAAATTAAATTATCGTGCCAGACTTGGCAATCAGGGAAGGGGGGGGTGCAATTATGGTCATGGAAAGAAACTCATTTCTGCTTGATCACCATTTATTATCAAAAATACCCAAGCAGTTGCGATCGCCAACAGACAGGACAGGAACGGTGTGAAACCTCACCTCCTAATGATTCCAGAGTCAATCTCCTCCCCAAATAGCCAGGGGCCGGCTGCATGCATGGACTTGGCTCTCAAAATGATGCGGACTAGGCTCCCAAACTGTGGCGAGAACAATTTTCTACAGGACTAAATTTAGCACGGATTTGAGCAATTTGGTCCACATAAAGTCCAGAAAGAGGATTTTGCATGGGGACAGTCCTTAACGAATTCAGATTCGATTCGGACTATATAGTGCATGGGGGACAGATCTAGTGCCTGCACATTTGGACACCAGGGGCCTATTCACACTTAGGCCTCTGGTATGCCATTAGGACAGCCCTAAACTTGCTAGCACTTCCCTAAGTCACCTCCATCTAAGGAGGAAACCATGGAGTCATGGCAACAGCACAAAAGCACCTGTGTGGCACTGTTGCTGTGGGGATGGAGCCCTGTGCTGCCGCTCCTCAGACTCCATTTCAACATCCTTCATCAGGAAGAAGTGTGAGCGGCACTATGCCAGGAGGCAGGTAGGATAGATGGAGAGTAATTTTAACTGCTCTGCATCTACAGATGCGAGGGGAACTCCTGCAGACAAGAAGCCACATCTGGTTAAGATGCAGCTCCGTGCAATGTGGACGGTGCAAGAGTATCCCCTCTTCATCTTTTCACCAAGTGCAAAAAGGCTCTAACTCAGTACTAGGTTACCTAAGAAAATATTTCTTCTTTACACTGAGGGCCTTCTGTATGTACTTTAATTCCAGATCAGGTACAGTCTATTCCAGGGCCCACTTTGCCTACACTTTAGTGAAGATTAGAGAGACCTTGATGCTTGCTAATATGCTCAGTCTGCACTAGATGGAATGTGATCCAGCGAGGGAGCTGTCGATCTGGATCACAGGTGGACCTGATTAAACATGTCCACTGGCTGAGGGTGTGCCATATCACGCAGGCATGCAGAAGGTGCATGTCCCCATGTTCCAGCTGGGGTATCTGTTTCGGCAGCACAACAAATTGCATTGCTCCCAGGGCTGGAACTTTCACTCCTGGATGTGGGGGGTTGGGGAGGACAGCTCTGAAGCCTGGGTGAGCTTTGGGATTGGCTCGGCTGCTGGGCTGGAACAGCCATCACTGTGCAGACAGCCTTGTTCTGGTCCAAGCCTTGCTGTGGTCCAGATGAGATGGCAGCACTTGACCCAGATTTGCTGATCAGCATCACAGAGATAAGTTATCCACATAGCTGTGCTCTGTCCTGCAGAAATCCATCTGGTGACCACTAAGAAGGTGGTTTTTTCTGTGCTTGTACTTGTTTTCTGAAATGCCCCCTCCCCACTCTCCTAGTACTGAAGTATATAGTAACTAATCTTGTAATTTAGGCACAGAAATTTTTTTCCTCCAGCTTGACTGTTTTTGGTGGCTGAACCAAAGCTTTAGCTTTGAGTATATTTCACTGACTGATTTCATCTTCTTGTATTTTAATGATATGAATAGTTTGCATTAGCATTTATGGTATTGCTAATAATAGTAAGCCGTGAGATGTTTTTAAGTAAGTGGGATAGAACTCTTAATAAAATAAATACATGCAGTTTCTGTCAAGTTTTTCCCCGAATCTCCATCACATGTTCTCACAGTGCATAACTTGAACACAGAGTGCAGCTGTGGGATTGTTGCCGCTTGCTTCTATGTTCTGATGCTCCAAACACACGTGACCAGGCTGCTGTGGGGCCTCCACGGGCCGGTAGTGGAAAATTGAGATCAGGACATTCTCAAGCTTCAGAAGACACATTGTGCGGGAAAGCCTTTTGACTACCACTTCAAGTACCCTAGCAATGTGATGTGGCAGACAAGTGCACACCCAGGATGCAATGTTCTCACTTCAGATTAACGTATTGACGCAGCTTTATAGGCACTCAGCACAATTTATGGAAGTGCTTGCTCTGATGTAGCTAGCTAGCTAGCTAGCTAGAGATGATAGATAGATAGATAGATAGATAGATAGATAGATAGATAGATAGATAGATAGATAGATAGATAGATAGATAGATAGATAGATAGATAGATAGATAGATAGATAGATAGATAGATAGATAGATGCTGTTATTGTTTTAATGTTTTAATAATCAAACAACATTTTAGATGTTGTTACCCACCCGGAGACCTCTGGGTATAGGGACAGATAAAAATGTAAAAAGTAAAAAGTAAATAAATAAATAAAACTTTTCAAAATAGTATGGATTTTGGATCAAGTTTGAAGTTTGGATCAAGAAACTTCCTCACACATGCTGGTGAGGTTGTATGGAAGGACTAGCCTTCTTCTTGTACACTCCATCCTGGTCCAGTTTATCAGTCGACCTCTTTTTTGAGGTCTGTCAACACTGTAGGGTGTGGTATACTGGACCACAAAGGGATGTGGATGGCCTACCCTAATGGTCCAGTGTACCATGGGGGACCCATTTCACCAGTGCATGAGCTTCAGTAATAACACGGGAGCTGTTGTGGAACAGGTCACCTCAATGAGTTTCATTTAATTAATAATTTTTCACTGGGGAGTAATGCCCATGATACTGTTCTCTTGTGTGCTCTGTCACTTCAGTGTTTTACATCCAAATGGGATGGATTTCTCAGGTGTTTTTCCATTCTGGATCTCAGATGTGTGAGGTGAAAAGATCTTGTTTTAGTGGTGATTCAAACGTTCAGTACTCATCTAAAGCGGACATTCTAGCAAATAGAAGGAGCCAGGAGAAATGGGGGGCTGTTTTCAAGGGAATGACAGAACCCACAGTTTTCCCTTTAATTTCATAGGGTGCCCCATGAAATGTTTGTAACTGGTGCAAAGTTACTTTATGCATTTTCTATTATTCTTCTAAAGAAATCCCTCCCTTCAACATGTTTTTCATATATTGTATTCTGTGAAAGAAACTTCCAGTAGAAACAGATAACTACAAGAATATACAAAATATATGATAAAATCTTGCTGACGACTTAGCAAGATAATGCAAGAAATTAATGGTGATGCAGGGAATCCGTGAGTGTTATTATTGTCTTCTCCAGAAGCATGGTGGTCAAGGTCCATCTGTCCACAATCAGACCCATTTCCACAGACATATCCACTGCATTTCCTGTACGTAGTTTCTAAATAGCTGCTTCATTCTGCTCATGGGGTTTAATTTCCCATAATGCAAATCTCAAAGCATCTGAAGTAGTGTGTCCATTGCATGCTCTGCAGTGTTGCGTTAACATTTGGATGGTATCAGTCATGTGTTGAGTGCCTATAAAAACCAGCCATTTACTCCTGAATTCCATCTCCTCCAGTTCTCCTAGACTGCCTCACTCACCCTCACTTCAAAAATCTTCCTGGACTTCCTTCTTAGGCCCTGTTTCCACTCACATTTTAAATGTTTTGGAAACCCTTTGTCCCCATTCACATCTTGATTCCTGGACTTTCCGAGGAGTAAATCGCCTAAAAAGGCATTTTAAAAAACCCTCAGAAAAACAGCTCTCACTCCTGTTTTTGCTGCTAGCCTGCTTTATCTTTCTTGCTTTGGGAACAATACTGCAGTACTGAGGAGAGATTGCACCTTTGGGGTTGTACCCCCTGATAGCCTTCTGTCCAATGTCTGTTGCCATTGTGTGTGCGTCATTAAATAGGTGGGGTTTCAGTCTTGGGAGGGCAGTCCCTTGCCATCCCTCCTGTGTTATTGTTCCCCTCTGTGGTAGGGCAAAACAGAGGATAATATTGCCAAATAAAGGATCCATTCGGACATAAAAAGCACCCTCCCCAGTCTGTTCCCCCCCTCCCTCATCCAGATTCAGTCTTTCCCCCATATTTTTCTCTCTTTTTCTTCTTTCCCCTCTTTGTGATCACCTCCCGCCTGGTTTTGGACACTGGCGGCAGAGCTCTTCGCCCGCAGGGAAATATTCTCTTTGGTAAAGCCCTCTTCCCAGAGCTTGGGATTTAAAACCTAAATTTATATTCAGTTCTGGCTGAAGGTGTGTTCTGGGATTTATGAAAAGCAAAAGGGGTCAAAATCACGCAAGATATCACTTTTTAGACGTCAGAAGCGGATGGAGACTTGTAAAGAGAGAGGGAAAGAGAGAGAAGAAGAGAAAGAAATTTATCAACCGTAATGCGCCTCCACCGCAGGGCACAAAACATGGACTAGATCTTAGCTTAGGGGATTGATTTTGCGCGCGAGCACAGCATCATGAAACCGATCCCGTGGTCGTGGGGATCACTACAATGGAATTGCACAGTTGCGCAAAAGTGACACCCTGACAGGCACTGATCGCAACACCCAGGAACTGCCAGGAGGTGACCGCAAACCAAGCCCCCAAGCGGCAATTTCTGCCCAGCCCACACAGTCACAGGGCCCGTCAGCAAGAGGCAAACCATTCCAGTAGTGGCACCAGGGGTTGAGTGTGCGATCAAAGGGTGGATAATGGAGAAGAACTGCAACAAACTAGAGGTCTGGAGGATCTAGTTCAACCTTCTCTATAATCCTGTAGACTTCCATCAGGAACAGGTGTAAGGGCAGTAATTCTTTAATCCCAGTATTCCCCTGGTAGTGAAGGAAAGGCATTCTGTACTTCCTAAAACATTCTATTTCATTACCATCAGACATTTTAGAGAGAACCTACTACTCAGACCAGAGGCCTATTCACACTTAGGTCTCTGATATACAATTAGGACAGCTCTAGTACAGCATACTAGAGGCCTAAGTGTGAATATGTCCTGGATTTCAGAGCAAACCTGCCTCATATTATGGTTTGCCAAAAGCCATTCATGTGGGTCTTATCTATGCCTTTTTCCCAGTGCATCCGCAATGGCTGCTATATGGTTTTCATGAAGCACAATGTATGTGTTTGTGTATGCTTGTTGCAGAAACTACACAAACACAGAGAGAACCTGTAAATGTTTTCATCTGTGCTGAAATCCAGGTTCACAAGTGCATGGGGCTGCTCCTGTTTTGTAACCAAAAATGTGTGGGGTGATCTGATAATGACTCTTCCGTCCGTGTTTCTGGCACAGGATTCTTAGCTTGCTGAACTCTGAGCTTTATAGTATTTAATCCCAACAGCCCCAGACCTGACATAGCATTGCCATTAAGGGGCTTTCATGCCTAACAAGGCAAGAGGACAAGATATTGTGTTTGCACAGCAGCTGAGCTCCACGTGGAAAGTCAGAGGGTTGTCAAGGCGGGACTGTGTGAGAGAGACGGGCCTCTGCTGAGCCATCTGGGAAGGCCATGGCCCTGCAGCAGGCAAGGCTAGGAGAACCCTGCACCCTGCTGTTAGGACTTGGCTACAAGTATGTCTGGAGCACATCCCAGGTAAGCCTGCCGCTTGCAAACAGCTTGTGCATCACAGAACTAAGTGTGTTGTATCTGGAAATGGAGTTCCTCTTCTGTGCATGGGCTGCAAAGCTCAAATTCTGGCCTTTAGTGGGGGCTGCGTGAAACAAGAGACGCCTAGGCTAGGGGCGTACACAAATGTATTTTTTGCATTCAACTTCGAGTCGAATAGAATGTTCAAAAATTCGATTCAATTTGAATTTCAAAAATCCAGATTTTCAAAAATGGATCCGGATTATCCTGATCTGCACTTTCAAAAATCCTATTCGCACCCGGATATACAAATGTTGATAAGATTCATATCTGAAATACGAATTTGCTCAAACACGTATTTATCCCTTATGCATCCCGTTTTCATCCTGCATTATATACGCAAATAGGTATAATTTTCATGCACATTCGTATATGATAGATACGGATCTATTCATTTGAATTATTCAACTGAATGTGCAAATTTGGATTTCTGAAAGTCTGATTTGAATTCGAACGTCGGTATTTGATGGATTTGAATTGGATTTTTGAGTTTTCGAATATCGGTTCGCATCCCTACCCTAGGCTGTCGCTGTCTTTGCTGTATGCTCTGTTTCAGAGAGGTATGAGAAATCCTCAAGGGGCTTATAGCCTGGTGACGGTTTAACCTTGCAAACCTTATTTTTCTTTAAATTCATCGAATGTCAGTATTAAAATGCGGGAGGATAATTCCTCTGAGCTTGGGCAAGGCAGTCAGCTTTTTTCGACTAATTCACTGCCACTAGCCCATCCAAAGCCCGAGCCTCTCCTTTGAGAAAGAAATGAGGCACCGGCCAGCTACAGATCAAAACAGAAGTATATACAATGGAAATGTGTGCCCCTGAGATACTTCTGGAGCTACTCTGCACCTATCTGCACATGTGGGTGAACGAGCACACACAAGTCTGCATTTAGAAGACTCTGGCTGCTTCTGAGCTCTACGGCTGGGATTAATAAAAGGAAAAGATCCCTCCTCCTTAATAGACTGCAGCTGCATAAACATTCCCAGAATTCATAGCCAGCCCTGTCTCTGGGAGCCTCCCCTCCCTCCCAAACCAAGTCAAATTCCACCCTCCCCCTCCCACAAATTTGGTGACAGCTGCTCCGGAACTTCCCTCCACGAAGTCTGTAAGCCCGGAGAGCCTTGCTTTCCATTAGGGCATTGTTTGCTCAAGGTGAGAGCCCATGGGAGGAAGAGGTGCATGCTGGGAAAGTGGACCTGGCCCTCTTGTTTGCCAAACCACAGTCTGCAAGCTGTTTGGGCTTCCAGCTCTCCCGAAAGTCTTTGGGGAGGGTTTGGAAGAGAGCAGAGGCACTCTGCTTCCTAGCAATGTTAGCACCGCCAAGTCTTGCACAACCAGACTGGACAGGCGGAGAAGATGGAACCTAAACCTGTCTCTAGTCTGGTCTCTTCTGCAGGTGATGTTGCAGGAACCTGAGCATGAGCAATGAGAGGCTGCTGTTGGAGCGCAAAGCGTCTGGTGGCATCGGTTAGCTGTTCGTAGGACAATCGAGTAACCAGACAAAAAATAATGAGTTAAATAATAAGAATCAGCAACTATGTGAATGAATAAATGGATGAGAAGGAAAGGACACAGAAAGCAGAGTGGTTGGGGAGCCACACTCTTATCTGGGAATACCGGGTTCGATTCCACCCTCCCCTTAAATGGGTGAGAAAAGCGGGGTAGAAAAGCCAACTCGTCTTCTTCCTCCATGAAGCCAGCTGGGTGGTCTTGAGTGAGTCACAGCTCTCTTCTGAGTTCTCACAGCCCCACCTACCTCACAGGTGTCTATTGTGAGGAGAACAGAAGCTTTGTCAGCTGCTTTGAGTCCCCTTAAATGGGTGAGAAAAGCAAGGTAGAAAAGCCAGCTCTTCTTCTTCTTTGCCTCTTTTGCACGCTTTTTTCAGCACCTGCGCAAAATCAGGGAGCAGCCTTTGGTAGGCCATGCAGTAATGTGGCCAGGCATGTGCAATCCAGCCGCAGCAAACACTGGATTCTCTCTCCAGCTATAGCTCCATGCTCATGACAGAGAAAGTTCCCTTCTCAATGGAAACAGCTTTGAAGATTTTTTTTGTCAGAAGTATGGCATTTAAAAGATTTTTAAAAACCCATCCCCACTCACTCTAGGCTCACAGGGTGCTTCCGCACAGGCCTTTTAACACCCATTAAGCACACATTAAGAAATGCGCGTCTGCACATACGTACCTATTTAGCACACTTCCGGTGAGGCGCGTCTGCACAGCAACACCCATTAAGCACACATTGGAAAACCCGCGTCCGCACAGGCGGATCTATTTAGCACGCTTCCGGCGAGGTGCGTCCGCACAGCAACATCCATTAAGCACACATTTGGAAACCCGTGTCTGCACAGGCGGACTTGTTTAGCACACTTCCGGTGAGGCGCGTCTGCACATATGTGTCTCTAATGTGTGCTTAATGGGGTTTAACTGCACACCACATTCAAGGCGGTCTTAATGGGTTTTTTCGGGCAAAAACCAGATTACCCGGACCCGTGTCCGCATACGGGACGGAGAGAGAACACATGAGGCAGGACAGGAAGTCGCCATGTTGAGCTATGCAACGTGGGGCGGAGCCGACTTCTGCGGATGGGAGGCAGGGGCCGGGCACGGCTCCACCCTAAAGTCTGTCCCCCTTACTGGTCGCCGAGCTCCTCATCACCCAGCCTCGCCGGCCGCTGGCCAAGCGCCGTCCCCGGGTGCAGCAACCCACCCCAGGGCCTCCTGCCACCATTGCTGTGCCAGCGCGTGCCCGGTGACGAAAGGCAGTGGCTGTGTCAGGCGAGCGCATGGGGTCTGCAGTGACATGGCGCCCAGCTCCGCTCGGCGCCTGGATCGAGGCCCCCATTACGAGCGGGGTCCGAGCACTCAGGTTTACATGCATGGCGGCCCGTCCTGTATGTGTGGGGCGTGTCACGGGCGTTTTCCGTTGGGATCCCTCGTGCCCATCAAGCCATGTCGGCCGGGCACCGATCCGGGGTCGCAGCGACTGTTCCCTTCCCGGGCAGGGTTGCCATCGGCATCCATTGCTGTACCCTGGGAGATCGTGGTGGGCAAGAGAAGTGCCCTGATGCCAATCTGGCTACCAGTGGTGGGCTCCTTAAATGTACGGAGTAGGCCCTGGCGCCCTGGCAGCGGGGGGGCACTCACCGCGGCCGCCATTCGCAAGGGGCATGTTCCGGGCTTAGCGTTAAATGGAGGCCGGGCAAGCCGCTGCACATCTATCATGATGGAGAGCTCACAGGAGGCCTCAGCCAGGCCAGCGGCGCCAAAGCCAAAGAAGGCTCGGGCAAAGGCCTGGCACCCGACTGCGTCATCGTCCTCGTGGCCAGTGCTAGGGCCCCGGCGCCACACGAGGCTGTCAAACACACCTATGTCTTCCTTGGTGACCGGCTTCGCCACCAGCTGGCCACGCCCCCTGTGCGCTTGGCAGCCCATCAGCAGCACGTGCGCCGGCGGCCGGAAGTTAGGGTAGAGTGACAGCTGCCCGCGCCAATCACAGAGCTCTCAGGATAGCTGCCTGCAAATGTGTGCTACTGTGTCCGCACGGCAAGGGCAGAATCCATGCCCCGCTAGCAACCCTTCCCATGCGTGTGCGGACAAAAGGGGTGCAGGTTGATCCGTATCTCTTAGATAAGGATCTACCAAGATCCAGATCTAGTAAAACCGGATGGCCAGGAACCGCATAAATTACATCCACATCTAGTCTAATCCGGATTCCGTACATCCACATCTACTAGAAACCGTCTTTAACAAATCCCCCTCTATTCTGAACCGGTTTTCATAAAACCGGGTGCAGGAGATCCGGATTTATTTGCCCCTGTGCGGAAGCAGCCAAAGGGAACTATCCTGACTTCAACTCCTATTTTTGTTTCCTTTGTAAAAATGCTCAGTATGTCAAAGGATATATTTAAGTGGGAGTGCTGCTGCTGTGGAATAGCTAGTTGCATCATTCTTTTCCATGGGCCATGTTGGCTGGGGCTCATGGGAGCTGTGGCTCAGCAAAATTTGGAGGCCCATGTGCTGTGGACTATGGCCTGCTTGTGTTTCTGCATTATGGAAAGGCTGCGGCTCAGTGCTTGCAGGAGGGCGTGTGGGGAAAAACAGCCTTTGGAAACTATCTTTTCACTTGCCTTACCCATGTTCCAGTCTGGTGCAAACCAGAAGATGATTCAGACCGATGAAAGCAAGGTTTTCCAACTTGCCTCCTGCTCTTCCCCCAGCTGCAGAAGACATCTTTTTGCACATGCGAGCTTATTCAGCTAGCTTAGCTCAAAAGGTGAATCAATAAATGAGCAGAAACTCTGCCTTAAACGTACTATCTCTAACCCAGTTACCTGCATTAGCATTCTGTGTCATCCACTGGGACACCATGTTTTCACCTTAGGCCTTTTCACACTACACCCGTTCCATTTGGTGGCCTAAGTCACTTCCGGACGCTTTCAGCATTCACTCACACAGGAGCTCCTGGCTCCGGTCTCCGAAGGCTTCGCCCCGACCCCGATTGTGCCC
>MTQE01001339.1:24440981-24459872 GCA_014337955.1 Aspidoscelis marmoratus | reverse complement strand
CCCCGATTGTGCCCATCTGCAGGGCGTGGGCACCTGAATCTAGGCGCCTGTGCCCCGCAGATCAGCTCCCCACCCCCCAATCCCCAAAGCCCCACCCCACCCACCCCCGAACCTGATCTCGCCCATCTACGGGGTACAGTTCACGTGAACTGCTTGTCCAATAGGGGGCCTCGGCGCGCCACGTGGTGCGCGCTCCCGACATCCCCGGGCCCTAAAACTGGAGGGGGGGTCATCTGCGGGGTGTAGGTGCCTACATCTAGGCACCTGCACCCCATAGATGGGCAAGATTGGGTTTGGGGGGTGGGTGGGGTGGGGGTTTGGGGGAGTGGGGGTAGGGAGCTGATCTGCGGGGCGCAGGTGCCTAGATTCAGGCGCCCACACCCCGCAGATGGTCGCGATCGGAGCGGGGGAGGACCCTTGGCAGACCGGAGCGACGCGCTCCGGTCGCCCAAGGGGTTCCTCGCCCCCAGCCAGCCTGACATCGGCCTCCTGCCACCCCAGAATGGGGCTGCCGGAGCCAGGAAGGAGCCATGTCCTGGTGGCTGTGGGAGATGACAGAGGGGAGAGGGGACCCCCGATTCGGTGGTTCCCATCTACCGGCCTCGCCGTGCCGGTGCGATCGCCAGCCCGGCAAGGCTGGTCATCAGCCAACCAGAGGCCAGCTGTGGGGCCGATTTTCGGCCAATGCTGGCCCTGGGGGCATGCCGACAGCTGTCAGGGAAAGAAGCGTGCGTGAACGCTTGTCTCCCCAAACGGCCCGGGACGCTTCGTCCGCGCGGGAATGGATGCAGAGCACTTTAAAGTGCTCTGCATCCTGAACGCGTGGAAGACAGCCCGGGACGAGCCGGGACGCAAACCCGGCCGCGGCAATGCGAATGCCGCGTCCCGGGCTGTCTTCCACGCGTTCAAAAACTGTGTGTGCGAAAAGGCATCTAGATGCAGCTACTGCAGTTTTCAAGCATTCCCCCCTGGCTACCCCTGCTGTGAACAACCTAAAGGTTCTCCACACATTTACCTGAAGCCCAGGAACAGTGTCGTCACATCTCTTTCAGGTGCTGTGGGGTAAGGGGGCATGAACTAGATAACTGTGGCTGCACAATCATTTGCAGTTTCCAGATCACCCTGCAGAATCCAAACCTGAAGCTCAGCTTCTGTGAGGGCAACCTGTTCCAGCCGTTTTGATTTTGCACACTGGGGGAACAAAAAGCGGATATTCCAGGGTGCAAAATATGAACGGGCCCAACTGTATGCAAGGGTTTTTCCCCACTGACTTTCTTTAATCCGGATCTAAGATCATCTGGATGTAAGGAATGGGTCCTGCAACTAATCCGGATCTAGTAGTCCCGTATTAAGGGAGGTACCCCATACATCCCCACGGGCGATGCAGCACCCAACAGCAATGGGTGTTAGCCTGCCTGCAGTGGAAACACCAGAGCACCCATGTGGTGAATCTGGATCGACCCACGTGGGGCCCACCCATTACCCCAGGTTTTTTGGGGGACAGGGAGTGCAATCTCCATGGACAATCTGCTGCAGACTTTGAAGATTCTCCGGAGCCTTTGACAAAGGTTCGTAGGATTGGCATTGCTCTCGCGTGGGGTCCTTCAGAGACGGCTTCAGAGACCGTGCACAGGCTTCGGAGCTTTAGGTTTTGGGACACGCCCCCATTGGTGCGACCCCCCGGAGCCCGCTCCTAAACCCCATTGCCCAATTGTGGTGGAAATGTGCTTCATATAATCCAGATTTGATGCCTGAAGACCCCATTGGAGACCCCTTTCATGAGATCTATAGGAAATCTGGATTATAGGTCCAGATTTCCTTAGAACTGGTGGGGAAAAATGTGGCTCTAATGGGGTGTGCAGTGGAAATGGGGTCTTCCTGTTCTGAGCCTAATGGGTCCTTAATGGGTCCCTAATGGGTACTTAATGGGTACTTAGTGCTAGTGGAACGCGCGCCCCCTCCCCAAGCCATCCAGCCTGGAATTGCATTCATATACAGTTCCCTGGAGGTAAGTGTGAACCAGGCCTTAGACTTGTCTTCTAACACGTACACATGTGATGCAAGTGCTTGCACCAAGAGGTTTGGGTACATGAAGAAGTTAGTAATAGTAGGGCCTTTCTGCACTAGGCCTTATTCTGGAATATATCCTGGAATAGGACCTTGCTGTCTGCCTGCCAGTGTAGACTATGGCAGGCCCCAGGCAAGACCTGCCATACCCTACATTAGCAAGCAGATGACAGACCCCTATCCTGAAATATATTCCAGAATAAGGCTGAGTGTGGAAAGGGCCGTATATACACAGGGTAACAGAGTATAGTTAACTGGAGGACGTCCTTTCGATTATGGCTGGCTTACCCTGTCCATGGCTTGATTTGGTTCTTATGTCCAGACCACAGGACAGGGTTAACTTCTTTGGTTTTCAGCCCACACACGCAGTACGTCTGGTATCGTTTATCTGGAAAAAGGCATGTTGAGATTGTTGTCTTCTTACAGCACATCTTTTTGGAAAGAAGCAAAGCAATACGACTGGCCAAAACAGTACTGTGGTCTTTAAAAGGACAAAAGTGACCAAGAACTAGCATCATCTGTATTTACAGTGCACGGACCCATGTTTTCCAAGGTTCATTTAATGGTTCAAGAATACTGTTTGGTTAGGGGCAAGATACACAGATGCTAGCTAAACTGTTTATATTATTACTAAGAAACTCAATATTATGGTAGTGAAGCTTTTCAGCATGGTGGCTGAGTCAGGGCACTTCCTGGCCAAATCCTGTGCTCTTACCTCTGTTTGGAATTTCTTAATGACAACCTCTCTCTTGCAAAATACCTGTATGTAGGAAACTCCTGCCCACTTCCCTTTGTTATTTTCCATGCGCTTCCTTATGTGTCAGTATTTTGTAAGAGGAAGGATCTCTTAAAGAAACAACAGACACAAGTAAGCAGCTGCTATTATAGAAAACCTGGCATCATTGCTGGGTTTTCCTTATATCAATTTAGTGGTTTTTAAGCACAAATATTTAAGGCAATCCCAGTATAGTCCTGGGAAAACTGCAGGTTTTTACCTGTGTCTGGAAGCACCATTGATGTGACACATGTAAGTGATGCTTGAAAAGTTCCTTTCTTGAGTCACAGCACTCCTATGGCTAAAGTTCATGGAAGTTCCCAACCTCTTGAAACAGCATGCCTCTGTGTACAGATGGAGTAACACTCTTCTCTGTGGGTTACTCATGTGCAGTACCCATCCATTGACTATGGAAAAACCCTAGTCCTCCACTGGGTTTGTAGTGTTAGTGTCATGAAGAAAAGTCCCATTGTCTGCCTGAAGAGTCTAATATTTGGACCTAAGCATTGCTTTTGGTCAAAGAACCTCTATCTGTTTGATCTCTCCAGAAGATTTCTAGCCTTCTGTTGGTCTTAGAGATGCCAACCAACATAAGATGAAGATCCCTTCTACTAAGTCAGTCCATTGGCCCATTTAACTCAGCATGGCCAGGGCTGGGAGACTATGGCCCACCAGAGTTCCCTGACCCCCTCCTGCCAAAACCTCAAGCTGGTCTGATGAATGGTAAGGGCACTTAAGAACTATCTGGAGAGCCATAGTTTGACCAGGCCTTGTTCTGGCAGTAGCTCTACAGGAAGTGAGACTTTTTGCAACCCCATCTGGTGATAAATGAATCAGACATCAGTTAAAAGCATATGCTCTATTGTTAACCCCATCTAGACTCTCCTTGTGCACAGTACTTAGGCCATGTCCCCATGCAAGCCGTTTGGGTCTGAATGGGCACGCATTGGACCGGGTACAGGACCGAGATTGAATCTTGCCCGTCCCCATGCCATTCCCGGTAACGCGGGCTTGGTGCAGATTCAGCCATCCCTATGCACACTGTGCTGAACCCCTGCACATAGGAGCAGTGCCATCTCCTCTTCACCACCTCTCTCCTCATTGGAAGCAGGACTGATGTCATCCCACCTCTGTGCGACCAGTTGCAAATGCCCCTGTGCCACCAGCTGCAAATGCCACATTCCCCCCTCCCTTAGTGGCACAGAAGCAGGACCACACAGAAAAAATAGTAATTTAAGTTGAATAAATTTTTTAATGATTAAAAAACCCTTAAAGCTGCTACAAGGTTTGGTGGCAGTTGAGCAGTTGAGCAGTTTTGTGCACCTCCGCTCCACCCAGGAACCGTGAGAACACGCGGCAAGCTTAAAGGGGACAAAAATCAAGCCATTCTCCTGCTTGCCTTGGCAATTGGGAAATGGGTGGAATACTTGTGTAAAAGAGTCTTGTGGGGCAGTGAAAGCCATTCAACCCCCTCGTCGTTTTGGCTTTAACACCATTTACTCCAAAAAGATCTCAGCTGTTGCGATCTCCAATGCACAGGGTAAGGATGGCAAGCATACTCCACTTCCCAATGATGCGAGTGCCAATCTCCTCCCCAAAGAGCCTGGAACTGCCCCATGCGCAGGCTTGGCTCACAAAGCAATGCATGCCAAACCCCCAAACTGTGCCCAGACCTGTTTTTTCCTTTTTTTAAAAAAATTTTTTGCTGAACCTGAGGCCTTTTTGCACACATGGTTTTGAACGCGCGGAAAACACCCTGGAATGCATTCGCATTGCCGGGGCTGGGTTTGCGTCCCAGCCTGTTCCGGAGTGTTTTCCATGCGTTAGAGATGTAGAGCACTTTAAAGTGCTCTACATCTGTCCACGTGCATTCAAAGCGTCCCAGGCAATTTGGGGAGGGAAGCATTCACACATGCCTGCCTCCCTGACAGCCGCAGGCACGCCCCCCCCCCCCCGCCAGCATTGGCTGAAAATCTGCCGAACAGCTGACGAGGGCCTCACTAATTTCCTACCTTGCCTGGCTGCGGTGGCAAACGCAGGGGTGCGCTGAGTCTGGTAGACGGCAGAGGGGACTGGTGGGTCCCCTCTGCCATCTACCAGCATCGGCTCACCTGCACGATCGCCAGCCCGGCAATCAAGGTGCCTAGGCCCGGCAGACGACCCCCCACCCCCCCAGCCCTCCACCGCTGGGCCCGGGGACGCGCCGCGGCCACGTGCACGACCTACCTCATCGCTGCCTCAGGTTGGAATGACCCTGAGGCCAATGGGAATAAGCACCATGTGGGCGCGCCGTGGCCCATCACTGGACAAGCAGCTCATGTGACTGCTTGTCCAATGACGGGCCGCAGCTCTCCCACGTGGTGTGCGTTCCCGTGGGCCTGGGTCATTCCAACCTGAGGTAGCAACGAGGTAGGGCACGCGCGCGCGCGGCCATGGCACATCCCTGGGGGTGTGTGCGGGTGCTGGGGAGGGTGCTCTGCAGGACTTAGCCACCTGATGGAGGTGCCTACGCCCCGCAGAGCCTCCCCCCCATCCGGACGTGAGAAGTGTTTACTCCGCTTACAAAGTGGAAGCAGGAGTAAACCAGCCCCTTCCCCCACCCAGATCGGGGGCTGGGAGGGGGGCGCCCTTCCCCTGCTCCAGGTGGGCATCAGGAGCAGGAGGGAGGCACACCCCCTCCGCCCTTGATCTGGCTGGGAGAAGCTTTTACTCCTGCTTCCAAAGGGGAAGCAGAAGTAAAGTGGCTCCTTCCCCAGCCCAGATCGGGGGCTGGGAGGGGTGGGGAGTGCCCTCCCCCTGCTCCAGGTGGGCATCCCTGGTGCCTCCCAGGAGCAGGCACTAGGCAGCTCAACGCCCCTCCCCGCCCCCCACGATCTGGCTAGAAAAAGGGGCCCCGTTACTCCTGCTTCCGCTTTGGAAGCAGAGTAAAGTCTTCTCCCGGCCAGATCGCCAGGGGGGGCAGGGGCGAGGGGTGCCTCCTGCCTGTTTCTGGGAGGCATTGGGGATGCCCACCTGGAGCAGGGATAGGGCGCACCCCCTCCTCTGGCTGATCTGGCCGGGAGAAGGCGCCGTTTTACTCCTGATTCCACTTTGGAACCAGAGTAAAAGCTTCTCCCGCCTGGATCGCGGCGGGAGGGGCGGGGGGCTTGTGGGCTTCGGCACCTCAATTAGGTGGCTAAGCCCCACAGAGCCCCTCCCCGGCACCCGCGCTCCCCACCCTGGGGCCTGGGCTGGGAGGGTGGGGGTTCATGTGCGCGGCATAGCTGCCTACATCCAGGCATGTACACCCAGCAGATGGGCGCAATCGGGGTGGGGTGGGGGTGGGAAGCCTTTGTAGACTGGAGCCATGCGCTCTGATCTGCGAAGGGGTCCTGCCCCATAGGCAGCTGCCCTGGGCCCCGGGGTGGGTGGGTGCCCGGTTAAGTTCGTGCCAGCTGCACAGGGCTCAATTGAGCCCTGTACAGCCGGCATGCAGCGGGGCTAGTGGCCTGACTGGGCTGCCCTCCCCTGGGTGCTCACACCCAATGGTAGACAGCTTTGTGGGACGTGTCCCCGCCCCTGGCCGGCCTTTCCCAGCTAAGTAACTTTGGGATGCATTAGCCATTCGCACACAGGTGTGCAGGAACGTGTTTACACGTGTTTCTGGGTTCCTGTGTGTGAATGGGTAAAGCGTCCCAAAATTACTTAGGCCACGTGCACTACATCCGTTCAGGATGTAGTGCGAAAAGGCCTCTGATTTCAGTTTGGACCAAAAACTGCATGGGGATACGCCCTTAGAATATTATGCTAAGATCTGAGAGGGTTGCAATCCTTTCTCAACCATGAAGTCCACCAGATGACTTTAGGCTTCCCTCTCCTAATGTGAATTGCACCATTAAGTTGTTTTTCTAACAATAAATATGTGGCATGATAGGATGTGACTGGAATTAATGCAAAAGGAAAAGGAAAACTATAAAATACCTGAGATGTGTTCGTTCTTCTTATACCTTGCTGTTCTATGTCTTCCACACATTCCACAGTTTCCTTTCAGGGATACTCACCAGAGACCAGACATCCATGTCCGATCTAAAATTCCTCTAGAAACTGGAGTCACTTTCAAAGAGATTCTTATTAAATTCTAAGAAATGTGAAGAAGCTATTGCTGGTGTGGTGGGTCGGGGGAAACTAAAGAGTTAAGGAATGTGAACAGCTCAGGGGTAGAGAATTTTATGGCCTGATGAACCTCAGAAGAGCATTTGGGTGGGAGTAGGGACAATTTCTCCCATTCATGGATCATTGTGATGTCATGTCAGAGGGGCTTGTGCATCTCAATGAAGTTATGAGGGCCACCCAAGATGGACCGGTCATAGTGGAGAGCTCGTACTGGAGTTATTTCCTCAAATGGCAAACCATTCCAAAATCCTTGCCAGGGAAATCCCAACGGAACAGCACTCCAGGAAAAATGATATGACCACTCCAGGAAGACCACCACCCCCTGGTTCGGAAGGTGTCCAAAATATTATGAGTGAAAAGCAGAGGTCAAAAACAAGTAGCTCCAGAAATCATGAAGTGGTTGGGCCAAAGCCAGCAGGAGGCTCAACGGTGGATATGCCTGGTGATGAAAGGAAATCCCAGTGTTGTAAAGAACAATGTTTCCTAGGAACCTGGAATGTAAGACCTGTGAATCAAATCGACGTGAGGTGGTAAGATTGGCATCTTGGGATTCGGTGAACTAAAATGGACTAGAATGGGCAAATTTAATTTAGATGACCATTACATCTACTACTGTGGGCAAGCTTCCCTCTGAAGCAGTGGTTCTCAATCTGTGGGTTGCGATCCCTTTGGGGGTCGATCTACTATTTCACAGGGGTTGTTATGAAGCAGCAACGAAAATATTTTTATGGTTGGGTTAGGTTGGGGTCACTACAACATGAGGAACTGTATTAAAGGGTTGCGGCATTAGGGAGGTTGAGAACCCCTGCTCTGAAGGAATGGAGTGGCCATCATGGTCATCATAGTCGTAAAAGGGTGAGAAAAGCAGTTCTGGGTTACAATCCTAAAAACAACAGAAAGATTTCTGTTCAAATCCAAGGCAACCCACGTAACATCACAGTGATCTAAATCTATGCCCCAACAGTGATGCCAAGGAGGCAGAAGTTGACCAGACCGTTGGACTTTGGAGGAGCCAAGGCTGCTTAGGCATTGCTGTCCATATTAGATTTGCCCACTAGCTCAAGCGCCCTTTTCCCTTCAATAGTCACCTTCTGTTCTGTGGGGATTGGCAGCGTGATGTTTTTGCTGCTTCCTCCCCATGCCTGAGGGTAAGGTTGAGGCAGTAGCAAAATCTTCCCAATTCCCACAGAACATGAGGCAGTTGTGGATTCTGACCATCAAAGGCCAAAAGGTGTTTGAGCCGTTGTGCAAACGCACTCTATGCAATGGTTTCTGGCCAGCTGTGGGATGGAGGGAGGCAAGGGCAGAAAGCATGGACTCTCCTTCAAGGAAGGCTTTGTTCTGCATTGTTTCCTTGCATGAGGGGAGATACCAGAGAGGAAGAGAGGAGAAGGGAGTGAGTGTGGTGGGGATCAGTCTGTGAAGCTTGCTGGACAAAGTAGGGATATGGTACTATGTGCTGTTGTGTGCATGCATCTGCACGCCAGAGGAACTGTTGTCAGCAGACAATCTCACCTCCATCATTGTTGATGTCCTCCCTCCCTAGCCTCTTTCAAGTGCTTTGGAGACAGCCTCCTCTGGTATCTTTGCCCCAGTGCAGCTGTGCAATAGCGCAAGTCTGCAAATCCGGGGTGTCTGTTATGGTGCTTTGCTGCTGTCTACTTGGGAAGATGGCTTCACTGATGAAGCTTCCCACTGGTCCCTATGTGTCCAGAGTCTGGCAAAGGGGAAAGGAGGAAGGCGATGATGTGACAGAGGATCTGGGGGATGGACACAGCACCCCTCTGGAATGTCCACAACCTCAGGAACTGGCCAGAGAAGGAAACAGAAACTGTCCTTCTGTCCACAAAGTAAAGTACAAGTACTGCCTCCAATTGTCCTCTTGAATATTCACACACAAGTATTGGGGCACAAAAAATGCTCCGAGTGCTGGTATAATGTGAATGTAGCAAGGTCTGAAAAGGGAGGAGATAGCTCAGAGAAAAAAATGGAAGAACATTTTATGGGATCTGAAGTCAGGCTGAAAATGACTTAAAACACATGATGCCCATTGCCCCTGGAGATGTTCACAATCTCAGCTTTCACTATCCCGAATAACTGCTCTGTCACTTCCTTCATGACATCACAGTGAACCCAGAAGATGGCCTCAGAGAGGAAAGGGAAGGCATGTTCCTTTTTTGGGATCCATCAAGAGGCATCTTTGGTCAGTACAGAGGCCACAAGGGTGCTGTTACAGCTGGGGTAGGTTGATCTTCCTTGCCATCTACTGTCATGCTCGTGCCATCAGCCCCTCCTATCTGTGTCCTGGGACAATCAGGGCGAGCCAAGCATCCCTGACAGTCAGGGCAAGGGAAGCACGGCTCAGGGGCTCAATGTGGATGCTGACCCTATAGCCCAAGATGGAAACAGCTCGGATGAAGTTGCTGGGCGATGCCCTTCCCCAAGCGTTCTGACAACAACAGCGACAACAGGTGAGATGGTCAGCATGTCTGCAGGCCAGGCACCTGTGCCAAAGGGGGTGTGATTCTCCCGCGTCTTACTTAAACACGCCCCATGCCTGCAGACTTTGTTGCAGACAACGTCTCTTTATCCTGCAACCCCATTTGCGTGCTCTTTGTATTTCTGATCCTTGGATGGACATCTGATACCACAGACCCCCTGGCATCTTGGAACTTGGAATGTTTTACTACGTTTTACTCTTGCTCCCCCAAAGGACTTTGAAACTTTAGATGTTTGCTACTACTGCTCGCCCTGAGTGTATTTGCTTCCTAGCCTTGGCTGGCTTAAGACATGACATCTACCAAATGGGGGCTGCAGCGCACCCCAATGACCTAGGTGCACTCCTTGTGGATTCTTTTCTTTCCCTCTGCATGCATCGCTTTCATTTTTGTATCGATATGCCCCTGCATTTACCATTAAATTCCCTCTACTGGCAAAACTCTCACTTATATAGGTATAATACCATTGTGACCTAAACGGCAGGGCTCCTCTCATGTTCTTGTATCTTACTACAGGAATCCTACCCAATTGTCAAAGCAACCCTACAACTCAGGAAATCTGACACAGACTTCAGCACAATCATCAACTCGGCTTCTAACCTGAGGTGGGTTTTAGGGGATCCTATGTATTCCAATAGTGCTTTTGTATCTGGTGGAGGATTGGTTGAGATAATGGGTCAATCAAAACTGCATGCCAAAAAGCTCCATTTCATAGGATACTGTCATCTAATGACCTCAGGGAAAACTGCTGTTTGTGGACAATAGATGCTAGGGCCAGTTTCCATTGGCATTTTAAAATGGTTTAGAAATGGTTTGGATTCTCTGTGTCCCCATTACCAGTCCGTTTCAGGGGTATTTTGAGGACTATTTGGCTAAAAACAAAATAAATAAACACCTCTTTTTTTAGGTGTTTTTTCCCCTGTTTTTGCTTTTAAAGCCCTTCTTCCTTATTGCTGTGGAAATGCTACAGCAGTATTGGGGCAAATACGTCATGAAACGAGTGGGCTTTCACCCTGTGCAGGGACCAGCCCTTGCCAGATTTGTTAAAGTGCCAGATCCATATTCAGCAGTGAACAATTCAGCCTGATAAGATGTAGCAATTCATCCACTCCACACTTCACGTTGATAAGATAACAAAGGTTCATTTTACACTTCCCCTCGCTTTCTCCTTGCCGGGAAGCACACACTGGAGGTGCCTCTTTTGCCTTGCTGAGGCCTGGGAAGGAGAGAAGCACCTCCCCCGCCATGCCCTGCTGGTGACTGAAGGCACACGTGTGCAGCCAGCCAGGCCAGTGTGCATGCAGCTTTCTCTCTGCTGCTGCTTTTTCACTTCTCTGCAACTCTGCACTTGCAGAGGGGAAAAAAGCACCAGTCCTGAGTTTTCGTGTGTGTGTGTGTGTATACCAGCCGGTGCTACTGGTGATGGGGAGGGGAGGAGAGCAAAGGGAAGGAAGAGGTGTGTGTGTTTGTGTGTGCATGTGTATGCACAGGACTGGCAGGGCGTCTTTTGCTAAAGCATGAGGGGAGGGGAGAGGAGAAGGGGGAGCTGCAATTCTCCACCCTCTGCCATGCCATTGCGGGATCCAATTGGCAGGCAGGGGGTGGGGCTCCGGCTGGCAAGAGGGGGGAAGAAAAGATTCCCTTTCCCTAATGCGATTCCGAACCGTTTTGTGTGGGGACAGCAGCGGGATTGATAGCAATTTAAAGCGATTTAAAGCCACTGAAGTGGGGACTGGCAGAATCCGTGTTTGAACTCCCCCCCCCCATTTTTAAAACATTTTCAGAGGCACGAGTGGGAACTGGGCCTAGGTGTTGGTTTGCCCAGTTCCATTCTCTAGTCAGGGTGGGATGAATCTTTGGATCCAGCTTTGTTTACATTTTGGGCCTGCCCATGGCTTTTTTTTAAAAACTTCATAGCCCCCAATTTATTTCTCTTAATCAGAGCTGGCAATCTTTGGGTGCGTACATGAAGGATTCTGTTTGGCTAGCAAACCCACAATTAAATACATATGTCAAGTGAAATTCACTCTCTGCAAAGGAGAGCAGGTGACGGAATCCTTGAGCTGAGGGAGGTGTTCAGTAGTGCCTGAAGGCCCACAGTTTGCCTCACTAGAGGCCTTTTCGCACACGCGGTTTTGGAACGCGCGGAAGACAGCCCGGGACGTGGCATTCGCATTGCTGCGGCCGGGTTTGCGTCCTGGCACATCCCGAGCTGTCTTCCGCGCGTTCCAGATGCAGAGCACTTTAAGGAAGGGTTAGACCTCAGAACTGGAAGTGCTTTTCTGGCCTCCATAGAACATCACAGGAAGTTAGCAAGACATGCATGCAGGATAGCATGCATTTGAGATTTCCTGAGTACAGGAAAAAAACACCCCGTATCTGCTGATTTCGTAAACACAGTTTTCGTTTCCCACTGTTACCAGATCAGCCCACCCGGCCACCCATGAGTGCCAGAAGGGAAAAGCACCCAGAACCAGGAGGCCTGTTTCAACCTCCAGAAGGTCTATTCCAGCCTCTGTAGAGCATTGGAATAGGCGTGCAATGCCACTGGACACTTCCTGCCCGCCTCCCAATCACCCCTTACCATTTGGGGCAGGCTCTGGTGGCGTTGCACACCTATTCCAACATTCTCCAGAGGCTGAAATAGGCCTTCCAGAGGCCAGAAAAGCACTTCCAGCTGCGCAATCCCCGAACCGGAAGTGCTTTTCTGGCCTCCAGAAGGCCTATTTCAACCTCTGGAGGCTGCTGGAATAAGCGGGCAACGCCACTGGAGCATGCCTCAAAAGATAAGGGGTGATTGGGAGGCGGGCAGGAAGTGTCCAGTGGCATTGCACATTTCTTTTTTCCATCACACAACACTAGAACCAGGGGGCATCTCTGAAGCTGATGGGTAGGAAAGTCAGATCAGACAAGGGGAAGTAATTCTTCACCCAGAGGGTCACCTGTTTATGGAAATTGCTGCCGGAGGAGGTGGTGACAGCTACCAGCCTAGATGGCTTTAAGGAAGGGTTAGACAAATTTATGGACAATAGTTGTATCAATGGCTACTAGAATGGATGCCTAGGGACATCTTTCAGGGTGGGGGGACAAGCAGGACACTTCTAAGGCCATTCGAGAGCAGGAGAAGGTTTGCCCTTGTCTGCTTGAGATGCCCATGGGCAAATGGCAACTGTGTGTGACAGGATTTTGGACTATCTGGGCTGTTGCCTGACCCAGCAGGGCTCCTCTAAGATTCTTATGTTCCTACAGCATTAGCTCAGTCTGGATGAACTGAGGAAGTGGATTCAAAGTGGAAAGACAGCTATCATTACACTTTGGACCCAAATATCAATCACTAGCATCTTTGCACTATGTAAACTTATTGTTATATGCTGCGGTCACACCTTACCCTCAGGGGTAGATGGGAAAATCAGGCCATTTTTTGCCTGGGGGTGACATAGCAGTGTGGCATCATTGGGGGAGGGACTCTGAAGCTTTCCTTTTACCAGGCATAGGGATTGGATTGCATTGGATTGGATTGCATTAGGATGGCAGCAGCAGCTGCTGCAGTAGCAGCACCTTAGGCCTTTTTCTGAAGCTGGGTTTGTTTGTGGCTGAAATGAACTCAGTGCTTGGATTATCTGATTGAAGGATCATCTCATTCCAGCCAAAAAAAGTCCTTGGAAGAACCAGAAATGCAATTTGAGCATCTGGTCTCTGAGGACGTAAGATAGCCTCTGTCCTCCTAAAATCCAAGGTCTGACCATGGCCATAATGTAGTATTTCCTGTCATAAGACACTTCATCTCTCCCTTGCAAAATTCTTGTGCTTGTCAAGCAGATACCAGTAGAAAAATATCTATCATCTACCTACCTGCCTGCCTACCATCTATATCATCTATCTACCTATCTACATATCATTTACCTACCTACCAGTCTACCTACCCACCTATCATCTATCTACCTATTTATCATCATTTGCACATTAAGACCTCAGGTTGAGTTCTGATAACGTGGTTTCTTTAGCTACAGTACAGAAGCAGTTTTCCACTCCCTTCTTCCAGA
The DNA here is from genome assembly GCA_014337955.1 of Aspidoscelis marmoratus. Classification (NCBI taxonomy): domain Eukaryota; kingdom Metazoa; phylum Chordata; class Lepidosauria; order Squamata; family Teiidae; genus Aspidoscelis; species Aspidoscelis marmoratus. Next base: position 24,446,337 of record MTQE01001339.1, on the reverse strand, counting down.
TTCTTTATTCAAAATCTCAGTTCAACCCGGAGATTTGGAGATTCTCAGTGGTTACCTATCCAAGTACTAACCTGGCTTACTTGTGGATAGCTTTTAAAGGTCAGGCAACGTTGTCTAAGTGCTCCCATGTTGCCTCTGTAGAATTGCAGGGAAATGTAGAGTCGGGGGTGCGGAGGAAGCAGTTTTGTCTGAGGGCAGTGGCACCAATTCCCATGTCACTCAGAGGTCCTCAAGCGTGTCCCCCCCCCCTAAAGAATCTGGAAGGGAGAAATGTTTGTTCAGTACCCTTCGCCCTTTCGAAATTAGCTCCTATGTGATAATAACATTCTGGTGGTGTGGCTTCTTAAAAATAGGATGTTGTCCTGTGTTCCAGTGGGGACAGAAGGGCAATAGTACAAGCTCCCTTCCTTCCTGGGTCCCCCCTCCCATAATAAAGCAAACTGGAGACCTGAGTGCATTGGTGAGGCATGAAAAGTTCTCTGGTCAAATTCCCATCATTCCAAATCTGCCAGTACTATCCATGCCCTTTGTATATAGAGATTCTGCTAGGCATGGCCATGAATATTCAAAAACTCGAATATTCAATTCGAATCTGACAAATATGGATTTTCAAAAATCTGATACGGATTTTCAAATAATTCAAATGTGTAGATTGGTATCTGCCATATACGAATGTGCATGAAAATTATACGTATCTAGCGCTTAAAATATGGGATTAAAACGGGATGCATACGGGATAATACAGGATGCATATAGATTTTTATGGAATGCAGACAGATACGCATAACGGATACCAATGTTGTTGACATTAGTATCTTTAAATACAAATCTAACATTCAAATGTACGAATTTAAATGTTATGGATTCGAATCGGATTTTATGACATTCGGATATTAAATATCCAAATTGAATTGGATTTTTTGACATTAGAATCTACTTGGATTCGAATGCCAAAAATGCATTTGTGCACATCCCTAGATTCTGCTCTGAACCACTGAATTGTTGGGTTGTCTACATGTTGTAACAGCATTGGCGATATTTTTTTTCCTGTTTATTCCTGGCATTTCTCATGTCAACAGCATTATATTAGCCAGCTGCTTCTGTGTTTTGACTGCCAAGATATTCAGAATTCTCTTTGAGGGAGCCCAGCAGCTTGTGGTTGTCAGTCGCTACTGCTTTCCTAACCACTGACCTACAGAGGTCTGAGTTAGGAGAAATAGTGTGCCAATGTGCTGTCTGTATTTTGGTTTCCATGACATCGTCTTTGGTGTTCGCTATTCCAGAACTGCATGGATGGCATTTCCACAGGCAGCTAATGTCTTTCACAAGAGCATCAGGACCAGAGGTGATGGAATGTGTAACTTAAATTTTGCTCTATTTACTGTCATTCTGCATTTGATGTGGAAATTCAGAGATCTACCTTGTTCCCAGGGCCTAGATTATACGGAGCTGGGTTTATGTTCCAGGCCTACACTGTCACCAGGCTAACATCCAAGAACCTTCTGGGTGCTTATAATCTAAAACCAATAAGGCAGGAAAAACCTTAGAACTTCCATCAGTATTCTTGTTGCATCCCTGCCTTACTCAGCTTATGCGCATCTATGGCTATATCCAGATGCTGGTTACTTATGCCATTATATTGAGATATTCCAGAACAAAGCATGGATATTACGGAATATCCAAATATGGTGAATAAGCAACCGATGTCTGGATGCAGCCACTGAGAACTGGAGATATTTCCGCAGTGCTTCTTGCTTTGTGGTTTTGCTGCCGAGGCCGCGTGTGAGATCTATGTGTGGTTGCAGGACCATTTGCAACCGAAACGACACTCATACTGTACATGTTTCTCAAAGAGCTACACCAGAGCCTCCTCCCTTCTTCCCTCTGGGCTTCTCCCAACCTCAGGAAAATGCTGTGGAATGTAGACACATATTCCGATGCCGGGCACTCATCAATCACTCCTTTCTATACATAGAAACATGTTTCCCGCACTGCCTTTCTGGCTTTTCTTCTCCCCCATTGCCTAATTGCTATTAAGGTTATCCTTTCCCTGTCTTGCTCTCTGCCAACTTTTGCCTCTTCCTCTCCAAGCTTCCCACCCTGGTTTCATCTCCTCCCCTCCCCCTTTCTAAATCTTTCTTTCTTTCACTCTTTGGTTGTTGCATTCCTCTCCTTTCCTGTGTTCTACTCTTTCATTTCCATGTATGCATTCCGCTCAACACGTGCAAGCATATTCCCTCCCTCTCTCCCTCCCTCCCTCCCTCTCTCACACACATAGAACTCCATCCATTTCAGACTTCAACTGTTGGCTCAGTGCGTGTTTCAGCATCTGGAGTTGTTTGAAGAGAGGAAATGCTCCCCCTCTTCCTACAAGACCTTTGTTCTATAGGCCTTTCCCTCCCTCCCTCCCTCCCTCCCTCCCACTGTTATTCTTGTCATAGTTGGCTTGGTACTGAGGGGTACAGTGGAAAGCGGGGGAAATAGCTGATGGAGAAAGCTGAAGCTGGATGAAAGAAGGCAGTAAAGAAGGGAGAGAGAGAAACAAAGAGGAAGAAATATTTGTACGATGCTACATTGGAAAAAGACTCAGCAAATTGCGTTGTCTGTTGCCGCTGCTGGTTGTTCTGTTAGATTAAGTTAACTTTGTGCAGCAGATTGTAGGGGGCTGGTAGGGACAACCTCCCCCCATCACAAAGTAGGAAAATGTTGTGTTATAGCTGGAGCACTTTCATGCAAGCGTGACACAGAAATCCTAATATTAAGTTCTATTGATGTTTTATATTCCAAGAATCCCAAAGCACTTTCCATGTAGGGTCTGGTGGCGGCAGGCCTGTGAGCACTGAGGCAAGAGGCAAACCAGTGACTTGGGTCAAGCGCTAGTTTGGGACACTTTGCTTAACATCAAAGGCTATTAGAAAATTGCTGGTTAGTCCCTGTCCCTGCTTCCCACCCCAACCCCCAATTCACACTATGGCAACCATCATACACAATGGTACAAAATAAAACCTATTTGACAGAGCAGCTTTTCCCTTAGACCTGCTTGTATTGTATGATACTGTAAAATCACAAAGCGGAGCCTTTCCTGATCCGCTAATTTAGGGATGTGCACAAATATTTGTAACACTAGAAATTCATACAGATTTGGCCAGATTCAGACATTTGAATTCATAAGAACATAAGAGGAGCCCTGCTGGATCAGGCCACAGCCCATCTAGTCCAGCATCCTGTTGCACACAGTGGCCCACCAAATGCTCATGGGCATCTCAGGCAGAGACAAGGGCAAACCTATTCCTGCTCTAGAATCCCAGCAAATGGCCTTAGAAGCGCCCCGGTCCCCCCCTCCCCCAGCCTGAAAGATATACCTAGGCATTTATTCTAGTAGCCATTGATACATCTGTCAGCCATAAATTTGTCTAACCCTCCCTTAAAGCCATCTAGACTAGAAAGCCATCTCTTGTGCTTCTGCACACTGGTCTCCTCCCCACCCCCCATTGTGTCTTTACAAGCTTCACTGCCCCACTGTTTGCTCCTCAGTACAACCAACACTTCTAGACAGCCCCAATCCGCCAACCATGCCCTTTGGCCATTCTGGGTTGGGCAACGAAAGAGACATTGGGGTTCTGGATCCCAATTTCCTCCAGTCTCTAGCTGGGAACCAGGGAAAGAACTACAGCTGGGAGGGACCCCACTTGCCTTCTACTTGGGAGGGAGGTGCTGGTCTACACCAGAGATTTTGCTCAGGAGCCCAATGCAGCCCTAAGCCCTTGGATCCGTATCCAGGCTCTATCTTTAAATTAATTTCATTTGCCCCTACAGGTAGCATGCAATCCTTTCCTACTTCCTTTTTCAAACACTTATTTGCAGCCTAATCTTTCCCAGCTATCAGCTTCCAAAAGGGCTTGTGACACTAAAAGGACTTGGAGCAATTTAGGGTGAGGGTCCTAACAAGGATGAAAGAGTGAAGGAAAGTGACTGAGGCCAACCTGGGGAGAAAAGCAGTTCATGGCTTCAAACTGCCTGCTAGTCCTGGGCCCTCTGATCCCTGGCCCAGAGAGAGAACCTGTAATGCATTTGTGTCCCTGAAGGAAGAAAAAGGGGGGGGGGCAAGGCTTTTGTTGACCTCTTGGGCTGTAGTGCTTTCCCAGGGCTCTAGGATTAGGGTCTTGCTGATTTCCCCCCCACCCAAATAAATTTTAATTTCTGTTCACCTGTTACAATATAAGTTTTTGTCTCATAAAAACATATACAAATAACATACATAACTACAAACAAATGTGAACTATTTACATAATGGCAGCAGTATTTTGTTATACATTGTTTCAATCACTTACATTTGTCTTTAGTTTTGTGGCAAGGTATAATACAAAAACCATTATATTACTTTAATCAAGCAGGAATTTCACAATATGGATTGGAATCATTTTGTTTCCATTCAGGTCATTAAGTTTTGTTATAAATGGGGACCACACTTCTTTGTATTCATATAAGGGTTCAAAGTCTTTTAAGTTTCTATATGGTGATGTAATTAGTTCATTTACCACCAATTCAGCCAGTTTAAGGTACCATTCCAGAATATTTAATGTATCATGGGTTTTCCAATATTTTTTTGGCCGCAATAAACATAAAATGTAGTAAGATTTTATTGTGTGAGGTAATTTCAGTTGAGTGTATTATTTGCAGGAGAGCCATTCCTGCTGTCATATCAAATTGTATGAATCATTAATGGCAGGGCAGTCCCACCAAAGGTGGGCATATGTACCTACTTTTCTGCACCCGTGCCAGCATAATTTTGAATATTGTGAGGTCATATATGAGAGCCAGACCGGTGTCAAATACGACCGTGAAAGTAATTTGGAATACTGTATATATATATTCCAAATTGTGGACCAATGTTTTTCTGTAAATTGGATATTAAGATCTGCTGACCATTGATTCTGCACATGGGTAACATCACATATTCTAACTCTACTAATATTTTGTAAATTGTTGCCGCACCTCCTTTTCCCATGTTTTTAAGGATATCAAATATAATTTCAAAGTCTGTAATTGGCTTATTTACATTTCTCTTTATGATTGGAGATTCCAGTGTACTGTATGTATTATCGCTCTGGCTTGAAACCAAGAGCTCTCTTGGGGTGTTAATGTGTTTAAAATGTCTTCTTTTTTACTGTTTTATTTTGTATAGTCCTTGTTCTTGTAATTTATCCCAGTTATAGGAGGGTATTATGCCTGCTACTTCCGTTACATAGCGTAATGGCATTTCTTGGGATAAATATGGATGCAATTTCGCTCTCCATTTGTGCCAGACTACTAATGAACTTCTTAAATAAGAATTGGGAATGTGTTTTAGTAAATA
>MTQE01001339.1:24428995-24440610 GCA_014337955.1 Aspidoscelis marmoratus | reverse complement strand
AATTTGTGTCCACCATTTTCTTTCTGCATATAGGGTGTGAAAAAGATGTTGTAGTTTGAAGGCATCATAATATAATGTGAAATTTGTTAGGCCCCAGCCTCCCTTGGATTGATGTTTATAGGTGATCTTTTTTGGCATTTTATGACATTTGCCTGCCAACACAAATTTGAGAATATGAGGCCTTTTCGCATTACAGCCAGAACCGCTGTAATGCACTTGGGCTAAGTCACTTTGGGACGCTTTACCCATTCACGCATAGGCAGGCAGGAACACCTGTGAGCGAATGGCTAAAGGGTCCTGAAGTTACTTAGCCGGGAAAGGCCGGCCAGGGGTGGGACGCGTCCCACAAGACTGACTGCCATTGAATGCGAGCACCCAGGGGCGGGCAGCCCTGTCAGGCTGCTAGCCCCACTTCGTGCTGGCTGTACAGGGCTCGATCGAGCCCTTTGCAGCTGGCACAAAGGCACCCGGGCACCCACCCCGGGGCCCGGGGCATCTGTCTATGGGGCAGGACCCCTTCGCAGATCGGAGCGCATGGCTTTGGTTTACAAAGGCTTCCCACCCCCTCCCGATCGCGCCCATCTGTGGGGTGTACGCGCCTGTGGGATGTAGGTGCCTACGCTGCATAGATGACCCCCCACCCTCCCACCCCGAGCCCCAGGGTGGGGGGTGCGGGTGCCGGGAAGGGGGCTCTGTGGGGCTTAGCCACCTGATTGAGGTGCTGAAGCCCCACAGAGCCCCCACCCCACCCGCCCCGCGATCCCGGTGGGAGACGCTTTTACTCCGGTTCCAAAGTGGAACCAGGAGTAAAGCGGCACCTTTTCCCAGCCAGATCGGCCAGGGGAGGGGTGGGGGGGTGCCCTCCCCCTGCTCCAGGTGAGCATCCCCAATGCCTCCCGGGAGTAGACGGGAGGCAGCCCCGCGCCTCTCCCCCCCAGAGATCTGGCCGGGAGAAGACTTTGCTCCACGTCCAAAGTGGAAGTAGGAGTAAAGAGGGGGGGAGTGGCGGGGGGCTGCCTCCCGCCTGCTCATGGGAGACAATGGGGATGCCCACCTGGAGCAGGGGGAGGGTGCCCCCCCCCTCCTAGCCCCTGATCTGGGTGGGGGAAGGCGCCACTTTACTCCTGCTTCCACTTTGGAAGCGGAGTAAAAGCTTCTCCCGTCCAGATGGGGGGGAATCTCTGCAGGGCTTAGGCACCTCCATCAGGTGGCTAAGCCCCGCAGAGCTCCCTCCCCGGCACCGCCACCCCCCACCCTGGGGCCCGGGGATGCACTGCGGCCGCGCACACGACCTACCTCGTCGCTGCCTCGCGACGAGGTAGGTTGTGCATGTGGCCGTGGTGCGTCCCTGGGCCCTGTGGTGGGGAGTGGGGGGTGGTGTGTCATCTGTGGGGCCTAGGTACCTTGATCTAGGCCCCTACACCTGACAGAGTGTCGCGACTGGGTAGGGGGGAGCCTTGGCTGACTGGAACAACGGGGTCCAATAAGGGGCAAGGGGAAATCGATCTTGGTGCCTCCCTGAGTCCGGCAGCCCCATTGGGGCTGCTGGAGCCAGGAGGGACCCACCTCCCCCCCACATGAGGCCATCACCTACCTTGCCGGGCTGGGGTGGCAATTGCACAGGCGCGCCGATGCTGGTAGACGGTAGAGGGGACCCACCATCTACCAAGGTCGCTCCCAGTAGACGGGGCCTACGAATTGGTGGGTCCCCTCTGCCGTCTACCAGCATCGGTGCACCTGCGTAATCGCCACCCCACCCCGGCAAGGTAGGTGATTGCGACCCCCATCAGCTGTTCGACCGATTTTTGGCCTATGCTGGGGTGGGGGGGCGTGCCCGCAGCTGTCAGAGAGGGAAGCGTGTGCAAATGCTTCCCTCCCCAAATGGCCGCTGATGCTTCGTGCACGCAAGAACAGATGTAGAGCACTTTAGAGTGCTCTACATCTTGCATGTGTGGAAAGCACACCAGAAGGGGCTGGGACGCAAACCCAGCCCCGGCAATGCCAATGCCGCGTTCCAGGGTGTTTCAAGCGGTAAGTGCAGAAACACCCTGAGAGTGTTGAGCTGGAAGTCTCACTAGGGGAAATAAGAAGAACCAGGGCCCCTGCTGCTTTACCAAATTGCCCAGCGCAATTACTGATTCAGGGGGTCATCTTCTTCCAGTAAACGTATTGCTTCACTGACTGGGTGTGGTCATACATGGATGATTTAGGAGCACCCAATCACAGCTGCTCTGCTTTAGGCTAGAAGTGCAACGACGTCCTCGGCTTCTGGAATCCAAACAGCATTTTGTAGGACAAGTGGGCAGATTTGTTTTCTTAAGCAACAAATGTTTATTTTTACATACTACATCTGACATCTGACGTATCCAATAACAAACAGCCTGACAGTTATGTCTAAGATAACCATTATTTCCATACGTTTATTTTCAATAAAGACTGAGAGTTGAGAGATGTTATGAAGAACATTTAGGGTGCATCCAGATGGGAGAAAAAAAAGCACCATTATGGCACTGCTGTGGTGGGGTTACCTTGTGTATTGTGGGCAGCCCCAGAACAGTCCTGCTGTTTTGCTCCTAAAAAGTCCTAAAAACTACTGCAGGGAAATCCAACCCTTGGTAGCAGGTTTGTCTGCAATAGTGCATTTTTAATTATTTACCTTTCTGGACGGAGCAACGATTGGCGCTCCTTCCAGCATGTATGTGTAGAGGCTGAAACAGCCGCCCACACATGTGCGGAGGTGGTCAAGTGCACATCCGGGAATTTGATGGCAGCCAGATCACCGAGATTTCACATGACTAAAACACACAGAGGCCGCATCCCCACATACTCCATTTAGTCCGAATTGGATAAAATTTAGTTTGAATATGGAGCTGAGATCGAATTGACCCATCCCCATGCAATTGACGAAAGTGCGGGCTCAAGTCGAATACCCCTGTCTCTGTGCAAACCGCGCTAAACCCCTGCTCAGAGAAAGCATTATTTTCTCTCTGCCCCCTCTCTCCTGTGCCACCCGCTGTAGCAAGAGCAGGGAAATGACATCCAGTGCCCCTTCCCCGATTGCAACTGCTGGGTATTAAACAGAAACGAGCCTCTTCTTTCTGCGATCTGATCGCCAGGCAAACGTAAAAGAACTGATGGCCCCAGTTTGACAGGTTAAGATGCAGCAATGCGGGGCGGGGGGCTGGCCCTTGCTGTCCCATGAACCTCTTCCCGCAAGCCGTATTCCACTCCCGCACTCCAATCACCGGCAAGCAGCTTCTGAAGTTTGCCAGCTAAAAAGCTAACCAAAGCCGCCACAATGTTTAGAGGCAGTTTAGCAGAGAAGGGATACGCACAGATGTTCTAAGCATTCGAAATCCGATCAAATTCTATCGAATGTGAACATTCAAATTCAAATAGAACATTCAAGTTTAAACATCCAAACAAATGTCGAATGTTCTGAAACATTCGTTCGAATGATTCGAAACATCTGAATGTACGAATCTCATACGTATCTGTACACATTTGTGCTTATAGTACGGGATAAATCGGGATGCATATGAAATGCGTACAGATACGTATAACGCATATGAATGTTATTGATATTTGTATCTTCAAATTCGAATGTTATCGGATTTTGTTGCATTTGGATTCTAAACATTCCTAATCTGAGGTGCCACACACCTCAGGTGTCGACGGTCCTGATGCATGCACAGTTGCGCAGGGACCACAACCAAATGGCAGCTCCATGAAGAGGACCGTCCCTGCAATTGAATCAAGGTAAGCATTCAATCTTGGGGAAAGGGAAGGGTAACGGTGACTAGCACTCCAAGTGCGAGCGCTAGTCAACATCAGTTCATCGTGCTCCTTCCCCGTCCAGCGGGCTTGAAGGGAAGTGCAAAATTGCCCCTGATTAGAGAAGGCAGACAGAAAGTCCCAGTCTATGCATTTTTTCCTGCCTTGCATAGGCAAGTACAGGTGCAGAAGTATGACAACGCATTGGGGAACCGGAGCTGCACAATGAAATGTGGGGAGGATGCTCTGATCACTGTGATGTGCAGAAACTCCCAAGAAGTGGGCGAACTGGTAGCTGCTCTACCAGCAAATGGCTTGGTGCAACTTTGTCCCGCCTTTGTCCCTTTTGAGAGGCTGGTTCCCATACATGGGCTGCATCTTGAATGAGCAAAAAGCTGAAGGATCCTTGTGGTTAGTGTCAGACTGTTATCTGCTAGTCTCCCAGTTTAATTCCATACTCTTACACAAAGCCACCTGGGGGACCTTGGGGTAGTCACAACTCTCTTTCTGGGCTCTCACAGCCCCACCTGTCTCACAGGTTGCCTGTGATGGGGAGAAGAACAGAAGGTTTGTCTACTGGTTTGAGTTCCCTTAATTGGGTGAGGAAAGTGGGGTATAAAAGCCAACTTTTCTCTGTCTTCTAAAGACGCTAGGAACCTTTTTCAGTGAATACTCGTCTAAAGTGAGGTCATACATGTGTTGCATGCCAGGATCAGGTGTGCCTTTTTAGCTCCACTTATTTTTGTAAATTCAGTGCTACGTTCTTATGAAATGAATCCCCCCTACTTATCTGAAAGATCTCACATGGGATCTTTGGAGCTAGGTGAGTTCCATTAAAGTGAGTTCCCTTCCTGGCAAGATCTACTGATTGCATTTGTCTGTACGTTTCTTCCAACAGCTGTGGCAAAGTTGAATGTTTGGTTAAAAAGCAGCAGTGATAGGGCAGGATCAAAATAGAAAGACATGTTTATGGGGTTGCCAAGCACCCTCCATGGCAGGGCTGTTGTGCTTCATGCAGTGGCCCCAAGAAGCAACAGGGTGGCAGCTGCAACATCCCTCCTGAAACAATCTCCATATTTTGCTCCATAATCACCTGTTTCATAACTGTCTGTCGGGGAGATTGCCCAGATCAAGGAGACTGTCTGGAATGAGTCAGTTGGCAACCCTAGATAGCAACAGCTGTAAGTGCTTTGTCACTGCCCTTGGTCATGCAAAGGGCACCTCTGGCACTCTGCACGATGCAAGACTTCAAGGAGCAATTTTTCCTCTGTATCTGTAGGAAAATTACCTGTGGAGGACAAAGGAAGATACTGTACTTAAGAAGTAACAAAAGGCCTCTTTGCACACGGGGTTTTCAAACGTGTGGAAAACACCCCGGAACGTGGCATTCGCATTGCCGGGGTTGGGTTTGCATCCCAGCCCGTTCCGGTGTTCTTTCCACATGTTCGAGATGTAGAGCACTTTAAAGTGCTCTACATCTGTTCCCGTATGCACGTAGCATCCCCGGCCATTTGGGGAGGGAAGCATCCGCACATGCTTCCCTTCCTGACAGCCACGGGCACGTGCCCCTCCACCAGCATTGGCCGAAAAATGGCCGAACAGCTGATGGGGGTCGCGATAATTACCTATCTTGCCAGGCTGGGGTGGGGTGGGGTGGCGATCGCGCAGGCGTGCCGACGCTGGTAGACGGCAGAAGGGACCCATCAATTCATGGGTCCCCTCTCGTATCTACCAAGGTCGCTCCCAGTAGATGGCGCCTACGAATTGGTGGGTCCCCTGTCCCATCTACCAGGGTTGCCGACACTGAATTCAACTCTGCCATCTACCAGCATTGGCGCGCCTGCACGATCGCCACCCCAGCCCGGCAAGGTAGGTGACCGCCTCATGCGGGGGGAGGTGGAGGTGCCTAAGCCCTGCAGAGCCTCACCCCCCATCCAGACGGGAGAAGCTTTTACTCCATTTCCAAAGTGGAAGCAGGAGTAAAGCGGCGCCTTCCCCCGCCCAGATCGGGGGCTGAGATGGGTGGGGGGGGCACCCTCCCCCTGCTCCAGATGGGCATCCCCAATGCCTCCCAGGAGCAATAGGAGGCAGCCCCGCACCCCTCCCCCCCACAATCTGGCCGGGAAAAGGTGCCCTTTACTCCTGCTTCTGCTTTGGAAGCAGAGTAACGTCTTCTCCTGGCCAGAACGCTGGGGGGGAGAGGCATGGGGCTGCCTCCCATCTGCTGCTGGGAGGCATTGGGGATGCCCAAGTGGAGCAGGGGGAAGGCGCCCCCACCCTTCCCCTGGCCGATCTGGCTGGGAGAAGGCACCACTTTACTCCAGGTTCCACTTTGGAACTGGAGTAAAAGCGTCTCCCGCTGGGATTGCGGGGTGGGAGGGGTGGGGGCTCTGCAGGGCTTCGGCACCTCAATCAGGTGGCTAAGCCCCACATAGCCCCCTCCCCAGGAGGGTGGGGTGTCATCTGCGTGGCGTAGGCGCCTACATCCCGCAGATGGGCGCAATCGGGGAGGTGGGAGTGGGAAGCCTTGGTAGACCAGAGCCACGCGCTCTGATCTGCAAAGGGGTCCTGCCCCATAGACAGCTGCCCCAGGCCCTGGGGTGGGTGGGTGCCCGGGTGCCTTCGTGCCAGCTGCAAAGGGCTCGATCAAGCCCTGTACAGCCGGCACTAAGCGGGGCTAGTGGCCTGACAGGGCTGCCCTCCCCTGGGTGCTCGCACCTAATGGCAGGCACTCTTGCGGGACGCATCCCTGCCCCTGGCCGGCCTCTCCCGGCTAAGTAACTTTGGGACGCTTTAGCCATTCGCACACAGACGCGCAGGAACATGTTTACACGCATTCCTGCCTGCCTGTGTGTGAATGGGTAAAGCGTCCCGAAGTGACTTAGCCCAAGTGCATTACAATCGTTCCGGCTGTAATGCGAAAAGGCCTCAAGAGGCCAGCAGCTGGTAAAGATCCAAGGCCTATTTGCATAATTAGGACAGTTCTGGGACAGGCCATTCGCTCTGGCCAGAGGCGTTCCCAGACAGAAGTGTCCCGGTCTGTCCCAGACCTGCCCTAATTGGGGCCACACCCATTCCAACCCATCCCCAGGCATACCTGATCTGCCGAGCAGGGAGAGCATTCTCATTCTCCCTGCTGGGCAGCTCAGGAAGCCCACCTCCGGGCTGCTGCCATTGGGTGGTATCGGCCCGCTGGCTAGCAACCCGGTTCCAGGGCGGGCCTGGCCTGGCCCGGGAGCGTGTTGGGGTCTTGCAGGCTCCTGCTGTCTGCATGGGGGTAATGGTGCAGTACGCACCTGCGGAGAATGCAACAGACCACTCCAGGCAAGCAGCAGGAGACCTGCCTGGACAGGTAAGTGGGGCTGGGGGGTTGGGGGAGGCGCACATACCCCTGGCCGAGGGCAGACATGGGGAAAGACCACACTGGCTGGCATCTGCCCGATTGGGCCAGGAGGAGCCTGCGGGACCACAACACGCCCCTGGGGCAGTCTGGTCCTGCTCCCAGAACCAGCCTGCCACCTGGCGGGCATCACTGCCCAATGGCAGCAGCCCAGAGTGGGCAGTCCAGCTCCCATGACGGCAGCAGTAGCTGGTGCACATTGGGTACAGCTTGACCATTCACACTTTAATGTGTCCCTTACCAGCCAAGGTGTGATTGGTCAAGCTGTCCCCAATGTGTACCAGCCTTAGTACCAGCCAGATGGCTGAGGTGCAAAAAAGCCTCCAGTGTCTTTCTTTCTTTACTTAAATAACCTTAAATCCTGCTATTTACAATCTCAAGGTGCCTCTGGGTCTAATAAAGATCCTGTGCATTGACTGCTTCCTGCTGTCCCCACCAGATGCGGGAAGCAATCGCCAGCTTCTTTCATGACCGTTTCTCCTGCCAATACCCAGATGTGCCCACCTACTTCCCTTTTCTTCTTCTTCTTCTGTGCTTGGCTAACTTCCACGTTTGCAACAAGAACAATATTTACGTGACATTCCCATTATTATCCCTGAAGACTCGTGGATCTTAGTTTGCATCTGGAGGCACCCATATGCCACCTCCAGACGCAAATTGGATAGGCTGCTAGGAAGCAATAATGTCACTTATTGCATCCCCAGCATTATCACAGTGCTTTCTTTGTACATTTTTGTGATGCACACATCTGGGTATTTGGGTGGCACTGTATCCCCAGAAATATGTGTCTCCACTACCATACATGCATAACCATCTATTTCACCTTCCACACACATACAGTAGATGGAGCTATAATGACCACTCCAAGCACAGATAAGAAACTGCACTATTGCTGGAAAACCTATGATCAGTGCTGGGCTTCCTAGCAATACTTTTTATAGCTTTTTAGGGAAGATATGACAAGAGCTATGGTGGGGTTGCCTCAAATACATGTGACAACCTCACCATGGCTGTGGTCACACCTATGATTTAATCCAGCTTCAGTCCACTTTCAGAGCCAGAGAACACCTCAGCAAAGTGACCAGGAATTTTCTTTCCACATTATCTATCCCGAAGGTGAATTTTCTGAGCTATTTAACCCTGAAAGAAAACAGCTTGTCACTTTGCTGATGTGTTCTCTTACTCTGAAAGTGGACTGAAACTGGATTAAATTTAATGGTGCTAAATTCCCTCCGTCTGCATGGGGCCATAGGGAGCATCCCCATGCTGAAAAAACTGTGAGGCGATCGCGAGATCACCTCGGTAGCGTCCCCAAACAAAGCACTAATACGTGGCACACGGGAGTCAATAAGTGTTTAAAACCCCCACTTCACAAGTGTTTTCCTTGTGAAATAGGGGGTTAACACATATTGCCCAGGGGTCATGCAGATGTTCCTGGGTTATTAGCAGGCGGGGCTTTGTTGTCCCCACCGCTAATGCCATGATGGCAACGAGCACAGCCTCGGAAAAATGTTTAATATTTTAGTGGAGCTGTGCTTGTGCGCATGACAGCCCCTCTATCCACCTGGCAGTTGCCCAGCTGGCAGGTGGGCATAGGGCACCCAACTGGGCAACTGCCAGATTGATAGAGGGGCTGTAAAGAGCGGGGAAGCTTTTTAAAATAGACACAAGAGCTGCATCCATTTAAAAAATCTTTCCTGCTCGCGGATGAGTGAGCGAGCGAGGTTATTTTCCCATTCATCCCCTCCTTGTCCATGGCCAGCAAAGGAGGAAGTGATGAATGCTGAAAGCGTCCGGAAGTGACTTAGGCCACCCGTCCTACACCCAAATGGAACGGGTGTAGTGCGAAAAGGCCTCTGGCTTGCTCACTTTGCCGGTGGACAGATGAGGAGATACTGCAATGCTCCTCTCGCTGCTGTCGCCACTGCCACCATTCCCACCATTCCATGGGAACAGGCACTTACGGTTTGAATCTGTGTTGCCCCAAACCACATGGGGACGCTTTATCGCGTGTCACGTGGATTTTTATGACGCACGTCACCAGCAAAACAACCAGCTTCCATGGGGACACGCCCATAGACTCTCTTAAAGCAGCAATCACAGACAGAAACAATAAAACATTCTTACATGAACAATTGAAATCGATATGATATTTAAAATTCTGTGAATATAAAACAGAGCAGCAAAAGCAAAACCACATAAAATAACTGCAGTCAGGCTTCCTTGGATCAGATGACCTCTGAGGTCATTCCAGTTTTATGCTTCTGTGTAGGTTTGGCCAGTGGACCCAGGCAAACAAGTCACTTGCCCAGGAAGTCTAAGGCCATCTCGCTGCTCAGGTGTGTCTCTGTATCCCACATATACTGCATCTTCCCTCAGAGCCCTGGCCTTTTGTGTTCTTGCCCCGTTAAACTTCTTCTGAGACTTGGGTGTTTCAGAACAGGTCATTTTAGGCCTGGTAGGAGACAATTGCAGATTGTGCCTTTCTCTTGTCCAGCCTGTTTCATTCTTTTATTAACCTCTCAGGTCCTGGGGCGGATAATTTGTTGACACAGCACCACACACACACACGCCCATGCTGACCTGATTATTCCTAGGTGATGGGAGAGCGTCAGACAGGCATGTTTCAAGCTCCCCACCACCTGGAAATAAGTATTGCCCTGTGGGACAGATCTGGCCTCTTGCCCTTTTGTTATCGGTCATGACCTTTTCCTCGGAGACGCCAGATTTCTGTACATATCTGTGCTGGCAATCAATGCGTCTTCACACTCTGCAGAGGACCAAGATTGCCTGCCTGTCTGCCTGCCTATCTATGGCTGTAGCTTTACCTCACCTTGTCTCAGAAAACAGAAGCAAAAGGAAGGCCCATCCTCCCGTAACATGAGGGTTCTGTTCCACCTTTGTAGGAAAATGCATGAGAAAAGCAAGACTTCAGTGAAAATCTGGGGGTAGGGATACTGTGCCAAAAGCGTCCATTGACTTCCCTTGTGGCCGGGCAGCCCTGTTCAGAATTAAATTGACTTGAATGAGGAAGGGTTCTCAAGTCAATGGAGAAAAGCAACCAGAGGCCTATTCGCATGAGGGCCTCTGGAATGCCTGTAGGATGCTGCGGGACAGAGCATTTGCTCTGCTGTGCTGGCGGTTTGGTTCAGAACTGCCCCAGCGCATCGCAGGGTGTTCCAGGCTAGCCTAGGACATCCCACAGCTTTTCAGGAGGGAGAGCATTTGCACGCTCCCTCCGGAACAGCTGTGAGCCCCACCTCATTTGCCACAGATGCACAATGCCACCCGCCAGGCCCACCACTTCAAACCCGTTGATGAAGAGGTCAGTGGGGTGAGCATGCCTGCACCCCCAGGTAGGCCCATGCCTGGGTGTGTGTGCCCAGGGGGGTCCCTGCAGGCTCTAGGAAACCTGATCGCGTCACCTAGAGTCCACAGGAACCGGGGAAGGGACAAAAGAGGCCTGCCCGCCCCTGGGCCGAACCTGACCCAATGGCGACTGGCCTTTTCGGGTTAGGCTGCGCAGGGATGGGTTCTGCATTCACACCTAGGGAGGTAGGAACGCATCCTCACACGTTCCTTACCTACCTAGGTGTGAGTGGGAAATGCACCCCGCATGGCCTAGCCTTCGTGCACTATAGCTGTTTGGCTATAGTGCGAAAAGGCCTCAGTATTCAAGGAGGCAGAGCCCAGAACGGTAATGCCAGAACACACAAATGTCTTGCTTGAAACTTCTACCACACATATGCCAGATGCCCCTAAGCAAAGTCTTTCACAAGAGGCCTAGTCAGACCTTCCCCTCCAGACAAGTATTTTTGGGTGTTTTTCCACCGCAGCCCTTAGATCCGAATCTAAGAAGATCTGGATGTAAGGAATGGGTACATTCCTTAATCCGGATCTAGTAGATCCAAATTAAGGGAAGCACCCAATGTGTTTCCACGGGAGCAATGGGTGCTAAACCCCCTGCCGTGGAAACACCTTTGCACACATGTGGGGAATCCAGATTGACCCACAAGGGGTCTGCCTGTCACCCCAGGTGTTTTGGGGGACAGGGGGTGCAATCTCTGAAGTCCCTCCGAAGTCCTTCCGAAATCCCTCCGAAGTTGCCTTCGGAGGTTAGCAAAGGCTCCAAAGACAAACCCCTTGCGAGAGCTTGCATATTAATTAGCTCCTTGTGAGCAGGGATGAGTCAGCCTCATTAAATATGTACCTCTTTCCATGCTTGAAGGTAACAGTCCGCTTTGTTCTCCCTTTGTTCTCGAGGGTTTGTCTTCGGAGCCTTTGCTAATCTCTGAAGTTGCCTTCAGAGGGACTTTGGAGCCTTTGTTAATCTCCGAAGGCAACTTCGAAGTAACTTTGAAATGGCTTTGAAATTACTTTGAAATGATTTCGAAGCCTAGGCTTTGGGGCTCCCCCCATGGGTGCCCCCTCCCCCTAGCCT
>MTQE01001339.1:24410171-24420468 GCA_014337955.1 Aspidoscelis marmoratus | reverse complement strand
GGTGGTTTCCATGCCATGACCGGGCCTGAAGCCAGATTGAAATGGGTCTAAACTTTCATTTTATGGTAATTTGGGAGTAGCAGAATTATTGGGTCCTCATGTGAAGATCTACCTTCTTCAATGCTGGATCTGAATTGTACCCTTATCTATAGGAAAAAGTATGTGCTTTCCAGTATGCTTCCGCATCTCCATCCACTTTTTCTCTGGATGGGGAAATGCAGACATGGGGCAGCAGGAGACGCAGCTTAGTGCCTGAAACTCACTCAGAAACCCAAGTGCATCCAGTGCAACCAAATCTGGGCAAATTCTGTTGTAAATTCTGATCTTAGTTCCTCTACATAATCCTAAACGTTTGGACTTAGCAGTGGCTGAAATACAACCATTCCTTGGGTGTTGAAGTATGTAGCATTTTTAGAGCCGTGAGGCTGGTCTGAAAGCATTTATTCAAAACATATTTATTCTTCTCTGGGGCTGAGCTCTGAAAAAAACAACTCTTTTTAAGTTTGACTCTGAAGCCAACTGTATGCATGGTGCCAATCCTGCCTTCATTTTCAGCTGGGATTTCACCAAGAAATCTCTCCTTGCCAGGATCACCAGAGCAGTTTAAATCTTTAAAAATAAGCTTCTCTGTTGTTACCATTTAATTAACAGTGGCACTCTAACAAATGTCTTCTCAGAAGTAACTCCCATTGTGCCTAATGGTCTAGGGAAAGGGAAGTTAGGATCTTCGGGTAAGGCAATGAATTGGTTCTATCACAAAATGAATTTCAAAGGGAAGACAGATGACCCAAGTCCAAAGCCGAGAGGAATCTATAGAGAAACATACTCTTGAGTTCTTTTTTGATATCATGTCTGTCCACATATTGGTCAAAGGGAACCTCCCTGGCTCCATTTATGCCACAGTTCACCACAGTTCACCATTGCATTGTGGGATTTGGGTATCACCGATAATGGCTGCATCCAGATGTCAATTACTTATTCCGCTATATTTGGGTATTCTAGAATAAAACATGGATACTCTGGGGTATCCATGCTTTATTCTGGAATATTGAAATATAGCAGAATAAGTAACTGACATCTGGACACAGCTCCTGGAGATGAAATGGACTCAGTCTCTTCCCACTACAACTTCGGAATCAGGTTTTTCTCCTCCTTGAGCTTCCAGTTTTGGCCAAACACCACAGTACCCCCATAAAGTTACTGTGAGGCCTCATACGATCGCTGTGTGGAGGATCAAGGTGTTGCTGACGCTATGGAAGCGAAGTCAAGACACAGCAGCTGCTCCGGTCTCACAAGCCCATCCTGATGGGAGCTGGAACAGAAGTCTGGCCGCGAATCCAGCTGCTCGCCAAGCCCTCCTTCATGCAGTTTCATTAAGCAACTCTGGTTGACTCTTTGCAACTGTGAGTCATTTAAAGAAGGGCTTTTTTGTCTGCACGACTGGACAGCCTTCCCGTCTGCTGGAAAGGAATTTCATATTCCACCGCCCCCCCCACCACCTCCAAATAGCTCCAAGTCTGTAACAGTTTATTGCACAAACAGCCCCACACGCTTGTCCTACACGAATGGCTGTGCGTGTGGAGGGGAGAGGAATCCACCAGCACAGATCAAACCTCTCCCCTTTCCTGCCTTTCCCTGGCAGCTGGGATTCTTAATGTGTTAAGCAGTCCGAGGGAGAAATCTCCATTTCAAAGCCCGTATGTCAACTTTAAAAGGGAGCACACAAATGTCCCTTGCAACTCCTCCTGGGGGGAGGGCAGAATCATTCATGTGAATTTTTTTTAAAAGGTGAAACTATTTTATTTTTATTTTTTAAAGCAAGATCGGGTAAAATCTAGAGATTTTAGAGCAGGAAAGACAATAGTTTCTTTCTGATCCATTGCAACAGATTGTGTCCCCAATAACAACAAGGAGAAGATGGCCAGTGTGAACGATGGAACGATGGATATATTGGGCTTCCTCTTCTGAATCTTCACTTAGTGAAGACCAGAGGAAAGAAGAGTTGCAGAGGAGGGAGGAGTGTTTGCCAGGTCTTTGTTAAAGACTCACTTGATATTAACAGGCTCCACACTAGATGGTCTTGTTTTCCTAGGTTTACAAAACCAGAAGGATTAAATTAAGAACAAAATGGGGGCAGGGTGGGGATGGTTAAAGCAAAGGTCTCAACATTCCTTGGCAGAGAAAGTCCATTCTTCAGTCCCCTCTGCTGGGGTCTATACTGCAGTATTCTGTCCACATAACTCCAAAAAGTAGTTTCAGATCGTTTGGGTGGGGTGAAATTGCCAGAAGAAGAGTTAATGATATCCATCTGCTGCTTCTTTTGCAGGGTTCATAAGGCAAGTGCTGGTGTTGGGGAGAACGCAAGAATAAAAGAAAAATGCAGTTCTCGTAAAACGAAGCAAAAGTCCAGAAAGGCCTAACAATAGGAATTAGGACTCAGTACTGCGGGAAAGGAACTATGAACATTGCGGTCATCTAGACAGCTTCTTTTCCAAGATGGCTTTGTCTCACAGATGTCACCAGGAAAGGAAAAACATGCCTCAAAAGTGTAAATAAACTCCTCTTGGGTTAAGGAAAAAAACTGCATTTGTCAACCAAAAGCTTTAGACCAAATTCTGTTGTTCCTGCACCCTGCTAGTTTAGCAACTGTGGTGGTACCATGGGGAAGCATCTACAGCAGGGTTTCCCAAACTATGGGTCGCAACCCACTGGTGGGTCGCGAGCGAATATTGAGTGGGCCCTGCCTGTAGAATGACACACCAGACAACTTTGGGAACCACTGATCTACAGACATGCAAAATAAGTCACTTTGCATCTTTTTAAAAAGGTAGTCGGGAGACCTACTTTTCATTGGAGGCAAGAAGATTGTGGCATTGAGGAACAGCCCATCCCATTCCCCTTCCTTTTAAATCAGTGCAGAAGGATTCACTCCAACTCTATCTAGCTATTTGATACTTTTTAATTTCATTGTAACCCACCCTGGGACCTTTCGGTGAAGGGCGGGATAGACATTTTTTAAATAAATAAATATTGGACACATCTGGTTTGTTTTAGTCACTTGCTGACTTTTGGCTTTAAAATACACCCGTGTCTCTGGTGAAGATGGGGGAGCGGTCTGGGTGTATTTTTCACCAATGTCATACTAAGTAGGCTTACATCACTGTACCCCCTTCAGTACCCCCCACCCATTCTCTGAAAAATATCCCTTTCTCCTTCACCTATCCTTCCATAATCCTGGTTCTTATTTACTCTCTCCTGGGATATTTCGGTGTGTAAAGCAAAATGTGGGGGCATTTCTGTTCAGAGTTTTAGAAACCCACCGCATCTCCCACAATAATTCATCAAAAGCAAGAAAAGTATTACCTGGGAAGGAGCGCTGAAAACTAAAACAAAATCCAAGAGGTGGTAAATTGATCTAAGAGGTGATAAAAAGGTGGCCCTTTTTGCTAAAAGGTCTCCCCCAGCCCCATCACAAGGCTGATCCCTCACTTAGTTGCTCTAGCTTTCATGTAGCATCTAGAAATGTAATCGTTCCTCAAGAATGGATGGCATTTTAAAATAATTTCTGGTTAGGCTGAGAGCTACGTTAGCAAAACATTTCATAAACTTCACTCAGTATAAAATGGCTTTTTCTGTGTGCAAGTACCAGAGGAATGCCAAATTATCTGAATTATTCTTCAAAGTAATTTAAAAGAAGAGGAAGGTTAAAAAATAGTCCTTCAAGTTTTTCACTAGTAACTTCTTAAATACATTTCTAAATATTTATACTAAAAATTCATTTTCCACTTCTGAAATAATTTTTCAAAGTATAGACTGGTGGGTTTTTTGAGGGGAAAATAAGACTAATTAAAAGAAGTGAGATTTCTTTAAGTAGGAAGACTGGTCTTATTTATACTTCTTGTATCATGATATATGCATGACAGCATCGTTAAAGGGTTTGTTTTAAAGGTGGAAATATAAAAATGCTGCAGCCATCACATCTTCCTAGAGTCTGTATAACCTACAGCAAAATCCATGTGTGTCTGTGTAGTTGCCACCAAAGATGGGCTGCACAGTCATCCCTTTTGTCTAAAGCACTTTTTAAATCAGAATTAAGCACGTGAATTGGCCTGCTCAGCTTTCAGTTAAAGACTTCGTCTGAAAATCTGTAACTACAGTTTTGGAAGAAGAAATTCTAAGAAAATAATAGTGAACCTTCTGAGCTGAGGATGAAGCTTCCAGAAATTACAGTAGTTTCATGCAACGTACAGAATTACTTGTTTTGCTTTTTTACTTAATCAGTATATGAACCTGATACTTCCCCAGCAAGAAGGTACTGAAAATAAATATTTTTTAAAATTTCTTAAGAAAACTGGAAGGCAAGATGGTGGAGGATTTGTGTCCCTACCACATAAATATCATATATTAGAATAGCAATATTAAACTTCTAAATGTTGTCACAAAGCCTTTCTTTCTTTCTTTCTTTCTTTCTTTCTTTCTTTCAGCTCTTTTCTCTTATAAAAAAAGGCCCATCTCTTTGACAAACAGGTATTGTGTACAGCTCTGTGAAGTATTCATTGCAGCTTCTAACTGCTTTATAGAATTTGTCTGAGGAACACCTTACTACTACTGTTTCTGGAGAGGAAAAAAACTAAAAAAGGATTTGCAAAGAACAAGTCTATTTAATAAAGGAAATGTAGTTTTAAAAAACACCTTTGTACAAAATGTCTAGGGAAAAAATAGAAATATACAAATGGAACAGAAAGAGAACACTGCAGCTTGAAGGAGGAGAAGAAAATACCTTTCTTGAAGGCAAGAAATACTGTAACCCTAAGGAGATTTTGTTACCCAAGGCTCAAATTTCAGCAGAGAAGTTAAGGCCCCCAAAATAATTTCAAATCAGCAAAACATTGCTTGCAAACCTTTTGAAGCAGAGAGAGAGAAAATGAGGGAGTCTCTTGGGACCATACTCCAACTTGTAGTCTCCAAAGATGGGAGATGGTTTTTTGCTGGGATGGGGTGTTTCCAGAAACTTGGCTCTTTTGAAAACTTTAAGCAACAATGTCCTATATTAAGGGCCAATCCAAACAGCATGCAGTCCTGGTGATTCCATGAAAAAGAGAAACTATGGCAAAAGGTTAGGAGAGTGTTGGTGGAATTATTAGTACCCAAGGAAGAGGCAGAGTGGGAAAAACAAAACAGAACGTTTTCTCACTATTTTCATGTTTCCGGATCTTTGCTGATGTTCTCTCTGCCTCTCTCTCCCACTCTTTTTTAAATAGAAATATATAATAAAATTTACAAATGCTATTTACAGTTTTAATTACAAAAAGACACCCTTTAATAGTTAATAAAAACCTAAAGCAAAAAAAAGTTTAGATTTTTGTTTTAATTAGAGGAGACAGTTTAAATATTTCGGTCCCTCTTCCTCCTTTTTCTCCCATGCTTCTTGCATCTCTCTCCGATTGTCAGAGGAGGTCTCAGCTCTGCAGAACAGCGTCCCCACTCCCCAAATTCCAGAGAGATTCCTCCAAAAACTAACACCCACACACAGAACTCCTGAAGGGGGCCACGGCGGGGTGGGGATTGGTGGTAGTATCAAACTTTTGAGCTGGTGGCAACATTGGTTTCCCAGACCTTCCATCACCTCTTTTCAAACGGTAGTTTCCCCGTGTTTGCTGTTGGTTAGCCTGGTATAGAATTTCCTCCAGGAGTGAAGGGTTTTGCCCGACCAGATCCAGAAGCCTGAAGTGATGCCCACAATGAGAGTCATGAGATACTTGATCATGTAGACAGTGAAATCAGGATTCATGCGTGGGGTGTACTGAAGCGGGCAGGGGATGGCCAAACTCTTGCAGTTTTGACTAATCCAGCTCCGCTCCCAGTGCTCACGAAAGGCCTGTTCGTAGAAGTAGCAAGCGATGACTATCGTGGCTGGCACCGTGTAGAGGACGCTGAAGACCCCGATGCGTACCATAAGGCGCTCTAACTTCTCTGTCTTGGTGCCACCATGTTTCATGATCGTGCGAATACGGAAAAGGGAAACAAAACCTGCCAATAAAAAGGATGTGCCAATGAAGAGGTAGACGAAGAGCGGGGCCAGAACAAAGCCCCGAAGAGGGTCGATGTTGTTGAGCCCCACAAAACAGACTCCACTGAGAAGGTCACCATCAATTTGCCCCATAGCCAGGATGGTGATAGTCTTGACTGCCGGCACAGCCCAAGCTGCAAGGTGGAAATACTGTGAGTTTGCCTCAATGGCTTCATGGCCCCACTTCATGCCAGCAGCTAGGAACCATGTGAGGGACAAGATGACCCACCAGATGGAGCTGGCCATACTAAAGAAGTACAGCATCATGAAAAGTATGGTGCACCCTTCCTTTTTAGTGCCCTGCACCACTGTCCGGTAACCGTCATCTTGAAAACGGTCGTTGCACACGACACGTTCCTCCAGCACGAAGCCTGCAATGTAGGCCACAGAGACCATGGTGTAGCAGCCCGACAGGAAGATGATTGGCCGTTCTGGATAACGGAAGCGTTGCATGTCCACCAGGTAGGTGGTGACCGTGAAGAAAGTAGAGGCGCAGCACAGAACGGACCAGATGAGAATCCAGATGCGTGCGAAACGGATCTCCTCTTGATTGAAGAACATGTGTCCGTCGCTCTTGCCGGGCTCACAGGGTGCAGCGCAGTCCTTCTCCCCAAGGAACTTGTAGTTCAGGTAGCTGGGCACCTTGAGGACACGAGGGCAGTGGAAAGGATGGTCGAGGGTGGCGTAGCGCGGCGGCCCCGCCGTGCCCTGCCCAGCTATGGGAGTGGCGCTGGTGATCAGAGCTGGCGAGCCCCCTTCTTCCGAGTGATTCTGCCCCACGCAAATCTGCTCTGCCCCGTGACGGGGGAAATTCTCGCAGCGGAGTCGTTCTGGCCACTGGAAGCCAAATTTGTTCATGAGGGCTTCGCAGCCTTGGCGGGCGCGCTCACAGATAGAGCGGCAGGGCGGGATGGCCTGCTCCAGGACGGTGCAGACAGGGGCGTACATGGAGCACAGGAAGAACTTGAGCTCCGGGGAGCACTGGACCTTCACCAGAGGGTAGAACTGGTGGACCTCCAAGCCAGCATCTTCTTGGCTGGTGTGGCCCAGCAAGTTGGGCATGATCGTCTGGTTGTAGGCGATGTCCGTGCACAGGGGGATGGAGATGGGCTGGCAGAAGCCGTGGTCGGGTATGGAAATGCCCTTCTCCCCGTGGAACTGGGCCCAGCACGATCCCAGCAGCAGCAGCATGCGCAGGCAGTGGGCCAAGGACGCGTCGGAAAGGCGCATGGTGCTTCTCGTCCTGCGGACACCCGATCGCCTCGTCTCCTCCCCAGAGTGAGCCGGGATCTGTCACTCTCTTGGGGGACCTGAGTCCTGGCAAAACTTTTCAGAGTTTTTTGGGGGTGGGTGGGGGGATCAGCCCCGGAGATCCCAGGGAGGCGACTCCACTCACCCAGCGGGAACCCTTCCTGGCTGCCTGCGCGTCTCTCCAGCGCCTTTCGCTTCCCTTTGTGTCTTCCCTCCCCAATTAGTCCGTTTCAAAGGAGGGCCCCCGGGCTGGGCTGGGCTGGGCTGAGCCGAGCCGAGAGCGGAGCCCGGCCCCCTCTTTCTCCTCCTCCTCCTCCTCCCCGCTTAATCAATCCCAGCCCGGCCCCCTCTCCCTCCTTCCCTCCGAGCCCCTTCCTAAAATCGCTTCTCACCCAATGAGATTCAAACCCGGGGGACCTGCCCTCTCTTCTCTGGATTGGTCAGCAGCCACCCAAGCCTGGGGGTGGCTGGGGGGAATTAACGAGATCGCGAAGCCGATGCCAAAAATTTCCCTCTCTTCTCCCCCTCCTCCATCCCGCCCCGCGCCAATCACGAGCCCGTGGCTGCTTTTTAAAGAGAAATAATGGACTTTGGATGATGATGATGATGATGCACCTCCAGCCATCATTACAATCATTAGCAGGCAGATGGCCTTGGCGGGGCGGGCATCGGGCAAATTCTACTAAGCCAAGCGCCACGCACGACCCCCGACGACTCGCTGCGCGCAAACTTATGTTTTCCAGCAGCCAAAACGCACCGAGAAAAGCGCCCGGAGAGATGGAAGACAGACCGGGGTTGCATGCATCCCCTCGGGTCCCGCTTCCCCCGGGTTTTTAAACCAGTTCCCCCTGCCCTGAGGTTTGCTAAAAGCCTCCCATTCTTTGCACAGAAGGACTAGAACGAAAGAGAGAGATCCATGATATTTTTGAGGCTGCCCAGTCAGCCGCTGTAGGTGGAAGCCATCCCACCTCTGAAAGGAGAGGAGAAGGCCAGCATCTTGCTCAGCCCATGCTTAGAAGGTCTAGCACAGCCCCAGTGGGACCACACAGGCTATGGTCACACTTACGTTTTAATCCAGCTTCGGTCCACTTCCGGGGGGAGAGAACGGCTTCCACAAAGTGACCGGCTGTTTTCTTTCAGGGTTAAATAACCCAGAAAATTCACCTTTGGGAGAGATAATGTGGAAAGAAAATCACTGGTCACTTTGCTGATGTGTTCTCCCGCTCTGAAGGTGGACTGAAGCTGGATTAAACCTTAAGTGTGACCACAGTCAAGTTTTAATCCAGCTTCAGTCCACTTTCAGAGCGAGAGACTACATCATCAAAGTGGCAAGCTGTTTTCGTTCAGTTTTAAATAACTCAAAAAATTCACCTTAGGGATAGATAATATGGAAAGAAAATTCCTGGTCACTTTGCTGATGCGTTCTCACTCTGGGGCAGACTGATGCCGGATTAAACCTTAAGTGTGACCACAGCGAAGGTTTAATCCAGTTTAAGTCCACTATTGGAGTGAGAGACACAGCAAAGTGACAAGATGTTTTCTTTCAGTTTTAAACAACTCAGAATATTTGCTTTTGGGATAGATAATGTGGAAAGAAAATTCCTGGTCACTTTGCTGATGTGTTCTCTCACTCTGAAGGCGGATTCAAACTAAGATGTAACCACAACCATACAGCGCATGGGGGAACAGAGCAAGGGGTGGATCCGTCTAAGAAAATGCAGTTGTCTATGCTGTCCTGACAGAGGCAGAGGACTGTCTAGAGTCCCAAAGGAAGACCTGATAGTCAAAGGTTTAATCCCTAGCATCTGAAGAAGTAGACATGCCCATTCGGCCCCTAGATTCTGAAGTAAACGTGCGCATTGGGCCCCCTAGCTTCTGAAGTAGATGTGTACATCGGGCCCCCTAGCATCTGAAGAAGCAGACACACCCATTGGGCCCCCTAGCATCTGAAGAAGGAGACATGCCCATTGGGCTCCCTATCATCAGAAGGAGACGTGCCCATTGGGCCCCCTAGCATCTGATGAAGTAGATGTGCCCATTGGGTCCCCTAGCATTTGAAGAAGCAGACATGCCCGTTGGCCCCCCTAGCATCTAAAGAACTGGACGTGCCCATTGGGACCCCTAGCATCTGATGAAGTAGCCATGTCCATTGGGCCCCCTAGCATCTGAAGAAGTAGCCATGCCCATTGGGCCCCCGAGCATCTGACGAAGTAGACGTGCCCATTGGGCCCCCTAGCATCTGAAGAAGAAGACATGCCCCTTGGCCCCCCTAGCATCTGAAGAAGCAGACGTGCCCATTGGGCCCCCTAGCATCTGAAAAAGTAGATGTGCCCCTTGGGCCCCCTAGCATCTGAAGAAGCAGACGTGCCCATTGGGCCCCCTAGCATCTGAAGAAGTAGACCTGTCTATGAAAGCTCATGCCACCAACCCTTCTCCTATTAGTCTCCAAGTGCTACTAACTACCTTGTTAGACTTTTCGAATTAGACTAACACAGCTATTTCTTTGATATTTCTGTTCTTTTCTGCTTCCACTCTCCAACAGTTGTATCTGCCTTTGCAGTATATTTCAAATGATGGAAATAATGCCGTAGGAACTATGCATTGGCTTGGGCAAGTCCTTTGATCTCCAACTTTAATTTTCCTGGAATATTCAAGTGGGAGGTGGGGGTCGGATGATTTTTGGCCCTTTGGATGCTGCTTACAACTTGGTGATGCTGTAGGTAAGACTGCGGTTTCCCTTTATGGTTGGCTTGCCAGGCATAGATCCGTTATTGAGGATAAGTATTATATAAAGAGCTTCTTTAAAAAGCTATGGGTTCATCTTAGTTAATTTCCCCATAAGAAAGATAAATGTCCTATAATTTTCAAAACTCTACAGGAGAGGAAATCTAACCTCCTCCAAGGGATGAAGCATGGACCTTATATTGGTTTCCCGAAACCGAAATAATTGAACCGGGTCGAAACTGTCTCCACGGC
>MTQE01001339.1:24393391-24403475 GCA_014337955.1 Aspidoscelis marmoratus | reverse complement strand
CCAACCCTTCTCCTGTTAGTCTCCAAGTGCTACTAACTACATTGCTGGACAAATAAATAATGAATAACTGATTAAATGTGCCCCCCTCCCTGGCTGGTATACTGGACCAGCAAGGTTCCAGAAGCCTCCCTTCTGCACGCTGGTGAGATCTAAGGGAGTGGCTGTCACTCAGTTTTAGGGCAAACTGCAAACAGTTCAATGTGGTTCAATCCCCAGCCTCTCCCTGGAAGCAATGGCAAACCACGTCTGTATCGCTACTAAGAAAACTTTCAGGCACAGCTCAGTGATACTCAACAACAATGCCAAAGAAGAAAGTTGCTTTGCCCTTTCCTGTTGGATTCCACTTTATTTCCACTGAAGACCCCTTCGACTGCTGATTCAGAGGTGAGGATGCCATAACCCATCCACAGGCCCACTAGAACATCTCCCTCCATCTTTCTTCCAGGAAAGGGAAAAATCAAACAGCCCAGGGATGCGATACCCAGCCTAGCTCAAGTTCTATTGCCCATCACACTTATGGACTGTATTTCTCCTTAAACTGCCCCCCTCCCAAATTATTTCTCTCTTTTTTGCCACAAGAGATCTCTCTCCCCACCAGGGGAATCTGCTATGTGTAACAGGACCAAGCCAGGCCATCTGCCTTCTTGGCTTGAGGTGGCCTTTTTTCCTAACAACTGGCCCTAACTTCTTCCTTTATCTCCCCCCTTCCTCCTATCTCTCCTCCTTTCTCTGCTCCCCCGCCTACCACCTTTGCTTACCCTCAGTGTCTTATCTGTCAGCAGCTGTAATTCCTCCCCGTCCTATTTCCAATCTCCTCTTAGCTCTCTCATGCCTGACCCGGGCTTTTTATCTGCAGTCATTTTTCTCCTCACAACTTGACCCTTTTTAAGCATCATCAAAAAAGGACTCCTTCCCTTTGCACTATCTTCCTTCCCTCCACTTCTGGAGGCAGAACAGAGCTGGGCATCCCCTACAGCATCCGACCCAAGGCCAGAGCGCTCTGGGCTTCCTTGATGCCTGCTTTCTTTCTTGTTCTATTTTCCCAGTCTAAGCAGACCAGGAGCTCCACGCTTCCTCATATAAAGACATATGAGTTAGCTTAGCCTATTGGGTTGTTATTGTGAAAGCTCCTTGCCTACTTTTGTACAAAAACCAGTAAATACCATCTGGACTGTTCTTCTGAAGTTCAGTGGTGCTTTATTACAATAAGGAATGTTGGAACCGCTCCCTTTAGAGTTTCATGGGTATCGCCAGTGGAATATTGCACAGGGTCATTATTGCCAACTTTCCAGAGCTTACCTTTTGCATTCCCATCATCATATGCAAACAAAAAGTGCAACGTCCTGCCTTCCTACAATTTTGTCAGATTAAACTTGGCAGTGAAACTGCAGGATATGAAAGAGTTGCAGACTTTAATTTTTCTCCATCTTAGAAATAACATGATTTCCTTGTAGGGAACAGATGAGGAGCTGACCCTACCCCATTCCTCGGACCTACATGTTGTTCTTCCTCACTTTTAAGCTTTGTCCCAGCAGATCTATATACATGGGCAAGATCTTGATGACCCATTTGGATCATGTCAGATGTGGCCTGGGACTATGGACTCTGCACACCTGAGCATTTCCCAGGAGGAACGGCCTCCTGGAGACCACAGTGGTCCAAGACTGAGTATGGAAATGGTGCTAGGGA
This sequence comes from Aspidoscelis marmoratus, assembly GCA_014337955.1. Taxonomy (NCBI): domain Eukaryota; kingdom Metazoa; phylum Chordata; class Lepidosauria; order Squamata; family Teiidae; genus Aspidoscelis; species Aspidoscelis marmoratus. Next base: position 24,401,786 of record MTQE01001339.1, on the reverse strand, counting down.
GGGCTCCAGTGAGAGGCCACTTAAAACTGGGGTTGGGTTCTCATCCATGTGTACCAGGCACGATGGCAGCCATTCTGGAGCCTGGTGACTTTCTGCTGTGAACCAAAAGATGTCCCACTTCTGTTTCCAGAACTTCTGCCCTTGTTCAAAAGGTCAAGATGGCCCCAGTGTACACCATACCCTCCACCTCGTTGCTGGCCCAAATTACACTTCTGAACCAGGAACATTATCTGCAGTGTGAAGCACTACTACTATAAATGCCTGCCGCCTGAGACAGCCTTACTGGATATCTATTGCCCACACCTACTTTATTAAAACAACAAAAATTGAACTAGTAAATTCCTAAGTAACTGAAGCATCACCCTTAAAGTGGCCAAGTCTCTGCTCTATGGAACATCCACTACTGAATGTTGGCTGCATCAGGTGTCCTCTAGTTCCATTGGATCTAAAAACAGTACATAATGCTGGCAGCCGGGGGGTGGGGGGGAATCTATGCCAGTCCTTTACTGGGATGATCAGTATCCCTCAACACACTGGGCAGACCACGGCCCCACAGCCTCTGGGCTCCTGCTTCATCTTACTCTGCTGTGATGGCTGCTAAACTGCTAGATATCTCATTGACCTTATCTGGGCATAAATTTGGGGTCAGCAGTAAGTGCAGGAGTGCTCCCCAAACACAGTGGCAGAGGTGGTTTTCTCATTTTGGATCAAAGGGATGTGTTTGGGCTGCTTTAATGAGAAGAGTAAGACCATTAAGTCCAATGTCTTGCAATGTTCTTAGACAATGGTGAATGGTTTGTCCACTGTTCATGATGCTTTACTTACCTGACTATTCTGAGGAAATGGAAAATCCATGTTAGTGTTAAACAAAGTGGTGGAAATGGCAACCCTACCTACAGCATGATTAGAGTGGATGATGGTGATGCTTAGACCAGCTTGACGACCATGCCTTCATTCCTGCAATCTGCCCATTTAAGGGGACTCAAAGAGGCTGACAAACCTTCTGTTCTCCCCACAACAGACACCCTGTGAGGTAGGTGGGGCTGTGAGAGCTCAGAAGAGAACTGTGACTAGCCCAAGGTCACCCAGCTGGCTTCATGGGGGAGGGCAGAATCAAACCCGGTATTCCCAGATAGGAATCCAGTTCCGCAACCACTAGACCAAACTGGCTCACGAGAGGTCCCTAATTTGGTTGGCATTGTCCTAAACATACAAATTCAGCGCATGCAAAAGCTGTATGTGTTAGAAAGTTCAACCAAGTATTTTCTTTAATGTTGCATCAACTTTGCCAGAATGCTATCAGTCAAGCGCTAGAAACCGAAAGGTGAAATTGCATCAATCACCCTGCATATTTAGCTACAAAATTTTTACAATATTGGTAACAAAATTCAGCATCCTTAAGAATATTCACTTTAACTTAAAAACCCCAGTAAGCTTGTAACTCTTACAGCTGCAAAAAGTTTTGTGTGCTCATAAAAAATAAATCTCTGAAGTCAAAACCTAAAATTGGGGCTAAAACTGGATTTCTTAGGCACCAGCCTGTGTCTCTTTGCTTTCCATATGATGGGAGAAGGAAAATACATATTTAATGCCAAATGAGCAAAAATGCTCTGCTAGCATACTAATTTGAACAGACTTCAAAGACATCATTTGGTGGCACCTTTCTCATAAATTTGAGAAAATATACCAAAATATGTCAACAAATTGTTGGAAATGTAAAAAAGTAGAGGGAACTTTTGATCATATGTGGTGGATGTGTGAAAAAGCAAAAAAAAAATTGGGTACAAATATATAATCTGATGAAACGAATTTTAAAGAGACATTTTATATTTGAACTGGAATTGTTTCTGTTGGAAATTGTAGACAATACGCTGGATAATATAAATCCTTTGATTTTATATATGGTGACAGCAGCTAGATTACTGCATGCACAAAAATGGAAGGAGGAAGAGATACCTTCAGGGCAAGAATGGCTAGTTAAGCTGATGGACTTGGCTGAAATGGACAAATTAACAAATTTACTAAAAGACAGAACAACAGATAAGTTTATGAAAGACTGGAGCCCCTTTATTAACTATCTACGAGAAATAGAATTAACGATGGGAGGTTGTGACTAAAAATTAAGGGGTCAGCTGAAAAACAAGGGACATGAAAGGGAAGCAAAGAAATAAGCGACACCAAGAAGAGAAGCTGGAAAAACGGAGGAAGTCATATAGAGTATTAAGGCAATGTAACAATGTGATATGAGAAAATGGAAGAAGTTTTTTATGTTGTTTTAATAAATAATTTAAAAAACCCAACAACACCAGTTTGGTGGCACCTTTCTAACGCCATCATGGTCACCGGTGAAAAGCAGAAAAACAATCCTTTACGAAAACTGTGCCATTTGTGAAACTTCCCTGTTGCTTGACTTAAATTCACGAGTAAGGATATTTCGGAAACAGGTTTGGTTTGTCTGCGCCCTGAGAACTACACCATAAATAACATCAAATGCTTCTGTACTTTTGACATGCTTTGGATAAAGTCCAGCAAAAAGGCCTTTAAGAAGAATGAGTGTCCTGTTTTTTCTTCCTGCTGGCCTGAAATTTGCATCCAACACCAGGTCTTTTCCGTCACATCCACAAACGTACCCCTTGTTTTTCTTTCTATCCTTCATTCCGTCTTCTTTTTCTTTGGGGATTTTCCCTCCACCACCACCCCCCCTCCCATGGCTGCTCTCTCTCTCTATTAACTTCTTTCCCTCTCTTGCTCTCTCCTTTTCCTGTAACTTAAGCTTTTGTTGAGAGTAGGAGAAGCCCAGCCTGCCTTGGAAAGAGGCCCCTCTGCCTTTCAGGGCGTAATTGAAACCATCACGTTGTTCACAGCCGGGAGGGGAGGGGGCACCAGGAATCAAAGGCTTGGGGTGGGGTGGAAAAGAATAACTAACCTTCAAGACAAACTTTGATTTATGACCTCTTGCCCACCAGCCAGCCAGTCCGCTTTGGCTAACCTAACACTTGGCGGCAGAGAATTCTGGGCTCTTAGGTGTTTGTGTTAAAGAACAAACAGAATACAAAAAAACTCGGGCCTATTTCGGGTCTTAGGTATTTCTAAGTAAGAAAAACTGAGATCATTTCTATGCCAGTTGAATGGTCTTGCTTTTAAACAACATCCATTCCAGTTTCTGTCCTTCTGAAAGCACTTCTGATGGGCAGAGGTTCCTTGGGCCCCATTTCTTATCGCTGTTCTTACCTTCATTTTGCATTACTGATTTTGGGAGGTGTGCATCATTCTTGGTGTCAACAAATACACACAGTGCTTTTGTAGATGTCATTGCACAAAGGGAATTTTTGGGATTCAATTCGGATTGAATACACAAAAATAAATTCGATTTGAATCTTTAAAATTTGAATTTAACCAAATTCGATTCGAAATAAGCAAATTTGAATCTATCCAAATTTCGATTCAGATTTGCACTTACGAATGTTGACATTTGTGTGTGCTGGTATGGATCGTTACACATCCGTACGTTCATATGCATCTCATAGTTATCTCAAATACAACCCATTTTTGTCCCATACAAATCTGTGCAAATTTGTATGGAAGTGGGAAAGATGCACATCTGTAAGTACGCATTGCTTACGAAACCGTACACATGCAAATGTCCAGATAATAGATCCAAAATTCAAAATTCTTTTGAATGTTTAAATTCAAATTTATGGACATTCAATTCGAATTTGAATGTTGAAATGTGGGCAGATTCGATCAAATTTCAAATACCTTTGAATATTCATGCCACCCCTATTCTGGATACTCTTTGGCTGCTCTCACATGTTACATTTAAGCAGGAGAGGGGCTGTTTTCACACTTTGGAGATCAGACACTGAAGGCTGAACTTGCACATCTTCCAGGGACAGTCCCACCCTGATCAGGACTATGCTGCCTTCAGATAATCTCAGCACTGAATCAGTTTCAGCTGCTAGAAATGGACCCAGGGAAATGTTGCCATACTGTGCCCAGCTCAGCAGTGGCCTGAAGGGCATGCAGCAGGCTCTGGCTCCCAGAACTGGAGGGCGGGCAGTGAGCTTTGGGGCTTAGAACTGGAGGGGGCAACCTGAGTTGACCTGTCTGGCATTCCCTTGCCACTTTTTGCTAGAAGCAATGCGGCTGCACCAGGTAGAAGAAGAAGAAGAAGAAGAAGAAGAAGAAGAAGAAGAAGAAGAAGAAGAAGAAGAAGAAGAAGAAGAAGAGTTGTCTTTTCTACCCCACTTTTCTCGCCCATTTAAGGGGACTCAAAGTGGCTGACAAAGCTCTTCTATTCTTCTCCCCACAACAGAAAACCCTGTGAGGTAGGTGGGGCTGTGACAGAGAAGAGAGCTGTGACTAGCCCAAGGTCACCCAGCTGGCTTCATGGGGGAGGGCGGAATTGAACCTGATATTCCCAGGTAAGAGTCCAGTTCCCTAACCACTGAACCAAACTGGTAAGCGTGAGCAGGCCTAAAATGGCTTCAGTTCACACTCCATTCTACAGTGAACTGTAATGTTGAGGTGTGACTTTGTACGCTGTTGGCAAACATTGTGTGACAGTGCTGTATGCAGCTGTTCTTGGTGGCTTCGCAAACCACAGCACAATTTATTAATACCTGGACTATGAGTGACAGTAATATAAAAAGTGTCTCTGTAAATATACTGAGGTGGCTGAAATCTAGCCTGTTTTCAGTATCAGAGCTCTGCTGAGCTTGAATCTTTGAAAACCTAGTTAGACAGAGAAAAGATGGCCTCTGAACATGCAACGTTTCCCATATTAGTCTGTTTTCTGTGTGACCAGAATCAGACACATGCTTTGGCAGAACTGCAAAAGACATGAACACATTAGCAATTTGTGTATAGTTAAGAACATAAGAGAAGCCCTGCTGGATCAGGCCACAGACAATCTAGTCCAAGGTCCCGTCGCACACAGTGGCCCACCAAATGCTCATGGGCATCTCAAGCAGAGACAAGGATGAACCTTTCTTGCTCTCGAATCCCAGCAAATGGCCTTAGAAGTGTCCTGTCCCCCCCCCCAAGCCTGAAAGTTGTACCCAGGCATTCATTCTAGTAGCCATTGAAGCATCTGTCCATAAATTTGTCTAACCCTTCCTTAAAGCCATCTAGACTGGTAGCTGTTACTACCTCTTCTGGCAGCAGATTCCATAAACCGATGACCCTCTGGGTGAAGAAATACTTCCCCTTGTCTGATCTGACTCTCCTACCCATCAGCATCGTAGATGCTCCCTGGTTCTAGTGTTGTGTGATAGAGAAAAGAAATTTTCTCTATCCACCTTTTCTATAGCATGCATAATTTTATATCCTTCAATCAGGTCCCCTCTTAAACGCCGTTTCTCCAGACTGAAGAGGCCTAGACGTTGCAGCCTGGTTTCATAAGGGATTTTATTCCAGCCCTTAATCATTCTGGTTGCCCTTTTCTGCACCTTTTCCAGTTCCACAATATCCTTTTTGTGGTGTGTTGACCACAATTGTACACAATATTCCAAATGTGGCCTCACCATAGATTTATAAAGAGGCAAAAGGACACTTCCTGACTTGTTTTTTATTCCTTTCCTAATTATTAATATTTAATAATTATTAATTATTAACGTTTCACTCATTAATCTGTTTTCAGAGTGACAATCAGACAATGCTTTGACAGAACTGCAAATGACATGAACACATTAGCAATGTACTTATAGTTGCTTGCATCTGACTCACTGAGCTGTTTACAAGCCCCACAGATCTGTAATGCTGCAGAGGTTCTATGCAAAGACATTTCTCCCCAGTCTCTGCTAGAAATTACACTCTGGAAATAAATGTTGTAAGCCTTCCCAAGAATCAGGGATGCCTATCTACCAGCATCCCTGGTAATATGAATATATAAATGCTTATAAGAGTAGTATTCTGGGGTTGAGATATTTAATAAGAAATGTATCTATGGCCCCTGTTGCACTTAGTTGCTGTTAAGTCAGTATCAGCAGGTCTAGAATAGCCAGAACCACTGATCCTGGACACAGGAAGGCCCAGATCAGCCCATGCCGTGGTCTTGAAGCCTGTGTGTTTTGCAGTCCCACCCCTATGCCTCCGAGTCTGGGTGTGCACAAATGTATTTTTTGCATTCGAATCCAAGTCAAATCGAATGTCAAAACATTTTATTCGATTTGGATATATATGATCCAAATGTCAACAAATCCAATTCGACATTCGAATGTTAGATTCGTATTTAAAGACACAAATGTCGACAACATTCGTATCTGTTACATGTATCTGTGCGCATTCTGTATACATCCCATATTATCCCATATGCATCCCATTTTAATCCCATATTTTAAGTGCAAGAAGCATACGTATCTGTATGCTGGAATCATTCAAATCATTTGAACGAATGTTTCGGAAAATCCAAAATCGGTTCGAAAGTGTAGATTTGGATTTTTGAAAATCTGATTCGAATCCGATGAATGTTGACATTCGAATTTTCAAATTTTCGAATATTCGTGCACATCCCTACCTCTGAGGATCAGAGGAACAAACATTCTTAGCTTTGGGGCCTGGGGGGGGGGCATTTTGGCAGCGCTCTGTGGGACTGAAGGTATCCACTGAACAAGGCTGCTGAAGGTATCCCTGAACAAGGCTGCACTGGTCCGTTGGTAGACTTCCTTAATCTGAGGCCTATTCGCACTTAGGCCCTGGGACAGAAGTTGGCCAGCCCTGGGACAGGCCATTCGCATGGGGGCGGTCTGCCGCTGTGCAGGCCTGCGCAGAGAGTGGCAGGTTGATCCCGGGAAGCCGGGCCTCTGGAAAGGTAAGAGGGGAGTGGTACGCTCCCCTGGGTGGGGGTGGGCACCCAAGAGGCCCCTGCTGGCTGCCGCCTGCCCATTAGGCTGAAGTGAGAAAAGGCCTCTGGATCAGGCTCTGTCTAAAGCAGGTGGAGCCACACCAGTGGGGGTAGGGAATGTGTACTGCAAGGACCTTTAATCCACATTAAGGGTGCATGCCGAGAGGAGCTATATGAATAGTCTGAAGGATTAGGGACACAACTCCAGCATTATTAAGTAAATGATTAATGCAAACTTTTATGGATGTTTTGGTATGCTTCATTATGTATTTCATAAAACTTTAATTTAAAAAAAGGAAATTAACATTGCAAGGAAGATCATCTTTCTACTTGAAACTTGTAGCATCTTCCTACCCATTAAGCCAGCTTCCACATTCCTGTAGGCTCTGTATTACAAGGGAGCCTCCAAGCAGGGACAAAAGCAGCAAAGCAACCTACAGTAGGAACACAGCATCCCACCCCCCTCGCAAGGTAGCATCTTTTTATTGTGCACTTATCTGCGCTTACGGCGCTCCTACCGCCAGCGACAGAGTGGAAAGGAGCTACAACAGAAATGCAAAGCTTCCGATCCTCCAGTATGGAGGACTGGAAACAGCTCTGAATTTCCTTTGGAGGAAGGGGCGTGTCTGGAAGCAGCCCAAGTTAGCACTGAGGGTGCTTGCGCACAGGCCCTTTAACACCCATTAAGCACACATTCCAATGTGCACCTCCGCACATGGGTCGCTAATTAGGACACTTCCGGTGAGGGGTGTCCACACAGCGAGCCCGTTTTTCACGCGGATTTCGGCGGCAAAACTGGATTGCCACCGGAGTGTCTGCATTAGCGGGGGCAAAGAAGCACACTTCCAGTGGGTGCGTCCACACCTATCCGGACTTAATGCGTGCTTAATGGGTGTTTCTTGCACACCACATATCATGTGGTTTTGCGCTGTGAATCCACATCCGTTTCGGATGCGTCCGCACAGCGCAAGTGTGCAAACCCAGGGCCCTCCCCCAGCTCGCCATGATTCTGCGCAGGCGTGCAAGTCAGGGCAGCGCGCCTGTGCAGAACGGCTCCTGTGGGCAGGGGCAGCCAGGCGCAGCCCCGGCCACTCAGGAGGAGCGCCGGATGCAGGTGCACTGCATCCTGGGCGTCTGCTTTCAGTTTCGGGGCAACGCTGACGAGGCAAGGAGGGGAACCGCCGCGCTCCCCCCAGGGTGGGCTAGGGTGGGCTTTAGGGAAGCTCGCCCTGGCTCCAGAAGCGGCGATCCCCCACTTCTGGGGCGAGGGTGAGCGGCGGCGGCGAGGTCCCCCAGCTCGCCAGGCTTGGTTCCGGTGAGCGAATCGTGGCGGGCCCGGGGAGGGCCCTCCGTCCCGGATGGCAGGTGGGTGCCGCCCAACCGCACGGCACCCACCTCCAATCCGTATCTTCACCGCGTGTGTGGAGGCACGGGGTAGATCCACATCTCTTAGATGCGGATCTACCCCGTTAAACCAGATCTACCAGGGATCCGGAGTTACTAAAACCGGTTCCCCTTGGAGCCGGTTTTAATAAATCCGGGTGCCAGAGA
>MTQE01001339.1:24378097-24393290 GCA_014337955.1 Aspidoscelis marmoratus | reverse complement strand
ATCCGGGTGCCAGAGATCCGGTTTTATTTGCCCCTGTGCAGAAGCACCCTGAGTGTTTGAAGCCTAAAGTGACTTGCAGTCCATCTCTCTTGCTTTATGTCTGAAATAATATCTGTCAGGACCCTGAGCTCTTGCACAGCTTTCCATGCATTAATTTCTATTTATTTATTTATTTCCATTTCTATCCCGCCCCATACCCGAAGGTCTCTGGGCGGGTAACAACGGATCAAACAACATATTTAAAAACATATTAAGAATAAATACAGATTAAAACATATTAAAAGACAATTAAAAACACAATACAAATTAAAACAAGGTGCTTGGTTAAAAATTCTAATATATTTTCATTCTAGTTGAATGAAACAGCATTTTGCTCTCGGGATATTCTCTGGAACACCACTAAATAGCAAAATGTATTGGTTGTAGTACTTGTTTGTTTAAATATTAAATCAGGTTTATGTATGATGCTGTGAACAAGTTCTGTAAATGCTTATGTCGTTGTCCACCCTAAATACTTGGGCATGCACATACTTCCAGGGAGATATGATGAGGAAGAATAAAAGCTTTTGGGGGGGGGGGCAACAAAATCTTATGTTTGTGAGGGAAATATTTATAAATTCTGCAGGTTAGCTTTGGGATATTTACCTGGCATTTAGGAAAGATTGTTTCACACCTGAGGCCTTTTGCTAGGACATGCAGGGATGGATTCCCTATTCACACCTAGGCAGGTAAGGACGTGTTCCCACGCATCCATTACCTGCCTACGTGCAAACGGGGAATCCGCCCCTCTGTGTGTGTCCTAGCCCAAAAAGGCTGGCACGGGGGCGAGATCCCCCCCAGGCCTGCTCCCATTGGGCCGTGTCTGGTCCTGGGTTCCTGCAGGCTGTAGCTGACCCGATTGGGTCAATGTGCGGCTCTGCGTGGAGGCCCACACAATAGTAAACCGACCCTGTGGGGTTGGTCTACCCCATGGGGTTGGTCTAATGCCACGCACGCCTGTGCACAGAGTGGCAGATCACCCCAGCTGGCTGTGCAACCACTGCATCGGACCAGAGGGTCCGAAAAGGTAAGTGATCATACGCAGGCCCGGCGGGTGGCTCAGATCTCTGGATGGGGAGGTGCCCAAGGGGGCCATGTGGGCTCCTGCAGTCCTATTGGGACTGCAACAGCAGGCATGGCAATGGGGCAGGCCCTCCTGCTCTCGCCCCAGCCCCTACAGGGCCTGCCAGGTTTGGGGCTGAAATTGGTCCAATGGTAGCAGCTGGGGGGTGGGGCCCGCTGCTGTCTGGCAAGGAGAGTGCGAATGCTCTACCTGCCGCACAGCTGTGGAACGGCCTGGGCCAGGTGTAGAGCACGATTTCGTTCTCTACACCTGGAACGCAATTAGGCCGCCCTGGTACAGTTCTGGGCAGAAACCCTGGCCCAGCAGAGTGAACGCTCTGTCCAGGGCTTCCCTAATTGCGTGCCAGAGGCCTCATGCCAATAGGCTTTTTGTCTTTTATCTCATGTAGTCTGGTTCGTTTCCAAAGTCATGCGGTGTTTTCCAGTAGTTCTCTGAATAATTTATTGTGGCAGGCCATAAGCATAATCCTCTACATGCATACAGACATATGGCTCTTCTGCTCTTCGCTGAAGTAGCTGAGAATCTACTGATGTTGTAATCTCAGGAGGTCTTCACTGTTAGAAGGGTGCATGTTATGGAAGGACACTTTCCCATCCGCATTGGCAGGCAAAGGATGCATTGCAAACACATCTTTTACCTGCCTACATGCGGATGGGAAAGTGACTTAGATGTGTTCAGGGCAAACGGCCGTCTAAGTCCCTCCCCCGCCTTCCCCCATTCGCTGCCTTGGAGCAGGGGCGGGGAGGCCTGTCTGGTGCCTTCCCTGGGCTCCCACGAGCTGCACGAGCCAGGATCAGGCTCATGCGCGTGAACAGGCATTACCTGCTCACCGCTGGGTCAACTCTGGTGCAAGTAAGCCAGCAACATTCTGTGCCTGCACGCACCATGGTCCCTCATTGGACTGGTCCCCGCGCCTGCGCAGATGGCCAGTTGAAGCCAGGCAGGTGCCCGGCCAATGAGGGACCGTGGCATGTGCAGGCGCAGAGCGTCGCCAGCTTACTCGCGCCAGAGTCAACCCAGCGGCAAGCAGGTAAGGCTTGTTCACACGCATGTGCCCCTGGGGCGGTGTGTGTGTGTGTGTGGGTCCTGCTTGCCCTAGGAGCCTGATGTGGGCTCCTGGAGTGAATGGGAGCGGAGGGAAAGGAGGCGCCTGGGCTGCCCACCCCTGGCTCCATCTGAGCCAATGGGAGCAGCCCTGGGGAGGGGCCCAGCTGTCACGGAGGGAGAGCGTGTGAATGCGCCGGGACAGCTTCAGAGCACGTCTTTGTGCTCTGAAACCAGGACGCGTGGAGGGTGCTCTGGCATGGGCTGAGGCAGGAGCGATTGCGCCGTCCCCACATGTCCTCCATGCGTTTCAGAACCCCTCGTGTGAAAAGGCCTCAGGAAACGCAGAAAAAGGGGGAAGAGGAGGAGCCAATAAGAAGGGAGGGTCACTCATAGAGGGTCATCAAATACCAAAAGGAAGGAGCCTCATTTAGCAGAAAGGAGGGAAGTTTTTTTTGAGGAATTTTAGTTTGGAGGGCCGCATAGGCTAAAACTGCCCTTGAGAGGCACCAAGAATGAATCATTCCTGGTCATCTTGCCTCATTCCTTCTGCTTGCTGAAATGAAATGCAGATAACCCAAAAGCTACCTGAGATGATGTTTTACTTGCTGGGTAGGCGGCTTTCCTGAGATACTGGGGTCAAAGGGCATGGGGAATGAGTTACACAGATCTGGCAGAGGCGACAAAATAGCACAAGAACATAATAACCTAAGAGGAGCCCTGCTAGATCAGGCCACAGCCCATCTAGTCCAGCATCCTGTTGCACATGGTGGCCCACCAAATGCTCATGGGCATCTCAAGCAGAGACAAGGACAAACCTTTCCTGCTCTAGAATCCCAGCAAATGGCCTTAGAAGCATCCTGCTTCCACGCCCTCCCCCCCCCCCCGCAGCCTGTAAGATGTACCTAGGCATTCATTCTAGTAGCCATTGATACATCTGTTGTCCGTAAATGTGTCTAAACCTTCCTTAAAGCCATCTAGGCTGGTAGCTGTTACCACCTCTTCTGGCAGCAAATTCCATAAACTGATGACACTCTGGGTGAAGAAATACTTCCCCTTGTCTGATAATAGAGAAAGAACTTATTCAGGGAGGGATAGCATTAAACCCCTCCACCCAAATTCCACTAATTTATTATATTCTGTATGCTACTGTTTTGATTAAGTTACGCGTTAGCTTGGGTAGAAGGCTGACGAGCGGCTCTTCCTCCAGAGGTTGGTTGACTTCCTCTGACTGGGAGGGAAACCTTCATGCACGGTTGTTTTTGGAGGGGAGGAGCAAGGAGCCAAACCGATTCCACACTTGGCTCCTCCGAGAACTGCAACTCATTTGGGGGAGATTAAATGCCATGTGCTTGGTTAAAGAAATGTTTGTGTCTCACCCTCCCTTCCCCAGCCCAGTTGTTGTTTCTGCTCAGCAAGAACAGCTGAGGGCCCTCATATGACCCAGCGTGGGGGGCTGCCCAAAGGAAAGCCACGTCTGCATATGGATACTTGCAGCTGTGCCTGTCAAGTTAGGCCTGACTGGCGTCTTCTTCACCCCTGGCAAGGAGCAGAGTATGACAAGCCGCCCCTTTCTCGGAGGAGAGAGAACAAAGTTAGACGTCCGGGAGGGGGAGGCGCGGACCCTCATCCACGGCAAAAAGAGGCAAATTGAGCGAGTCAGATGTCTCTGCCAATTCTTTGCTGCTGTCTGCTGATCCTTCAAAGATCAGGAAGCAACATTCCCACATGTGACTTGAATTTGCATTGCACTGGCCGTGAGAGCATAGGAATCCCTGCCGGACCAGGCCGAGGGGCATCTAGCCCATCTGTCCGCTCTCGCTGTGGCAAACTAAATGATGGAGGGAAGCACGGAAGCATGCTAGGGGTGTCCCACAGCAACTGGAACCCAGGGGCACACTACCTCCAGTCTTCAAGAAGAACATCCCACTGCCAGCATCTCAAGCAGAGACAAGGACAAACTTTCTCCTGCTCTCAAATCCCAGAAGTGCCCTGCTTCCCCGCCCCAGCTTGAAAGATGCACCTAGGCATTCACTCTAGTAGCCATTGATACATCTGTCGTCCATGAATTTGTCGCACCCTTCCTTAAAGCCATCTAGGCTGGCAGCTGTCACCAACTCTTCCGGCAGCACATTCCATAAACCGATGACCCTCTTCATTTCTCATGTGGTTGTCTGTCGCCTCTTCTTCAGCAACCCAGATAGATGCCTTGTGATATTGAATCCCATGGTTTTATCGATTGTGTCCAGAACCACTTGGGAGAAAATACCATTGCTCCATATGAAAGTGGAGGGACAGCTAGAGAAATGGAAGTGCCAGGACAAAGGTGAAAGTGACAGTGAGATGCTTGTGCAGCCTTCAGACCTGGTTCTGATCCATAGTGGAGGAAGGGAAGCACTGCAAACTGCCCCCCTGCTTTTTATCCCTGTTTCACTGTGGGTGTGATCAGACAGGGCTTTTTTTTAATGGCTCCTTTTAGAAAACACATCTCTTTTATAGATGCACAAAAAGGAGGCAGTAAAACAAATAAGCTTACCTCGTGTTTCCACACATTGCTGTTCCTTCACCTTGAAATCTGGCAAGTGCTTGCTACTGATGGGCCAGCTACCTGCCTGGCTTTGTTTCGATGCTGTCATTGGCTAGATGTCCCTCTTCTGTGCTTCTGATACTCCCTACCCAATGCAACTGAAAGAGTTACTACTGCTGTTATTATCTTCTGTATGAGGAGGGACATGTATTCCTAGTCTTCAGGACAGACTAAGGCACTTTTAGGAATTTTATGTCTGTCTTTACAGCCTCAAATTTGCTCAGAGGGCATCTTTTTAAGCATGCCTGATCACACTCTAATCTGTATCCCAGAAGACAGTGACAAACCACTTTTTTCTTTGCCAAGAAAACAGCTTAGATGTGGGGAGGGGTGCTCTAGGGGTTCCGAGCTTTCATCTCCAGAGGTATCTGAGAGTTCCCCCAATGTTGGCCACTGACTCACAATGTCCACGCTGCTATGTCCTGGTTGCTGCCCCGGCTGTTGTGCTGTTGCAGGTGCACCTGAGGAGACTGGACTGGCAGGACGGGGCATGACAGGTAACCAGCACTGGGACAACAGGAGGACCAGAGAACCTCCTGGCTCTCACCCAGGAGGTAGATGTAAACCTGGACCACCAACACTGCCTCTCACCAAGTCAGTGGTCCAATTTGGATGATATCAAGCATGGCAAATTGTCTATAAAATGTTCTAAGATCACTATCATTTATTCACACAGACTTATCAAAAGAGAAGATAACACCTATGCAGTTCCTTTTAAGCAACTATTTGTGCAAATGGCTTTATTAGCATTCACAGAGCAGAAATGATACAATTCTATGGGTACATATTAGGATGGTCTCAAAGACATGGCTAGTGTGTGGCTCACACTGACAAGATGATTAAAATGTGGTCCTAGAGATATATATCTTCCATAGCTCATTGCCATTAGCTATGCTAGCTGAGGTTGAAAGAAAAATCAACATCCTCACATGCAAAAGTCTTCCAGTAGCAACTAGCACTCGTGCATGAATAGTACCTATTAAAGTTCACCAAGGTTGTTAGTACCACTTGGAGACTAACAGGAAAAGGGTTGGTGGCATGAGCATTCGTAGACACCTCTACGAGAAGGGTTGGTGGCATGAGCTTTCATAGATACATCTACGAGAAGGGTTGGTGGCATGAGCTTTCGTAGATACGTCTACGAGAAGGGTTGGTGGCATGAGCTTTCGTAGATACGTCTACGAGAAGGGTTGGTGGCATGAGCTTTCGTAGATACGTCTACGGGAAGGGTTGGTGGCATGAGCTTTCGTAGATACGTCTACGAGAAGGGTTGGTGGCATGAGCTTTCGTAGATACGTCTACGAGAAGGGTTGGTGGCATGAGCTTTCGTAGATACGTCTACGAGAAGGGTTGGTGGCATGAGCTTTCGTAGATACGTCTACGAGAAGGGTTGGTGGCATGAGCTTTCTTCTTTGCTTGCCAAGCAGTTTGTGCTTTGTCACCATTCCTAGGATGGTACCTTCTCCCATCCTGCCCCCCTCCCCCCATTCTCCTTTGTTCCAATCGCAAGCTTGCGGATTCTGTCCGTTATTTAAAAAATATATAAATCCAAATTTTGTGCTAGACTGATAATGTGTTTTTCAAAAAAACAAGGAGGGATTTAAAAAATATATAGCCAGAAAAGCATTTTTGGGATGGGGAGAGGGAACACGTGGGGCAGGAGTAGAAATGATACAATTCTAAGGACTTCCATTTTCCTTCAGCATTGTGCAAGGGAAACAAGGTTTCATTGCAGTGAAAGGGACTGAGAAGTGAAAGTTCTTCAGCAGCTTTAGGGAAAAGGGCAGATTACAGCATCTCCTTTTTCTACTGGAATGACTGGAGTGGAGGTGCATTCTGGCTTGGGTATTCATTCCTCAGCTGTATCTGTTTGGGGACACAGTCTCCTCACCCCAACAGTACCCTGTGTTAGCATCAAGTTTGCCATCAGCACTAAACACACACAACACTAAACACACACCATTGCCACTACTGATTGACAAAACTTTATCAATTGGCATGCAGGTGGTATTGATGTAATCAATAAGGATGGAGAACTAAAGAATTGTGTAAAGGGGACTCAGGTACATGACATAAAGGGTGTGAGCATCGCAGCCCGAATTGAGGACGATTTGAGGGCTGATTATCAGTGACCGGGTGTGAACAGGATTAAGACAGCTTCAGTTCAGTTTCTTAATGGGATGACCTAGCTTAGCCAGGTGTGATCACAGCCTTAGATAACTGATTCCAAACCCTGAGTCTCACTCTCTAGATCTAATTTCCAAAGCTAATATTGCTCATGAGCAGCATGGTGTCTTGTGAAAATGAGATTTACAGATCTGTCTAAAAGAAGGATGCCCTTTTTTGTTTCGAAGGTCTACTGGCCACATCAAATTATTTATAGTGTCCATGTACACCTCAGTTTTAATCCAGCTTCTGTCCACCAACAAAATGATTAGTTATTTTATTTCCATATTACCTAACTCAAATGTAATTAATGCTGGGGGAGAGGGATAAACCACCAACAACTTGTCACTTTGTTGATGCATTCTTTCACTCTGAAGTGAAGCTGGATTAAAACTTAAGTGTAAATGGGCCCTTAGCAACCTAAACGTGACTTAGCAATTTTCATGCATCCCGGAATTGGTCAGATGGGATGAGGAATTCTATTGTAATTCTATTATGTGTTCCAAGTCTGAATCCTGCATTGCAAGTTGGTCTGATTGCTGATGATACAACAGTCACAGGATCATGTAACTGGAACACGATTCCAAGTGACTGTGCAAAACGCATATTTGTTTTTCTTGCAGGGCTGATTTATCTCTGATTCCTATAGGCAATTCAGGGAGCTCAATAAATCTAAACCAGAGAATATACTGTCAGGCTTGGCAAAGGGATAGCCAGAAACAATTCTAGCTCTCCACGGGAAAGCGATATTGCTAGGGGAAGAAGGCTAAAAGAGACCGCAGGCGGGTGTGGAGGGTGTTGAGCCAGGGCTCAGCTCTCTCCCTATGCATCCATTCACCACCCCTCAAGTCTGCACGTGGTAGGGGGAAATGCTGAAGGGGACAGCTATTTATAGAAGGAGGGATCTTCCAGTGCGGTGTGACAAATTTTATGCTATATAACAGATTTGTAACATGGAAAATAATTAGCTGTGCTCCCCACCCCGAGGGGCAGTAACACCAGCTCGCCTTCCTCTTGCCTCTTGCACTGTTGCATAATGAATAATTTTGATATTTCATGTGAAATAAACTCCTGGAATTGCAAAACTGTTTTATAATAAGGAGGGCTTGTTCGGCATCTGCATACTCAGCAATGAGAAGCAATCACTAATAAGACACCTCTTAACTATGTTGTACCCCTTTCTCAAGACCATCATATGCACTTTTTGTTTTCTCCTATAAATATACCATCCGCACATGGGGGAAAGGTATCACCAGCCCAGAAGAAATGGCAGCGTTAACACCCCTATGGAAATCTGATGGGACATAGGAAGTCTAAGGCTGCACTCAGACAGGGTGTAAAACCCAAGATTATCCTGGTACTGTGTTGGGATTGCCACACGTGTCCCTGGCAATCCCAACATAGTCTGAGGATATTGGGGTGGAATTCCACAATAATGTTAATGCAAATCCCAACCCAGGTTTTATCAATGAGACGTCTGGGTATAGAGCAGGATAGAAATAAAACAAACAAACAATGTTGCAAGAGAACTAAACCTGTTGGATGCTCGTTCCATGGATCCATCATCTTGGAAACGACCACTGCACATGGGTGGACAGTGGTGATCACACCCTTCCAGATATTGTATGCTGTCGAAATACTTCAACATACACACCTCCTGAGAGCAAGAATCCAGACAGGTAAATGCCTGTGCTTGCTCCATGGTGCTACCCTGGATTTGGCAAATGAGGGATCCAACCGAGATACTGCCTTCTCCTCTTGCCATCTGGAAGTAGTGTAAGAAGAGACATCCCCACAACAACCTACTAAGGGCTGCCTCCAGATGGCAAGAAGCAATGCATGATCTAAATAAGATCCCACAATTGCCTTTTGTTGGCTGCTGCCAGGCCCTGTTTACCTGCATGTCTGGCAATCATAATCAGAGACTATGTGATTAGAGTCTACCAGAAGCCAACCAAAGGCCTACCCCTTTCTATTGTTGCTTTTCACATGTTAGCAGCACTTCACCCCTCACTGTAGCACAGCCTCTTCTCTTGTTAAATAGGCAGATCATTTTTCCTTTGTTTTGCGTGAGACCAGCAGATCATTACTGCGTGAAATGGCAGGGGGTGAGGCAAAAGGTGGGTTTTGAAGAGGTGATTGCTGGAAGGGAGAGATCAGGCAGGATTTTACACAGGATCGTTCACTGATACTCTTTGTAAAATCAGACACTTCCACTTCACCCGATACATCTGATCTCTTGATATATCTCACCCCAATACATGTATCTTTTGTTCTGCATCTCACTCCTGGATACATGTATCTCTGCTGCAGGCTCTTCATTCTCCACCTCCCCCACCCAACCTCCCGTTCAGCCAGCATGATCCCCTTGGCATGTAATGATGGACAGCCAGGGGAAGAGAGGCGACCAGGCCAGGGGAAATCATGGCTTCTCATTGGTTCAGGGGAAACTGAGAATGCCCCCAAAGCATGGTTCTATCCCAAAAACCTCCCGCTTGTATTCCCATTGCTAAATAGTAAGGATTATTTCTAAATCCCGCAGCAAGACCTCTTTTGATTCTAATATAGGTAATCAGCATTTCGGGACCTTTAGTCTTCAGAAACTGTGAATTCTTTTGAAACTTTGGGGGCGGTCAGCTTTCAAAACGATTTCAAAGCTCTTTAAATCTTGAATGGGAACATGGCCAGTGTGTCTGTTGTGAGAAGAGCAGGAAGCTTTGTCAGCCACTTTCAGTCCCCTTAAATGCTTGAGAAAAGTGGGTGTAAACTCTCCTCCTCCTCCTCCTGTCATGACAGAGCCTTCCTCACTAATCTCCTGAACTTATATAGTCAAAGTGCCTGGTGAACCTCAGGGGGAAAGATGTTCCATAGCCTGGGCTGCTACCAAGAACACTATCCTGGGGCCCACCCCTTAAACTACTGAAGGTGGTGGTACAACCAGGAGAACAGAAAAGCAGATATGGCAGAAGGTACCTCTTTATTATTCCAGGCCTTATTGCTGGTTGGTTGGTTACTTACCTACCTACCTACCTACCTACCTACCTACTTCTATGCATCTTTATTTTGTATTGTACCCAAAGGTCTCAGGGCAGATAACACAAATATAAAACAAAATATAGAATAAACATATTAAAAATAATACTAAAATAATAACTGAGTGTGGGGAAGGGAAGATGTTTCCTTATTTTAGTCAAAAGGTGGGTACTTAATTCTGGAATATCCAAATGTAGTGGAATATGTAACCAACATCTGGACTAGCAGTCAATACAACCCTTTTAAAGCTGATGTGATGTGCATCTAGCCAGCCATTTCCGTCACAAGCGTAACTGTTGCATTCTGCACCAGCTACAGCTTTAAAACCATCTTCAAGGGCAGCCTCAGATAAAGTGTATTACAATAGTCCAATCTGGAAGTTGCAAGAGCATGGATTACTGTTGCCAGGTCATTGTTACCAACCAGCCAGAGCTGGATGTAGACTCTCTTAGCCACGCCTTCCATCTGATCTCCAAGTGTCAGTGCAAAGTTTAAGAGCACCTGCAGATTTCGCACCTGTCCTTCCAGGACATTACAGTTCTGTTGAGAACAGGGTACCTACCAACTTCACAGATCCGACCATGTCACACAGCACTCCCATCTTGTCTGGATCCAGCTTCGATTTTATTAGCCTACATTCAGCCCATGATTGCCTCCAGCCATTTGTCAAGTGGTTCAGCCACTTCTCCTGAATCAGAGGGCACACATAAATTGAGCGGAGTGTCTTCTGCATATTGAAGAAACCTTACTCCAAATGTCCTGATGACGGCTCCCAATGGTTTCACAGAAAAAGCATGCGAGGTAAGATCAGCTATGGTGCTGCAAATGATCTGGGATGGGTCATTTGCACTTCAATGGCTGCAAGGTAGGTTTGGGTTACGTTTGGGGTGGTTCTGGTGCTCACAATGTGAACGCTAGCCATCATTCCTGTGGTACAAGAAGTACAAAAAGGCCCCGAGTTTCCCTTCTCCTTTCAATGCTCCTGAGAAGTGGTCTTCAGATAATTTGTTGAGCATATACAATTTTTAAGTCTGGCAATAGAATGTTAATCCTCAGTAAGTGTAACAAAGGAGGATCATTGAGCCTATTTGCACTACAGCCTCTAGCCTCTGGGGAAGAGCATACGCTCATTGACTAGGTGGCTACAGCCTACACATATGCCCACCCTCTCCAGAAGTGCACTAATCGGCTATTTGCTCTTGCTGGTGCTCCGGGGTTGTTTAAGGTGCCGAGCAGGTGTGCTGGGACCTCAGACAACAGTAGACGCGATTGCACATGTGCAGAGTGTCAGCATTGTCAAGGAGATGGCGCTGACACATGCGCAGTCGTGGAGGCTCCGCTGTCAAAATGACAGCTCCCAGAGGGAGACCAGGCCCTGGGATCGATTAAGGTGAGTATCTGATCCTGGGGAAAGGGAATGGGTAAAGTTGACTAGCACTCAAGTGTCATTGCGCTCCTTTCCCATCCAGTGAATGGCAAGGGTAGTGCAAAAAGAAGTCTGGTGATGGGTGTAATGAATGCTGTTTTAAAGTTCATTTTTTCAAAAAGATCTCCAGAGGGATGAGGGCTGTTCTGAAATGATAAAGCATCAGTTTGTAGAATGAGAAGGGAATCACCTGAAATAAGGTGGATCCCAGCATTGTGCTGCAAGAACTGGTATATTTGTTCTATGCAGTTTTCATCCTCCAAGAAACATCTGGAATTACAGTAATTCGACAGAAAATTAGCTTCATCAATATCAGAGAAATAGCCGTGTTAGTCTAATTCAAAAAGTAGAACACGGTAGTTAGTAGCACTTGGAGACAAACAGGAGAAGAGTTGGTGGCATGAGCTTTGGTAGACAAGTCTACTTCAGATGCACGTCTCCTTCTTCAGATCCCTAGCATCTGCAGAAGTACACCTGCCCAAGGGCCCCTAGCATCTGAAGAAGGAGACGTGCCCATTAGACCTCCTAGCATCTGAAGTAGACGCGCCCATTGGGCCCCCAGCATCTGAAGTAGACATACCCATTGGACCCCCTGGCATCTGAAGAAGTAGACGCGCCCATTGGGCCCCCAGCATCTGAAGAAGCAGACGTTCCCATTGGGCCCACTAGCACCTGAAGAAGGAGATGTACCCATTGGGCCCCCTAGCATCTGAAGAAGTAGACATGCCCATTGGGCCCCCAGCATCTGAAGTAGATGTACCCATTGGGCCCCCTAGCATCTGAAGAAGTAGACATGCCCTTTGGGCCCCCAGCATCTGAAGAAGTAGACATGTCTACGAAAGCTCATGTCCCCAACCCTTCTCCTGTTAGTCTTCAAGTGCAACCAACTACCTTGCAGAAAATTAGCTAGTGATAATGAGCAAGTGCTTTTGCCTTTAAAAAAAAATCCTTAAAATAATAAAAAAGGGTACGTTTGTGAAACTGTCAGAAGCTACGATCTGTAAATTCCTTTACAAGTTTTTAAAGGAATTGAGTAAGAAAGTTTTTAATTACCCGAGACATTTTGTGCATATTCAAAACAGCGCCTTTCCTCTTGTGCACATAGCCCAGGACTGAATATGAGCCGAAATGAAGCTTCAGAGGCACAGGAGGCTGCATTTCAAGGTGCCTGTACATTATCAGAAATGCTTGTGGTAAGAAAGCAAACTAGTGAGCCGCAGAATCTTCCCTCCAGGCCCCAAGGGTTCTCGCCTCTCTTATCAAGACGTGGAGGTGTTTTGTTGCCGGCACTCCTCATCCATCAGTTCAGAGTCTCCAGTCTCTGTCGGCCATGTTCATTCCTCCCATGCCTCCCTGCCCCTGGCCTCCTGTTGACACAAGGTAGACTCCAGGCTAAATATTGGGTCTAAAGGCCTCCCTCCTCACTTCATCAGACTTCAAAGCAGGCCCCCGTCACATTTCAGGCTGTACACAATACTTCCATGAATCCCCTTTCAACGTGATTTTGCAAAGTAGTTGAACAGATATCGCTGGGGAGGACTTGTGTGCAAGAGAGGCCTAAGCATGCTTCGCTTCGTCTCTCCTCATCTGCCTCCTTTGGAAAACGGGAGAGAAAACAAAGGCCGAAACTAGCTTTATGCCTCAATTTTTTTTCCATTTTGTTCCCTTGCATAAATGCACATGAAGGCTTGTGTGCTTTCGTGCACGGAAGGGGCTACCTCAAGAGAATAAAAAACTTTAATTAGGCATTTCTAAATGAAAAGTACAGTGTGGCTAAAGTTGAATCTTTTGCAATCTCTTCAGATTTCATCCAGAGAAGCAGCTGAAGCTAATTTTGTGCATCATGCTGAATTTAACCAGATTTAAAACACAACTAGAAAAAGTCAACAAAATGGTGGGGTGCTGCTTTCTTCTCTGCCTTAAAAGTGGAACTCCCATGAAGATGAACTCCAGAGGGCTTTTCACTCTAGGCCTTTTCGAACACGTGGAGGACGCCCTGGGATGGAGCATTCGCTCCTCTGGGCCGGCGGTTCCATCCGGAACTGCTCCAGCCCTTCCCAGGGCACCCTCAACGCATTCCAGGTGTAGAACACTTAATTGTGCTCTACACCCAGCCCAGCCCGTTCCGGCCTGTCCCTGGCCGCTCCACAGCTGTTCAGAGAGGGAACCGTTCGCATGGTCTCTCCCTGACAGCTGCAGGCCCCACCCCCCGCTGCCACTATTGGGCCGAAATTGGCCCAACAGCTGGCAGGCCAGCGCAAGTAACTCACCTTGCCGGGCCCCGGGTACGATCTGCCATGGTCTGCGCAGGTGCGCGCACTCCGGTAGACGAGAGCCAGGGTGGGTCCCGTCTACCGGCAGTGCGCGCGCCTGTGCAGACCACAGCAGGTAGTACCCCGGGCCAAACGTGTGTGCGGGGGGAGGGTATTTAAGATTCAGATATTTAAGATCTGAATGTCTTAAAATCCAATTCAGTTTGGATATTTAAGATTCGAATGTCTTAAAATCTGATTTGTATCTGTAACATTTGAATCCGTACATTCAAATGTTTGATTCGTATTTAAAGACATGAACGTTGACAACAGCCATATCTGTTATACCCATCTGTGTTTGGGGTCTCGTTGAGTAGTACATTAAATCTTTCCATTTGTCTTTCACTTTGGCTTTTCATACCTTGGCTTTTAAATCTTATTTCCCATATTTTTTTTTCAAATCTATATTGTTCCATTAAATGTTCATACCAATTTTCTATTGCCCATTATCTTTCCATCCAAGTACTACTGTAGATTGTGCAGCATATATCATTTGATCAAATAAATATTGTGTTTCTCAATCCCCCTGTTGCCACATTAAACAATACTGTTTCAGGTGTTGTCCATATTTATATCTAAAATATTAATTTGATTTTGAATGAAATATGAACCTCTGTATCCACACCTATGTCAGCATTGTGCTAATAAACCAGGAATCTATAAGTGCTATCTCCTGTATCCTATTATTTTTTACTTTACTAATTCTTATTAATTTTGCCTCACATTATCTCTTGTAATATTAATATCTTATTGCCGGATTTGAAACATGCTATCCAATATTCCATTCTTATAATTTGTTAATAATCTCATTATTTTACTTCCTCTTCTTCTTAACCCCTTAATTCTTCCATTATTTCTTCAACTTCAGTCAATGGTCTGTTGATCTGTAATTGTATATTATTGCTTTCATACCAGTTTCTAAGTGAGTAATAACTTAATCATTGTCCTCACAAAGTGTTTTTAATCTCCTGTTCTCTGCCCCCGCTCCCCCGTTGGTCCTGCTCCATCTGCGCTGGTTCCTTAATCTGGATCTCTGCTAGACCTGTTTCAGCCATGCTCCATAGCGTGCTGCCAGAAAGCGCCTCCCCGGGCCCTGAAACTATGAAATTTTGTTCCTAGCCATCCGGCCCATGACTCCACACAGTCTGGAGCAGTAGGGCCGGTTATTCCGAATCCACTGATCTGGATCTAAGCCAAGCAAAATGCAGAAATGGCTTAGGGTGCATCCCCATGCACATTTGGTTCGGTTCAGAAATCAGGTTTGGCAAGGGGTGTCCCCATGCATTTTTGATTTGGTCCGATTTCCGTGGACCAAATCATGCCAGACCAGGACGGAATTTAGTGTCCGAAAAAACAAGTTTTGGCACTGTTTGGTGGGTCCAGCACGCATTGCTTAGCAAGCCAAGCCTGCACATGGGGATGGTCCTGGGCTATCTGGGGAGGAAACTGGCACTCACGTCATTAGGAGGTGGGGTGTGCTTGCTGTTCCTGCCCTGTGCATT
>MTQE01001339.1:24283904-24303534 GCA_014337955.1 Aspidoscelis marmoratus | reverse complement strand
CTCGATGACCCAGGAGGTCCCCTCCAACTCTACCATTCTATGATTCTTTGTTTTCTGCAGCCGCAGAGACTTTGTGTAAATTTGTGGAAAGCTCACTGGATTTTAATGGCTTGTCTTTTCTGTTATAAATCAGTCAAAAGCAAGAGTGATTCAATTTGTAGGCTTCAGCTTTTTTGCTGACTTGACAGTGAAGTGTGTTTAGTAGATGTTTGTGACATGCAGGTTGATTTGTTCTGTTTCTTTGGGAGCTCAGCCTGCCTTTGGCATATATACAGCATAGTATTGCTTGCATTTTCATAATATTTTTTGCCCCTAAGAAGAAATTGTATTTTGTGGGATGGGGGATGAAGAAGGTTGATTCTTGCCTTTGCTTATGAACGTGGGACTTACATGTGATGGCTATGTCAAGTTAACCATTTAATTTTAGTTGCGGACCATGTGTCATTCATTCATGAAGATCTTACAGGATGTTTGATTGTCCATAGCAGCATTTCAGAACCTGATTTAAAAAGTAATTTTTCTTTGCTTATGTTTTGCCACTGCTTTTGACCTAAAGGAGATATTACTTGAGGATCACATAGAAGCAGTATTATTCACTAGTACCAGAGAATAATATGAAAACTAATTTTTTATGTAGATCTTCTGAGAATGATTTTTTCAGTTTTATCTGTATGGAATTGGGATAGTCATGAGCTTGAGCATGACCGTTGTTTAATTTCATTTTGCACCTGTTAGTCTTGGCTATACTGGAGTTAAATGTTCTGATCTGGCTAATTAGGGCTTAAAAGATTGCATCCCAGCTTGCTGTCTGATTTGCAAAATGTACCTTTTACTCTGCAACTGTTCCATCTTTACATTCCTAGGCTAATACAAATTTGAATGTATTATTTGGTAAGGAGTGAACTGATTTATGGACTGGATCTGTTTTTGGAAAGAAGTATTTCCAGATGAACACATTCATCAAAATCATTATTTTAAAAATATGAAAATGAACTTAAGGCAAAGTAAGGTCCTGCCATGAGCTAATGATTAAGTACTTTCCTTTTGTCCTCAAACTCTACTGCATTCCATTTGGAGGTTCTTTATTTTTACCCTATAGCCTCATGTTCCTCATATTTGTTCTAATATGCAGCTAGAATGTAAGAAATCAAGATAGAACACAGTGATTTTTAGGATTATAGGGCTGGACTAGCTTTGTGGATAGCCAAAGAAATGATGTGACCCCACCTCCTTCCAGCTCCATGGAGCCAGGAAGTAGAATTGGAAAGCATGCATTGAATGATTTTTCAATTTACTTTGTACGCTCCTAACCTCACCTGCACCTGGTTGCTGTAGAGAAGCCAAACATGTGCACGGAAAACTTAACAGTTCTGGCTTTCTCTTGGGGGTTTGTTTCAGTTTAGCATAAGCTTATTTCCTTCTCAAAACATTTGAGAAGTATTTGCCAAACAATGAGTTGGGGCATAAACCCGATATTCAAAAGTCAACCCCTTTTTTGAATCTTTAGGCAGATTTTGGAATCCGGTAAGTAGGTTTGCTCAGAAGCTTTCAGGATTCCAGCACTGTGCTTTCAGAGGCCACATTGGCATTTGTCTGTTAGCCCATATAAAGCTGAAGTTCAAGAAAGAAAGTATATTTGCAGTGTCAAGTTTCCAGTCCATTAGACATAATGGATTTCAAGCAGTGCAGTTAAATGTAATAATTTTCACTTGTAAAATGCCTTGATTACATGGAGGTTCAGTGTAAATCAAAACATTTCTGTAAAACTGGGGATTAGAGGAACTGTGACTAAAATCGCCAATTTTACCATTTTTTTCTCATTTAGTTGATTTAAAAAAATCATGTGTACTTTCCTTGTGGTGCTCAGGCCCCTCCAGCACATGGGTCTGCTCCACTTTGTGTTGCATTTACCTCTTTTCTGGAGAGAAGCTGCAGCCCCTTCCTCCAAAAAGCCATAAATATTTACTCTCCAGTGCTCATGCCACATCCCAGCTACCCGAGGCTGAAGTCACCAGCCTTCCAGTCCCCTTTGTTCCTCAGCTGTTCTTCTTCAGACATTTTCTGCACGTATTTTTGGCCAGCAACAGGTGCAACAAGTATTTTTCCTGGCCAAATGGGTAGAAAGCAATTCCCACAAGAGTTACTATGCCACCAGCATCTTGACCTCAGAGCCTAGTGAATGGTGCCCAGCTAAGGACAGTGACAGTACCCTCAGTTTCTCCTGAGCTCTGAAAACCTTCTCTGGAAGCCATTATTCCGATCCATGATTTGCGCCTTTTCCCAGCATTTCCAACAGCAAGCTTTCTGCCAGCACCGGCCACCTCTGTCTTCTTCACCTTCCTGCTGTCCTCTGAAATCAGTGTTTTGACTGCAAACTGCACAACAACCAAAGTGTAGGGTGGCAAAAACCATGTAACCCCAAAGCATGTAAATCGAAGGGAGTACTGTATTTTGAAGGCTCCCTGTCTGTTCTTCACTAACAGCTTTTTGCATAAGCAATGGCAAAAGAAAC
This sequence comes from Aspidoscelis marmoratus, assembly GCA_014337955.1. Classification (NCBI taxonomy): domain Eukaryota; kingdom Metazoa; phylum Chordata; class Lepidosauria; order Squamata; family Teiidae; genus Aspidoscelis; species Aspidoscelis marmoratus. Next base: position 24,301,022 of record MTQE01001339.1, on the reverse strand, counting down.
ATCCTGTTAATTATTTATGCTATTAGCATTTCAAGAGAACATTTGCAGCTCATATAAAGAGGGGAAAGCTGCAGAAGCAGAACTTGGTCATTGGAATAGATAGCATTCAATAACATCGTCATCATCATCATCATCATCATCGCTCTTGTTCCTACTCTCATATTCAAATTGTAATTAATGATTTCCAACTAACTGTTTTGCATCGGTTAATATCTTGGGAGCTACTAGTAGGATTTGGTTGCTGACTGGAGACAGTTTTGTTGCATTATGGAATCCAACTTTGCAGCAGCTGCTTGAAACAAGACCAAAGGACACAAAACAAAATGTCATAGATATTGCCAGACTTAAAATTGGTCTTTTAGACCTACTGTCTGCCTACTACGTCAAATAAACACCTCTGCAGGTTCACAATGTTTGCTTAGTCTTGTCCATTTTTAGAGATGCTCATCCTTTCCGGCTTTCATTTGTCCTTAAGTGTCAACTAGTTTCCACAGCCTGGGACAGCAAAAGATAAGGGGAAAGAAGAGATTGGCAAGCTGCCACTGACTGTTGTAATATGTTTCCAAAGCACAACACCGATAACAGCTGCCTTAATCAGCCTGGGGAGAAGAAAGCAGCCTTGTGTAAGATAGAGATGCTTGATAGTGGTTGTGTAGGAGACTTACTTTTGTCTTTAGCTTCAAAGAAACACTAGCTTTTTAAGATGTGCTAATAGCTAGGCATTGTTGTCTTTGTAGAATCCATCAGTTGAGACAGTGGGATGTAGGAGTGAGGTGGGAATTGAGCATTTGCTCTTACCTCCTCCATCTGTGTTCTAGTCCTTTGTGTTTTAGAAAGTTCTTTGGAAGGGGTGGCGAGGTTTCCAGTTCCCAGGCGCCTATGGGGTCTTGTTCTGTGCGTATCTGTTGTTTACTTCTATGACCATACACTTAAATACATGTCTTAAGGTAGAATTCTAACTATTTGCAGCTGTTGGATTGCTCGAAAGAAGAACCTTCTAAAGCCCCATAATAGAGGTATTCATGGAATTGGAGCAAGACTCAAACACCTTTAAAATGTTTTGTTGGAATAACTGTGTCCTGTGGATCCTTAGATGGGTTGAGCACTTAGCAGAGTTCCTCATGTCTTATCATTCAGCTCAGAAAAGAATTGGCCAAGCAGGGGATTTTAAGTATATTTAAACCAAAGGAAGGGAAATAACTTTATCTGTTACTGCTGAAGGTTATGAATTTGGAAGGAGAAGGTAATGAACAGGCACAATAATGGCAGTGGTTAGAATGGTGGAAAAAGGTTTTTAATGCTCAAAGGGAGCAAGGAGAAGCGACAAAAATGCATGAAATGGGATTCGAAGGGTGAAGGGCAATATTACAGTGCTTACAGGGGTAGATGAAGCAGACAATGGGAATGAAGCAGAGGGTAATAAAATGGATTTTTAAGAGACATGGAGAAGGAGGGGGACGAAACAGTATTTTAAAGGCCAAGGAGGAGAATAAAATGGTGGCCAGAAGATTGCACCGTTCCAATCTATAGAAGTTTTATTTTGTCCCACAATCAGGACAGGTCCATTTTATAGTGGCTGATTGTTCTGAATGCCAGCCACGCGAAACACCCCATGCTCTGAATTCAGGCTGTTTCGCACATTTCTACTTCCTAGGGTTCTATATTTGAAAACCATGTCTGATTTTGCCATTAGCAAGGCCAGCAACAAAAAATAGGAGTTTGGTAATAATAAATGAATCTACCAGGACTGGACTTGCCACCTGAACCTCAAAGGTGGTTAAAACCTTTTGAATAGTGGTCTGATTACTGCACCTATTTTTGGTTTCAAAAAGTGCCACCCGTATTGAATAATGATCAGCTAGCAGTTTAGTATGTCATTCTTGCTCTGCTTTAACCACAAAAGAGATTCCCCCAGGTGGCTCATAAGTAAAATACAAACAAAAGTCCAGGATAGGACCAAAACGTAACACTGAAATATAACAATACTTACAGCATTTACTCAGCATCTTCATTGGATAATTGGAAGAACAGGTAGATTTTCATGGAGTACCATAGTTCAGATATCTTGCTTTCTCTGCTTCGACTGAAATAAAATTCTGTGGATAAGACCTAGGCTGCAGGCAGATGTCTAAATTACTTATTCCACTGTATATGAATATTCTGGGAACATCCAAATACAGTGGAATAAATAATGTCTGTATGCATCCATGATCCCAAAAGGGTCCCCTCCCAAACCCTGAATTATTTTTATTATTGGAATATATGCCACATGGCATCTAGACTACTTTGAGGGACAGAAACAACTTTTGTGGGTGACCTGCAGGCGTACAGATGTTTGCCAGTGTGACCTTCTTTATTCTCATTGACTTCTCAGCGCTGCTTGGGCTGCCTCCGAGGCCCATCTTGTCCCACGTGCCTTTTTACCTTAATGAAGCCATTGGGAAAGGTCATTGAAATGCTTAGGCAAAAGTATCATCAGTATGCCACTTGGCCTCTCATCTTCTCACAGCTGTTCCCAGCAAGACCTTGGAAAACCTGAGCAGATGTCTAGAGGAAATTCTCGGATGGCTTACAGCAAACAAGTTTGATTCATATGTGGTAGATTGATGATGATCATGGTGAATGCAGATAGCAGAATGAAGTAGGCTTGGCTTGTCCTGCTTCACCAGTTGCTGTTTGAAGGAAGTGGATTTTACTACAATCGTTCCTACACTGCTTATGGCTATATTACTAAAATTGGCTGTAGACACCATGCTTGTGTTTGCCTTGGTAAAATCTCTTGGATTGGGGAGCAAAAGGCACGGTGCCGTTTCTGTTGTGGTCACATCTGTATGGAATGTGTTTTCACGAGAAGTGTGGATATTGCTGGACATGGAATTAATTTACCCAGTTGGTTTGAAAATGACTCTTAAAGGCATCCATGATGATACCGTGCTTTTCCCCCCTATTTCCTATTTCATAATTTAGACATTAACCAAGTCTTCATGTGAAGCACTTGGTGGGAGCCAGTGTACCATGGTGGCTAGAGCCCCAGGCTAGAAGTTCCTGGCTCTGAAACTTCACTCTGCCATGGAAGTTTGCTGGGTGACCTTAGTCAAAACCTACCTCACAGGGTTGATATGTGGATAAAAAGGAGAGAACAATGTGCCCTCTCATAAAGCATAGGAATATTTTAAAGGATAATGCTAGTTCATTTCTGTAACTTTAAATTCTTCATGTTGGTGCAGAAAGTAATAGTTCACTCACTGTATTTGAGGCTTTTTTTGGTGGATGGCTTTTTGTGACAACAATTCTTTGAACGTAATCCAGTCATTGTGCTTTGTACATGAGATATATTGACAGCCAACATTAACATGTTAGCAGTTGGGCAGTGAGTGTCATTGAGTAACTTAATATTCCAGTAGGTGACCTCAGGACATTTAAGGTCTGATTAAATCAGCAAGTGTACTGTTTTAAAACGTAACTGGCTTTACCTTGCAGTATGAGCTATTCTTGAATTATCTTCGAATACCTAGGAGTTCTATTCTTGAAGCACTTCCTTTTCCAATTAAAATTTCTATAGCACTTTGGGTATCTCAAAGTGCTTTATAAAAGTGGAAATGTATCTGATAATAAAGAGAAATAACATAGGCCATTTAGCAATAATCTTTGCCGATTTTGACATAACGTGTGGTTCTTTTTTTGCAGGGAAATCACTTTGATCAGTATGAAGAAGGGCACTTGGAGATCGAACAGGCGTCCTTAGACAAACCTATAGAATCGGTAAGAATTCACTTTCTGTTTCCAACCCCCAGCAGGCCAGGTAGTGCTTGCCTCATGAAAGGGCAGCTTTCACTAGTCAGGTTCAGATATATTTGTGTATTAAATACTTCAGCAACATTTGTGTGTTTTGTATTATTGTTACGTGAGATAGTCACTAATCAGTGTCATCTAGGAAGCTTTAAAGATAGGAGTGGCAAGAAATCACCTTTAGTAAAGGCCATAACATGATAGGCCATTGGGAGCCAATTTTACTAAATGCTGAAAGCCTTAACTTGTAAAAAGATCTTGTTGTTGATTCAAATATATTTTGAATCTTCTGTTAATTTTTTTTGCCACAGGCAAGGAGAATGGAGTCATAAAGGCAGCATTAGGAAGAACTCTTTTTAAAAAAATAGCAGTTACAAAATCTTCTAAAAGCTGCCTGTAGAAATAATAAAATCACTGCTGCAGTGCAGATAATTTCTGTCTGAATTTTATGGAAAAACTTATGGACAGGAGATCCTGAGTCCCCTCCGCCTTTGCTTGTTTTTCCTTTTAAACCTTCTAGGGTTTTGAACTTCCTCCTCATCCCACATCTGTGTGCTTTTGTCCTCCAACATGGGATAGCTGTGATTCTGTAAATCTAAACACCCCTTTGAGATTCGGCATTTGATAGTCGTATTTGGCTGTAATCTGTTCAGAACTACGCTTTAAGAAATGAGATAGATTCATGCAAAGTGTTATGGATAAGGCTGTGGAAATTAAAACAAGGCCACCACCACCCAGCAATTTCAGGGCTGGATTAAGAGGTTATGTCCAAACTTAGGATCTCTTTCACTGAAATATGTGCCACATCCTTTCTTAACATGCATTTCTAACCAAAAACATTTTCTTGAAATGCACCATTTTACTATTGGACATTGTGACTAGTTGCTGTTGAGGGACCACAAAGGCCTTTTCTGATTTCTTTTTTTCTTATAAATGCTCTCTAGGCAGCATCCGTCCAGCACTACCTCAGCACAACAGACCATGCTGTTCTGTTCTGCAGGCATGAGTTCTGCACACTGGGTTGAATATGTTATCTGTACGTTTAGGAGCATATTTTTGAGTAACAGCTTCACAGTGATCCAGGATCTTTAAGAGTTGAAATATGTGGATCTTTGAAGGTTGTCCTTCATTTTTGCATTTTCTTTAGCTGCCAGACTTGGTTGTCTGAAAGCAGCATTTTAGAACCTTTAGCTGGCAATAATATCAGAATAACCAGACTCCCATTATCATCACCCTAGGTTCCTAGTTCTTCGAAAAAATCTCCCCACATAGTCACACTTTGATGGTTAGCCTGCCAGATCTAGTTTTTATTAGAAGCCCCTTCACTTGTGAATTTATTAATCCAGCCCTGTTAATGCTCTGTCTATGCTCTTTTGAGTCCCTTTGCATTTCTGAATGCTAAAAAAAATCCATAGCATTAGGGAACAAGCAATATTTATATATTTGCTTTCTTGTGTAGTAGATTGGTGTTTGTTCGTGTGTATTTGTGTGCGTATTGAGATGTTCACAGAAATTTACACAACTTGGGGTGTTCGACATTTTTTCTTCCACAGCAGTTGGCCCAAATTAGCTAAGCAGCCATGACCTGGTTTGTATTTGCACGGTCTGCATTTTTAATTTCTTTTCTAGGGTTTCCTTTCCTCTGCCTTTCCCTCCTTTTACTTTCTCCCCCTCCCCCCATTTCTTATTTCTTTTTCTGGTCCAGTGAACACTGCATTCAGTATCTACTGTCTTATTGTGCTGGCATGATGCTAGTATTAGGCATGGCACTCATTGATGACACATGAAATAATGCTGCAGAGAGGGTGGGTGGGAAGGATGGTGATGCAGCTGCATTTAATTGTTCTGAATTATTCAGTCTTGTTTGTGTGCATCTGCATGCACACACATCAGTTGAAATGTGAAGCCATCTTCCCCCTGTGCAACTGTGATGAAACAGCTAACAGAAGATTGGTATTGTGTGCAAAAGATTTTAGGGCAAGACAAACGATGCTCTGTTCGACAGCTCTGTATTCCTTTTACTAGAAGAGATTTCTTTTACTAGGTGCTTTCTCCCTATTCATTACTGGTAATGGGAAAGCCCCACAACTTCACCGGGCTGTCTCATTGCAGTAAAACTCTAAATTGGCACACACAGCACCTGTGGAAAAAAATGCAGACCTCTAGATATGCCAGAGAAATCATGAGCTTAATTTTATGACTGGTGCAACCAAAAGTTTAAAGCTATTAATTTATTTGTTTATGTCTTATCTATATCACTCTTCACTCCCAGGGCTATTAACTAATTGGGAAGGCAATATAAAAGCAATAAAAACTATAAGAATATTATCAGCACTAATTTTCAAATGCTTGGGTCAATAAATATATTTTCACCAGACACTAAAACATTATAAATAATCGTGCTTGGTGTATTGCAAAGCTCTGAGGGTACATTAGAGACAGCTTTCCTTCTGGCTGCTGCGCCAAAGATCTTGTAAGATGATCAGCACACTGGGGGAATGGTCCCAGAACATTCTTTTTAACTTGACTGGCAAAACTGTCTAGGAGGAGGTGCTCTATAAGATATTTTGGACCCAAGTAACTTAGGGCTTTAAATGTAAGAACTTTCCCACCCATATTTAGATTTTTTTTAAATTGGCAGAGTTACACGCCACTAACATAGTCTACATTCAGTCTAATGACTAGAGTAGCTGAAAATATATGCCAAAAGTGAGCTATTGAATGAATAGGAATTTAAGCCAAATGTCAAACCTTGTATTTTAGAAACATTGTCTTTTCAACTTGTCCGTCACCTTGGAACAAGGCTGCCTGATATGATAATATGATGTGGACTGGGCTTGTACTAGGAAAAGCAGGAACACGGCCACCATTCCATGGTGGAATGACAACTAGTATTTTGGAAGGGAGAAATTGTTAAGGGAAGTTGGTATTTCATACAGAGTTGATTTTGGCCAGGCAGGGAATAATTATTTAATCAGTCAGCTAAATAATGGTGAAATATTGGAACAGCAGTTTTGCCCACCCCTAACTTTTCATGATTTATCACTTTCAGTAAGAACTTGTCTTTTTCACTTTAGCTAGTGTATTCATTTTTTTCTATGGAAACTTTTTTCCATACATTAGTCTGTCACAGGTATCTGTCAAAACAGGTAGCAGTGACAGTGGATGGGATGCTAAAGACAAGGTTGAATCATGAGTGGCCCCGTTTATTTCTGCATCTGTCTGAATTCCTGCCCTGCCCTGTACCCTAAGGTCTCAGGGTGGATTACAATAAAACTAGTCATTTATAGCAATAATACACAATAGACATGTGATTCATTGAAATAACAACTAACCATCTGAAAGGAGGAGGACTAGCTGCCTCTTCAGCCAAATGCTGGGATAAAGAGATGCATTTTTACTTTGCCTCTAAAAGTGTACAAGACAGAGTTAGACACCCTTCAGAAGTAGTCCTTCTACAACCTGGGGTGTGCTGCAGAGAAAGCTTTCTCATGTGCCTCTCCCACTGATCCAAAGGTGTTTATGTTCCAGTTGGGAGGAGACCAAAATGAGAGCTTGCTGTGCAGTGAACTTGAGTCGGTATAGGACTAGGAGCAGTCAGTCCCTTCTCTATATCATTCTTGCCTCCATGGAAGAACTGACAATATTTAATCATGAGTAGATGGCCTAAGTATCAACTGAAGTTGCAGAAAGAGAAAATGATGGAAGTCATGTGCAATAAGAAGGTTTTAAGTGGCTGTGCATAAGCCAAGAGCTTGGATACTATCCTAGAAACTAGATACATATAGTTTCCCTTTTATGTATTGGATGAAATGAATACCACAAAGGGGTTGCCAGGGTGTGCTTGAGGGTTCCTCTTGTGCTCCCTTACACCCTAGATGTAGCAAAGAAGGGGCCCAGAGTTGGATTCTTTTTTATGCACCCACAGTGGAAAAGCAAAGAGTATTTTTGCTCTCTGGTAGAAAGAAGCAACCAGTGTGGGAAGATTCTGTGCCATGCCCTCAAAATTTCAGATATGCCCACAGCACATCTTTTTTCATAACTCCTGGTTTCTGGGGTTATCATAATAGACGTTTCAGCCTTCTACAAGCCCTCTTTTGCAAAGGTATTTGGCGCTTGCTTGCTGTGGACGGCATTCTGGAAATCTGTTTTCCAGCATGTTTGAAGCAGCTGTGCATCTCCATCAGGAGAGGTTTAGTTGTGACATGTGTGCCTGCTGAAATAATAAAGGGTTTTTTTAATGTTGCTACAAAAGGTACAGTGTTTAAAGCATTTCTGCTTCCCCCCATATCTAATAAAACACATAATATTGTTTTTCACTATTCAAAGCTGAAAACTGATCTCTTTTCTTTCCAGCAGCAAATAAATCCCAGTTTTCAGGTGGAATGTAAAGTGAATTTGCCATAAGGGTTTAACGGTAGTAAGTAAAGCCTTATAAAATATAAGTAGATTTAAATTTCTAAAAAGCTATTGAGATCTCCTAGATCTAGAAGCTATATAAATTCCAAGGGGAAACCATAGATTCTCCTGAAAAGTAGAAAGATACTTCTTGGGACTGGTTTTGCTTGGGATCGCAGCTGAATTCACATGTGCCTCTGCAGCATTATCTACTGAGGGGATCCTTGTTTGTATTGCTACAACACAAAACTTGCTGGTGGCTGGAAATGGTTTGTTTGGGAGTCTACAGATCACAGTATTGACAAAGACCTTAATATCATTTAGATGGCTCTTTAGCAACTAGTAGCCGGATTGTGAGAAGTCAATTTATTCTCCAACCATATTCTCCAACCAGTTGTTATGCTTCTGTTCAAGCCTGCCTTTCAGCTCTATCTCTTTTGTGATTCTGCTGTATCCTGCATTATTAATAGGATATAACACTGAAAGCTTTAAAAGATAAATTAGAGTTTCTCTTTGGATATCTAGGAAAGTCTCCTCAGAGTAGGGAATGAACTTGGAAAGTGCAGAATTCACTTCCATTAACCATTATTTCATGGATTGGGACGTCCTCTTGAAAGTGAGGGGCTTGGTTCTGAGAACTTAGCTTATGTTGTAGATTTTTCTTCAGCCTGTCCCATTTTCTCTGGGCACAGTATCACTTGTGACTCACTTTAAGAGGTTGGTTGTGAGGATAATTTGGTCCATATAGTAACTTCCAGAAATTTTAGCCTGCAAATCCCAGGAGTAGAGCTAACATAGCCAGGATACAGCTGGGAGAGGGCAGTTTGGGTGTAGGTGAAATTAGCACGTTTGAAATTCAGAAAATGTTTCTAATAATGGAAGGGCAGTCTTATGAGCTGGGAGATTAAAAAAAAGTCCACGAGGTGATTTTTTAAAACAAATGTAGCAGCAAAATCAGCTGATATCTAAAACCAGTTTAAGCTCAAAATTGCATAAGGGTTTTGTTCTGAATTTTTGGCAGGTAGGTTCACAATGTGAATCTGAATCAGGGTCTCTCAGGACTCGGTTGCTTCTGTTTTCATAGGGGCCTACTGTGGAGAGACCTGCTCCACCTCAGCACAACATTGTACTTGACTGGAGATATGTGTGAAATAGTTTTTGAGTTTGGTAAAAAACACACACAAAAATGCTTGGAATGCTCTTGGTATTCTAGCCATAATTGAGTCCCCTGTACGCTGTGGTGGATGGTGCATCCCACCCGGTCTGCAGGAGAATTGGGTGTCCCTCTGATAAATTGGAAGCCACCACAGATGTGGCTATAAAGTAACCAGCTCAAATAAAATGTTGTTCTGTGGTTTCAACAGTCAGTAGTTCCTTGAATGTGAAACATTTTGGTTAGGGCAAAATAGCCGGGGGAGCCTCTGACCCCACCTTCCCTTTTCCAGGTTACTTGAAACTTGTCCTCCTGCTGCACCTGGCCAAATGCAGCCTATCATAGCCTATCACTTATTCTGCTGATATGCCATATGAGCTGTCACCCAAAGATGATGCGAAAAAAAAAGAGTGGACAGATATGTCACAGTTCTCATTCCTTAGCCAAATATCTTTACAGCAGCCACAGTTTGGAATCAGCTTCAAATTGCCATCATTATATCAGTACTCATTGTAGGGGAAAGGCAGTAACAGGTCTGGAGTGAAGGGTACAATAGGTCCTCTGAGTATCAGGTGGGAAGCAAGGTTGTCTAGATGTATGCTAATTGAAACTTTCTGCTCTGTCCTCTCCCGCTCTATCCATTCCAACAATGATGTTACCAGACATTCTGATAATTTATGTCTTGCAACCCCTGAGAGTAGTAAGCAAGTGGATGCTGGTCAAAATTCATTCTAAGCCTTCTCTGGAGGGTGAAGGAGAGGAAGGGTTCCTCCGTAGCTGATAAATGGTGGATTTTGTTGCACTGCCAATCTATACCGATCTGTGGACTCCCCTGATTCCAAAGTATGTAACTTGACACAGCTGCCAATTTGACATTTAGCAGCAGCTTGTGTGTTGCCAAGCACTTTAAATACTGTGCTTTTGAGAGACACTGAATGGTGTAGCACTGCTCTTGGACTATTCTCTCTTGTCCTCATTGTGCCATATGCAGCAAGCTCTACATTTTCGTTTGGGGAAATTTTCTTTGGCCTCCTATTTTGCATGGGATCACTCTCTGTAGCACCGGTCTTTTCCTGCTTATGAATTCCTTGATACACAGTCAGCAAACCTTATGGAGCCACTCAAGAGATGAGTGATGTCAGTAAATGGTGGGGACATTTTCACCTGATGGTCATCTTCTCCTTCCCCTCGCTTGTGGAAGTGTTCATTGGGGCACTGGTAACTGGAGGCAGTTTACTTAAGCAGCCAACACTGTATTTTTCTGTGGCTCTGAAAACTTGATGTATTCAGTAAACAATTCAAGAAGAATTTGTATATAATTCCAAATTACTTAGTTGATTTGGTTAAGCATACTATGCTGTTCATTGTTCTTTAAAGAGATCAGGTGGTTATTCTGGTATTGGGTAATTGGTGGCCATCCAGACTTTACAGCTGGTTAACATTACAAGTGGCTGGACGTCTTCCATAAACATTAAGAAGAAATTCCCTTGAGAATAGGCCAAGAAGGAGAAGGGGAGCGAAAAGTGGCACCTTATTTTGTTATCCTTGGACATTTGGCATAACTTGAAGGACTTCCACCAGATCTTGAGGATCAAAATGGTCACAGGCTGGAAAATGTTTGACTTCTGTTTTGAAATGTTCACTGTCTCTTGAGTGGTTTGGTAAGTGTGGTGCTAATGTATAACCATCCTTTATTTTTTCTCTCTCCCTCATCCCCCTTAACATTTGTTTCTACTTCCTTCCTTCACTGTGTCAGTCACAGCACTCTTAAAATTCCCAGCTGGTCTTGTGTTTATTTTATGCTTTCATTCTTCTTAAATAAGTACATTACTTGCAAGCAGTGATTTGAAAACAAAGCAAACGAATTAAAAAAGCAAACAAAAAAAAATTACCATTAGTTGGTTGGACAGTTTCTTACTTTGTGTTACATTTAACTGTTCTTTTGACAGCCCAGTTTTTAAAGCCAGGTTCGTATGGAAATGCTTTCACTCCACCTGCACCGCTTTTGGAAATAGCATAACAGCTTCATTTGTCTGTTTCTTTTTAGTGCATTCATAACACACACACACTTAGCACAATGTCTCATCTGGGCGGTAGCGTCCCTTTTTGCAGGAGCAGAAGTACGTCTGCAGCTGTTTTTCTGTCAGAATTTCTTGTTAACCTGATACTGAGCTTGTTTTAATTGAAAATTTGAAAGCTACTTCATTTTTCAATATCAAAAGCTTTGACAGTGTTTAAAAAGGATCACAATAGTTGCATCACTCCTTCTAATAACTGATATCCTCATTCTGATGGAAATGAAGGCAAAATGAGGCCACTGGGAAATATGGATACTGTTATTTACGTGCAAAACAACTACGAAAGACTCCCAAGTATTTCTAGCAAAAACATCCACAAAATGTGCTGCCTTGATGGCACAAAGGACCACAGCAGACTGAGGGCCAGCTGAGGAGCATGGAGTGAAAAATGGTTGAGAGGGAATCTTTTTGTGTTTCCTTGTGTCCATTATTGCTTACTGAACTTAGAAAATTGTACGTGGGCTAGCTAAAACCATGAACAGAAGGCTATAAAGATGCGATGCAACATTTTGTGCACGTATAATTTTTACAGAATAAAAACAAGCACTGGTAGAGCACTAACAGTGCAATTTCATGGCCTGTTTGCACTTGGCTTTATTTTGAAATATAGCCTGCTTTCCACGTGCAAGTGCAGCCTACAGAAGGCCCCAGGTGAGGCCTGCCAGAGTCTGCATTAGCATGCGGGTAACAAGCCTCTATCCTGAGCTATATGCTAGAATACAGTGAGGCGTGAACAGGCCCCTAGATGCATTTGTTAGAAATAAACTGTACTGAGTTAATGGACGGGGTTGCAGTTTAAAATTCACGTACTTAACAAACAACCCCTCTGCTGTTTGTGTTGGCTCAGATGCTGCAGACTGGCAGGCAGTTTTTAAGGCTTTAGGCAGAATAATCTTTCATGTGAGATCCTGGTATCTTACTCATGTAATGCATGCTTTTTTCTTTCATGTTTTAGCAATAGGACTTCTTTTATTTATGATTTATTATTCTCTGCTTCTGTCAGAAAGCTGACACTTTGCTAGGTAGATGCTGTAAATGTTATTCCTTGAACCAAAGGGAGGAGAGTTTTTTAAAGCTATGTTTGAAGTCCTTTTTGAGATTTGCAATGAAACAAGCCAAAAGGACAGTCTTACGTATCCTATCAGATCATTGAAAATATAACATTTAAATAAAGGGATAAGTTATCATCTGATGCCAGAAAATATAGGACCAAAAGTTTCAAATTTCTTTCTATGCTTTTAGCATTAAACCCCTCCAGGTTCCAATCAGTGTAACCAAGTAAAAGACACAAAAAGATTAAAATCAAAATAAAAAAGGAGGAAGCAATGATAAACAGCTTGGTAAACAATGTTTTCATTCTTCATTCCTGGGAACTTTCCATAATAGTGTTTTCACTTTGCCATTAGTTTAAGTAGCATTCTAAATTACAACTAATGTACAGTATAGCCTGAGTTCAGTAAGATTACAACCTTTGTGAGGATTTGGCCCACCGTTTTGAGGTTTGATAATCATGACTTTTGCATATGGATGAGCGTGATGCTTTATTGTTACTTGGACGCAAAATACTTGGATATTTATGAATTGGCACCAGAAGCTCTTCTGCTTTTTTGAGGGTTGAAAAACATGTTCTGGCTCCCTTGCTAATTATTCATTTGTTTTTGTGACATTTTGGTGGAGCCAAAACCTCAGAAATAATAACAGTTGTGTGTCACACAATGTGGTTTCATATGTCATGGTTTTGCTTACACGTGGTTGCTAAAATACTGAAACTTTTCTAAAATCATTTCTCATACACCTTCTGCAAAATATTTCTTTCACAATTTTATTTACAAGTAGTACTATATAAAATGAGACCTGGACAGTAAGACAGTAAACTTGAGAAACTAATTACATATTTTATTATGCCAAGGTCCTGCAGGGGATCTTCAGGCATTTTTGGCCTAAGTTATAGATGTACACATGACTTTTTTTCAGTTTGCTGTTTTCCAGAGCATACATGATTATGATTAGGTCACCCAGTGAAGGAATTCAGAACTTATGCTCTCTTTAATCATGAAATGAGGAATACAAAATGACCATCAAAACTAAACTTTATAATCTCCTAGATTTTCCTTCTGCAGCCAGACATCCCAGCCTATCTGCATCCTTCCTGAATCTGATGAACACGTAAAAGAAATCATGTTTTCTGAAACTGAATCACAGAAGTTGACCTGAGACAACTTGAGAAATTGTGCCTCTCAGCTTGGCATTTTGATGTAATTAAAACCATAGAGTTTTAATCTATTTGAATTTCTAAATGCCAGATTTCACAGGAGCTTTCTCCCAAAGGTCTCCTCTCTCTCTCTCTCTCTTTGTGTGTGTCTGTGTGTGTGTGAGAGAGAGAGAAAGAGAGAGAGTATTGGGGAGGATGAGCTGGATTTGCTTTTATTACTGAATTTTAACCTGGGTCCCAATCCAGAATGTATGAAGCAGGATGTTGGTGTGTTGACTCTACCAAATGAAGGAAATTCTAAAGCTGTTGCCTCCTTCTCTTATGATATTTGGAGACAGTGTGTTACGCTGTATGGCCCCAAATAGGCTTTTGGGAGAACACAGAGGGGGAATGGTGGAAAGTGAGGGCTAAGTTTTTGCTTTCTTTCCCCGTGCTCTCTTAATTTGTTCCCCATAGCCAATTTTGCCTTATTTGAGCTTGCCATTGGTTGTTAAGAAACCAATAACTTAAAAAAAAAGCTGAGGAATGAGCTTGCAGTTGAGACTTGTCTGTGAGAGTTAAAAATCTGTAGATCCTAGGCATGCACGTGGAACAGTTTTGAGTTGTGCCCAGAGCTGGGGCAGAACACACCAATCCTCCAAATGTCCCATGTGTCCGTCCGTAAGGAACAGTGGAGAATCCATTGTACTGCCTGTGTTCCGCATGGGAGGTTCCTAGGGTCTCCTAGGTAGGATTGGTGGTAGGGCAAGGTATCACCTGACCCGTTAAAGTGATGGCTGATTTTTTATTTTTAAAAATAGTTGATCCATAAACAGGCAAAATGAAAAAGTATCACAGCTCATTAGTTGCAAGGCAATCCCAAGAATTGAAAAGTTTTTTTTTAAAAAAAAAAGTCTTGAAAATATAGATACAAAAATGGCAGATGGAAAAAGAAAGGAAAAGGAAAATGCTGCAAAACTGCTGGGAAAGCACCAAAAAAGTGGCTGACCTTGAAACGTTCCACGAGCTCCAGTTTCCTCCTGAACACACCATGTGTTGGCCCCTTTATTGTTTTGAAGGAGCATTTTGTTCAGAACCTCCGAATTGTCTGCATTTGGACCATTTTTGTACAACTTCTAATGGGTTTTCTCACACACATGGGTTTTATTTAGTTACACGTGGAAGGTTTAATTATGCCCTAATTTTGGGTACCCTAGAATATGGAGTTTTTTATTAAACTGGTTGGATGGAAAGAGCCTTGAGCATACGTTGATTATGGGTTCCTCACTCCTTCACTGCCAAGTGGTCTCACACGTATCCAGGCAAGTCTTCTAGATGTGCCTGGGCCCCAGGACTCAGTATCAATTAAGTATTTCATTCCAGTGGGATCTTTTATAACCTCAGCAGTGCAAAGAGCTGACATTGAATTGCTGCATTACTTCCCCTCCACTTACATTAATTTCAGACCATTTTGCTTTTGCTTTTCAAAAGATGAGACATTGTGCTTGTTGTGTTTTCCCTACATGCACTAATGGTTCCTTGCTGTTTTAACCTGTTGCTAGGCCTATTCCATTCTAACATCTTAGTACTTCTGTTAGCTTACATGTGAAATGCATCACCCAGTCTGTGCTTGAGCTCATTTTCTTTTTATTTTAATTCCTTTTAATTGGTTAATGTTTTAAATTTTGTTTTGTATTTTTTTTACTAATCTCACTGTAATTTTTCAGTTTAATAATTGGCTGCATGCCACACACACACACACATATATATTATACACA
Source organism: Aspidoscelis marmoratus (assembly GCA_014337955.1). Lineage (NCBI taxonomy): Eukaryota > Metazoa > Chordata > Lepidosauria > Squamata > Teiidae > Aspidoscelis > Aspidoscelis marmoratus. Next base: position 24,285,635 of record MTQE01001339.1, on the reverse strand, counting down.
TACATATAAGATATTTATTATATATTATTTATGTAATATATAATATATGTTATATATATGTAATTTCTTTTTGGGGGGGAACCAATCAAGTCTAGCCTGGATTTTGTTCTGACTGTGTTTTGGTTTCTCATGGTGGGGGCCAGTCTGACACTTAACAACTTAACTTAGTCTCTTCGAGGTCTGACACACAAGCAAGGTTTTTTAAAAATAAGACAGACAAAGCACATCATTGGTATTTCTTTGCACAAAGCAAGTGGTGCTGTCTAGGTGATGGATATGATTGTATAACTAGCTTAAGTTTATGCTTTGTAAATGTCATTTTTTTATTTTCCCCATTGCTTTCCTTCTTGTTATGCACAAAAGTTGCCCAGCACACCATCCGAAAAGTGTGATGACCTTCCCTGAAACTCTGTTCCTGTGGAAAAATCTTGCCAGCAGGTGTTTTTTGTTTTAGTTTTAGTAACTTTTTTTTAACAAAACATAAACATCTTCCCTTTTACTGGGCATATGTTGCCTTTAAGTAGTTTTTATTTTATTTCTTTTGCATGCATATATGTAGAAAAATCTCTTGTTCTTCGTGCTTAAGTGTCTGTGGAAGAGAAGAATATATTATTGGAATATTTTGGTTTCTCTGTTCTGTCTGTCAGGATAATATTGGACACCGCTTGCTCCAGAAGCATGGTTGGAAGCTGGGCCAGGGCTTGGGGAAAACCCTCCAGGGTAAGTCAGAAACTCAACCATTTCAATACTTACTCTACTTCAGGTTGCATTTCTAGATCAGAATCCTCCCTTCCGCACTCCTATTATGCCCCCTTAAGTTTTACATTGATCATACTGCACTCCAGTCTCTTTTTATACATACAGGTCCAGTATGGGTTTGATGCTGTGAACTGTGGGACTTTGATAGGTTTCATTATTTTCTTTAAGGCAGACTGAAAGCTGAGCACTACAACCAGAGTGAAAGGGCAAGGGAAACCAATTGAGAATAAACAATGTCTGTGTATCATTCTTTTGGTAAAGAAGGCTGACTGCAAGACTGTTCACATTTTGGTTTGTCTTTAAGTACAACCACCATCGGATGGGAAAGGAGGTTCAGATTGTTTCAGCTAGCAAGCAGATGGTTCTTTGACCTATGGAGTGTGTGAGTGGATGGCAGGGGATGCCATTTTGAAGTGTGTGCTTTGAGGTTCCAAGGTGCCTGGGTAGTGAGTTCAATAAGTTAGTGATAATTATCTGCTGGAAGGGTGTTTCATTCTTGATTAGATGAATGTGTTAGTTGCAGATAATCAGCGAACAGCTATTAGTTGCCCCCTTTCAGGCTCTGATTATTCAATTGCAATTTTTAAAAACTCTTTTTTACATATTCTGCTCTACTTTTGAATTGTGTTTGGGTGGCCAGGCTCTTAATTTTGAATCTAAAATCCACTGCATCATATATATGCAAAGAAGATTGCAGAAAACTTCTGGGACTTATACAGTACTATTAAATTGATTTTTTGTTTGGCTCAATCATTTGAAACTGCATCCTAATAAGAGATGTGATTAAGAATTAATACTCAACTCATGAAGTCTTTGATTGCTCCATGGTTAGGATGTGGTCAGTTATAGCTTTAAAAAAAAAGGTTAAACAAAGAAATGTTGGTATTTACATCACAGGGGGTAATGCTGTGTTGTGTGTAAGTCGGTGATGGCGAACCTATGACACGCGTGTCAGCAGTGACACGCGTAGCC
>MTQE01001339.1:24268639-24282396 GCA_014337955.1 Aspidoscelis marmoratus | reverse complement strand
TTGGCAAATTTTGACACACCAAGCTCAAAAGGTTGCCCATCACTGGTATAAGTAATAGTGCTGAAAAATAGCTGACAATAGCTTCCAAAATGCTCTTATGGCATCTTCCTTCATTCAGTTACCATGTCTATCACAAAGTTAATTCCAACAACTAGTAGTTATTTATATCAAGGAGCCTGAAGAGAGAAGCACAGAAGAATCATTCCATGACTTGAGTCAACTTCTTTTTTCTAAGTCCCATCAATATAGCTAATGGCCCTTTCGGAGATGTTTGTGTGCATGAGAGATATTCCAGTGAAAGCTCTACAGATAGCAGCAATGTGTTGATAAATACTGGTTCTGCTATCATAAATGTCCCATATGGTGAGGAATAATAGCAATGAAAACATTTAGCAGCATTAGGAAAGGTTCAGAGGTACTAAAATGAGCAAGAGCTTTCCCTATGAGTGAAAGGTTTCAATTTGGGCCTTTTTAGTTTAGAAAAGAGACGAGTGAGATAGGATATGACATGATATACGCCAGATGGATAGAGAGAGGCTTTCTTCCTTTCCCAAGGTAGCAGGATTAATCATCAGCTGATAAAGGTGAATTTTCAAAGAATTGAGAAAAATAAAAATTAAGAGAGTCACTACTTACAAATTGTGGTGGTAATCACCAGTTTGGGTGCCTTCAGAATAATTTAGACAAATACATGTGTACTATGTAATTTCCCCCAGCATAAGATGCTGTGTTCCAAATGCAACTCGTTAGCCCCTGTGAGAAAAGGGTACCGGAATAATCCAATCCAGCAAGACATTTTTGTTGGGCTGTATTCAGGCAGGTCAGTTGCGGTGATATGTGAGAACCAGAGGCCTTTTCGCACTGCAGCCAGAACGGTTGCAGTGCATGTGGGCTAAGTCACTTCGGGAATGGCTAAAACATCCCGAAGTTACATATCTGGGAAAGGCCGGCCAGGGGCGGGACGCATCCCGCAAGACTGCCTGCCATTGGGTGGGAGCACACAGGGCTGGGCAGCCCTGTCAGGCCGCTTCCCCCAGTTCCTGCCGCCTGAACAGGACTCAATTGAGCCCTGTACAGCTGGCACAAAGCCACCCGGGCACCCACCCACCCCGGGGCCAGCTGCCTGTGGGGCAGTGACTATGGGACCCCTTGGTCGACCGGACCGCATGGTTCCGGTCAACCAAGGCTCCCCCCTGCCTGTTTGCGACCCTCTGCGGGGTGGAGGCACCTGGATCAAGGCACCTAGGCCCCGCAGATGATCCCCCACCCAGGGTCCTGGGACACGCCGCACGCGTGTGAAAGACTTACCTCATTGTTCTCTTGGATGGGAATCATCCGGGGCCGCTGGGAGCACGCACCACGTGGGCGCCACGAGGGTAAACCGATCTTGGTGATTCCCTGACTCCACTGGGGCTGCAGGGGCCGGGAGAAAGCCACCTCCCCCCGCGTGATGCCGTCACTTACCTTGCTGGGCCGGTGTTCCCATTGCGCAGACACGCGTGCTCCCACTTGACGGGGTCTGTGGGTCCCCTCTGCTGCCTACCAAGTCGGTGTGCCTGCATGATGGGAACCCCGGCCTGGCAAGGTAAGTGATCATCATGGGCCCCCATCACCTGTTTGGCCGATTTTTGGGCAATGGTGGCTGGGGACGTACCCGCGGCTGTCAGGGAGGGAAGCGTGTGCGAATGCTTCTCTCCCCGAACGGCCGGGGACGCTTCGAACACACAGGGGCGGATGTAGAGCACTTTTCAGTGCTCTACATCTGGAACGCATGGAAAGCACCCAGGAATGGCCTGGGATGCAAACCCAGCCCCGGCAGTGTGTATGCCGCGTTCCCGAGTGTTTTCCGCGTGTTCCAAAACCCTGTGTGCAAAAAGGCCTCAGTTTTGGTTTTTGGGACTACTCTTACTTAAATAAAAAATTCCTGTCTTTAATAATGAAGTTTTGCATGGCATATCAATTGATTGATCGATTGATCCAATCAACTACCTTGATACAGCACTCATGTTGGGTGTTATCCTATATCCTTTCAAACAGTCTGTTTGTGCTTGCATTTGAAAATACAGTAGTAGAAACCTGGAAAAACAAGCCGTTATCAGTGATTTGCAAAAAAGATTTCTGGCAGTGACCCACTTTAAAATTACAGAGGTTTTTGGTCTTAGTAAGCAGCAGCAGCAGCAAAAGTGCTTTGTTATGTAGGATTCTGTACACCTCCGTGTAGAACTTATTGAAAGACTCTGGTCTGCATATGCTTCTGTTATACTGGGACCAAATGTTTTAACAATTTTGGACATCATAATTCAAAGACAAATTCTGTGAACAGAGATTTGTAAAGAAGGAAATGCTGAAGAAACTGACAGTGTTAAATTTCAGTTTGAAGCTACAACAGCTGGCAAACAGAAGGTATTTGACCCAGTTCAGACTGATTCTCCATAGTTGTGCTGTATTTAAGCCACAGGGTGCCATTTCCGCTATTGCATCAGAAACTAGCAGTTGCTATAAACCGTAGTTAGAATTGGTTGCTTTTTTCTACTGGGCCAGACATAAAACAGTGTTGTTGTGGTCATATTATTGGGGAACTGGGACCTACGGCTTTAGTGCGGGATAGAAATACAAATAAGTAAATAAAATAAATAAACCCAAGAGAGGTTGACTTCAGAACCTGAAAATTGACAGATTCTGCTTTTTATGATGGCAGAAGCCAGTCTCTTCTTGTAACTGCAGGCTCTAAGAGTAAAGGAAGGAACACAAAACAGACGGCCACCTCCAGGTTCCCTTTACTAAAAGGTTACACCGTATTTAATAATGATTGGTCTGAGGAAAGAGTCTAAAGGCAGGTGAGACCACACCTTAATGTATTGGAGGTGTGACAATAGTGGGAAATATGCAGGCTGCCCTGTGTGCACTGAAGGAAAAAGGATTTCCCCCCTGCTGAACAAGTTGAATGGGCTTTCCATGTGCAGGGTGCTTTTTTCCCCTACTCATACTGGAGCACGTAAAGGTACTAAGGGTGCCATTTCTGTTACAATCTGTACAAGAATAGTAATTCCGTTTTTGTGTGAATAGCGGGATGAGCTCTGTTTCAGTAGCTTAGCAACACAGTTCTTGTTATTGAAGATGTAGCAAAATAGTACAGGTCCTTGATTTCACAGTTCACCCAGTAAAGCTGCTTGTAATTGGGAACTAAGAAGCACTGAAGTTGCATTGCAAAAGGGCTCATTTTGTTAAAATGCTACAGATGAAGAACAGTGAGGTTTATTTTCTGCTGAGGACCTCTCCAAAGGTAATTTGTCTCAATGCAGTAAAGAAGTCAGAACCCAAAGACCCTCTAAAAGCCCGTCAAAGTGAGGAACAATGCTCTCTTTGCCTGACTGCTTCCAGAAACTGAACCAAGTTTGCTTAAGGATCACATGGTTACTTAAGCAAATTTCCTTAGCAAAAGAGGAGAGAATTAGAACATATGTCTGCCTGAAAGGTAGCTATGAGGCATTTGCTGAATAAATTGTCTTGGAGTTAATTGCTAGTTTCTGCTTTCCCCATCCTACTATTCAAGCCAATAGTATACCTGCTTATACGTGATTTTCATGATGACCACTGCTAGGCAGTCAAATATCCTGCCTTCTCTTTGTTTTGGTGATGCTGTGCAATAGCCAGGCATGTTTAACCCAAATATGCCCTCCTATTTCTTATGAAATGATTATTTCATAATAATTTATTATTCAGTGTCAAATGGAGGTGAATTTACATTGCATATATAATCATCAATGAATATTGAATCATGGGTAGCCATAGGGAGGAAAAGACCACTCTTGAGGGCAGTAGGGACTAAGAGTGACATAGGCATTCATGTATAAATCCAGAATTGTGGAGAGGCCAAGAGGAAAACTAATTATTCATAGCAGAACAGCTATATAAAACAATAGTTTTACAAGTGTAGGGAAGTGGTAATATGGTGAAAGATAACAAAGAAAAAATTGGAACAAAAATGAGTTCAGTCTGATAAATGGAATTTTAGAATGACGAGGAGAAATATCTACAAGTACATATGCATAAAATCACATTCCATCTAATCCAGCATCCTGTCCCACACAGTGGCTCACCAGTTGCTTGTGGGCATTTTCAAGCAGAAGATGAAGACAAAACCCTTACCTGCTCTTGACTCCCTAGAAATGGTCTTTAGAGGAATCCTGCCTGTCTCTCCAACCTGGAGGCAGTACCTAGGCATCCATTCTAGTAGTCGTTGATATACCTCTCTTCTGTTTATTTGTCTGACCCTTTCCCTAAGCAAGTGAGTTGCTATCATCACCTTTTCTGATAGTAAATTCCATAGACGAATGACCTTCTGGGTGAAAACGGCTTCCTTGTCAATGCTAACTCTCCTGCACATCAGCTTTATAGAGTGCCCACTGATTCTAGTGTGGTACAATAGGAAAAATGTTCTTCTGTCCACTTTTTTACGCTTTATGTGTGGCTTTATATTCTTCAATCAGCTCACCTTTAAATGCCATCTTTCAAAGCTGAAGTGGCTGAGGTATTGTAGCCTGATTTCATGAGGTGGTCCAGCTAATTGATCATTCTAGTTGCCCTTTTCTTGTTGCCCTGTGCTAGGGTAATGTAGGCAGTTTTAATGAAGGCAGAAGAAGTGGTAGCTTTATAGTCCATCTAGGGGAAACCCTGCCCCTTCCTCTACCTTTGTCGCTACAAGGAAGATAAGGAGGAGAGCCCATTTTGCACCCCCCCCCTTTTGTCTTTGTTCTGTGGTTAGTTTGTGCCTTTCTTGTTGTTTTTAAATCCGAGACTACCCGGGAGGCTAAGCATGCTTAATGAAGCTGCCTTTGCACAAAGAGGCAACAACTGCAGCAGCCATGTGCTTAGCAGGGTCAGTTGTAGGGATGTGCACGAATATTCAAAACATTCAAAATTCGATCAAATTTGTTCGGATTTGGACATTCGAATTCGAATCGAATGTTTATAAATTCAAATTTAAACGAATTTTGAATTTTCTGATCTATTTGTTTGAATTATTCAGACATTCCTATGTGTACAGATATGTACATGATGCGTACTTGCGCATACACATCTTCCCCACATTTGTACGGATCCTCACAGGACAAAAACAGGATGCATATGGGATGGATAATGATGCATACGGGCATATAACTAGTGTTGTTGACATTCATAAGTGCAAATTCAAGTCAAAAATTCAAATGAATAGATTCGAATTCGCTTAATTCGAATTGAATTTTCAGATATTCTATTCAAATCAAATCCCGAAAACTGCATTTGTGCACACCCCCAGTCAGTTGCATCGTGAACTTTCTGCATTTTTCCCAATTCCACAATGTCCTTTCTAAGATGTAGTAACTAGAACCGTACACAGAGTTTGGGAGGGACATAGAATGCATTTTTAACTCCTTCTGTGTTTTAGCAGCATCTCTAAGCCATTCAAACATAGACAGAAAAAAAAAGAGGGGGTAAAGAAAAGTAGAAGAAAGAACAAACACTGGGAATAGGCAGGCATGGAGAGAATCTCGATCCAAGCCAGCAGCAGGAAGAAACCTGATTCTCACTGCCCCATCACATAACTGGTGAAGGCCAGTTATAACCTTTCCAAAAAGTGCCAAACAGCAAAAATAATAAGGAAAAGCGTACCTTACTGAGAAAATGGAGGCAACAGGGCAAGCTTGAGAGAAACGAAGAAGGGGAGGTGCTACAAAAAAATAAACCTCTCGGATTTCCTATATCTTATAACTAAGTGAAGGTGCAAGAAAAGTGCGCTGGGGGGAGATTTCTCCCACTTCCAGGAAGTTAAGTAATAGAGGAAAAAAGTTGGGTCCTGACTGGTTAATGCTGAGTGCTGGAAGCAATCCATTAAGAATATTCCCCCCCGCCCCCCGGCAAATATCTGATGGTTGGCACCTTAGTGCCCAGTAACAAGCACCACCCCAACAAAGATCCAAATCTGTAGTAACAAATGTGAAATTAATAAACATAACCTATTAAGGAAAGAAAGCTCAATGGATGATCTTCTACTTTGACCCCACAGTTACCTTTCACCACTGTGATTTCCTGTGATTTCTCTTCCCTTCATTTTCTTTTTTGGATGCATGTTCATGGAGCAAGCTCTGCATTTAAATAGCTTAGAGATAGTGCTCAAAAGAGGAGAAGTTCAAAATGTATTAAAAGGATATTAGTTCTGTACCAATCAATCTGGTCTGTAGGGATGGCTGAGTTTCATGCCACTACCTGCTACTTCCATTTCAACTTTCACCACAGATTAATACATTGAGCTGACAAGTGCTCCATCTTCTGCATTTTCAGTTATCTACAGTGTTCAAGAGTGGGTTCCATGAAATCCACCAAGTTTGGCCAATTGCAGGGAATATTGTGAGTTGAAGTTGAGCAACATCTGGAAGGCTAGTTTGCATTATAGATAGTAGGCCAAATGGCAACACAGATAAACGGAAGTGATCCCTAGGGTCAGAATAAGGAACGCAATGGTAGAGGAAACACTTGTACGTTTTGCTGGGGTGTCAGAGACTTCTATACATAGTTGTACCTGATTAGAACACATCTGTTTGTAATGTTACCCTATTGTCAAAGAAGTGTCATTTTGTAATAAGTGAAATAAACAGCTCCAAGAACACTTTTTCTTCATTCTGCAAAACCAGGATAGTGTGCATCCCTGCTAGACACATTTTCTTGAGCACTAACTTGCCTATATTGTGGTCATGGTGAAAGAGCAGGGAGAAACTTTTGGGTGTTAAACCCAACATGAGAAATCGGTACCTGGCATCATTTACATTAACATACTGCATTCATGAACAGAGCAAACATTTGTACAGATGATATTTTAAATGAAAAAATAAAGGAAATCTGAATTGAATTGGGAGTAGAATTTGGGGGGTTTGTCCATCCATTTCCTAATGCAGTCTTGGTTATAATATAAGAGTTGTCATTCTAGAGCCCTAAGTTCTTTTTTTTTTCTTTCTCAGCACCCAACTTTTACAGTCATCCATTGTAACAAACAAGACTACTTTTCCTTATCCTTTATGACCTTAGTGGGACATTGGTACGGAATCCCAAATGTTTTTAGTATAATCCGTAATTTAGTGGCCTCAGTATGCATAGTAAATGCTAGAAGAGAAGGAAAAATGGTAGAATAATTTATGAAAATGTTTTTGCACTTGGGAATGTTTTATTAAATTAAAAACCAAGTTAATTTATTCTCCTGGCATCTGGCTCTGCCTGCTTGACATCCTTTGGCTCCACCTACTGGACGCCCTCACCTGTGAACACCCAGCCTTTGACTAATGAATGCATGTAAACCCTCTTTTTTTTTTTTTTTGCAGCTTAATATGGACATTGCTCTAATACTAGAGCATATCTTAGAAATGACCTACTTGTTCCCAGATTGCATTGTTTCCCTGCTGTTTATGGTAAAAAATGTTGACCATTTTTTTTAAAAAGCTCTAATCTTAAAACCTGCTCTTGGGTCATGATAGTGTTCTAAAGTGATTTGCTTCTGTTAAGGCTGAAATGTGCTAAGATTTTTTGTTTGTTTGTTTAAGGATTACATGAATTATACACACTTTAAAGATGAATTACATTTTCCATTACTCATATTTTCTGTTTACAGTAGGCCCTTTCTGCACTAGGCCTCTTCCAGAATATATTCTGGAATAGGGACCTGCTGTCTACATGCTAGTGCTGACTGTGGCAGACCCCTCCTGGATCCTGCCACAGTCTGCACTAGCATATGAACAGCAGTCCCCTATTCCAGAATATATTCTGGAACAAGGCCCAATGCAGAAGGGCCTTGATGTAATTGCCAAAGTAACTGAAGGGAAATGTTACTGAGGAATTTAACAATAGCCAGGGTGTTCTCAGGGGTCAGAGTGACCACCTCTAGGTCCCCAGATGTTCTACAGATCCCGGCCTTTCTTTCCACCACAAAAGAAGAAATCTAGCTATGGGAGAGCAAGTCATACCATCAGTTTTCAGTTGTCCACTGATTAATATTTAAAAATATATTTGAGATTGATCGGTCCAGCAAGGTAGTTAGTAGAACTAACACATCTACTTCTTCAGATGCTAGGAGGCCCAATGGGCACATCTACAAAAGCTCATGCCACCAACCCTTTTCCTGTTAGTCTCCAAGTGCTATTAACTACCTTGCTGGACTTTCTGAATTAGACTAACACAGCTATTTCTCTGATACAGAATTTTCATTGTTTCATAATTGATGGTTGCTTGGAACGTGAACAGAATAAGAGATGGAATTTGAGCGTGACATAAGCTATCAGATGTTGTGAGGCTGGACATCCACAGCATGAGAAGAGGAGACAGAACCAGTCAGTTGGACAAAGCAGGGGAGCTGAGCTGAGATCAGAGAAGAGCAGGAAAGACAGTGAGGCTGAAGGATGAGGGAAAGCACAGTTGTCTGAGAAGGGACTGTTGCTAGTTGTGTCCTGAAAGATAAAAGGGCCTTTGGACTGAGGCAGTTCAGAAATCTTTTTAGACATTGGAAGCAACCTGACTGAACCAGAATGGGATGGACCAGTGAGTAAGGTTGAGAAAGGCAGTCCTGAGTTTTAAAAATCTGAAATACAGAATCAGAAACAGCTAGCAAACGGAGAGAAAGGAAATAAAGGCAAATTGATCATAGTTTTGCTTTGTTTTTAACCTAGGATTAGGAACTGAATCAGGTATGAATTAACTTAAAGCCACAAGTACCATAATTCAGAAATACCAGTTTTTGACTCCCTCTTGCAGCCAGAAAGCGCAGGGGTTGCTTTCACATTGCACATTTCTTGCACCAAAAAGGGCTGTCTTTTTGCACATTATAGGAGTCATACTGTTTTGTCAGAATGCAACCCTCATAAAGAGCAGGAGCTACTTTATGCCTTTTATTGCAACTTTTATTTGTCTGCTTTATCCCACACTTATTAAAACCATATTATGAGAATACTTGGAGATACTGATAGTAGCATGTAAAGGAGAAAGAGCTATGTGAGATTAATGTATCCTCAGTCTGATCTTACCCAGTAGAAATTGAAGAACTATATCTAGGTACAGTGATGAAATATTGGGATATTAGGACTGCTTCATATATCTATGTTTTCTGTGCGTATTTTAACACCAAAATGGCATTGCCAAATCTAGAAAAAAATTGCATTTTGAGTGGAAGTTCCATTCCAGTCTAGAAGTTAATTGGGAACATCAAACTGTATCCTTCCTCCTTCCTCCATGGTCTTCCTTTATTCATACCATCTGTGTTACTGCTGTGGGATCAACGTGTTTCACCTTTAGTTCCAGTTGACAGAATTCCCTTTATCTTGCTTTCCTGCTGGCATGTTGAATTGGAGCAGTAGGGAACTCCCATTAGGCCTAGGCTTGGCTTTTGGTATCTCAGTACCCTAATTCTTTGAATGCAGTCCTTGGGATAATGAGCTTTATTTAAGATATTTATAAGACATCCTTACAAGGCAGCTTCTAAAATAGATATGTAATTGTAGTTGATCTAAAGACTGATAACTTCTAGATAGAAATGAGGGATCTACGCTTAGCATATCCAGTCAAAGCGACAGTTCTATTTTTGCAGTGGAAAGGCCAGGGCAACTTCCTATTCCTTGTTCGATTTATTATTGCACAATAGGATTAAGCTATGTTAGTTCTCAAATACATTTTTTAGTTTAAGTTCTCTGTCTCAGTTTTTCTAATGATGTAAACTGTCAGAATTCAGAGCATGCATTCCAAATCCTGAAATGGTCAGTTATGATTCTATCGAGTTTAAAATCTGACACATGCTTTTCCAGAACCCACATTTTGCTCTTGAACCAACTCTGAAGAAGAGTTGGCTTTTCTGTCCTGCTTTTCTCACACATTTAAGGGAACTCAAAGCAGCTGACAAAGCTTTCTATTCTTCTCCCCACAAGAGACACCCTGTGAGGTAGATGGGGCTGTGAGATCTCAGAGGAGAGCTGTGACTAATCCAAGGCCACCCAGCTGGTTTCAAGGGGGAGGGTGGAATCAAACCCGGTATTCCCAGATAAGAGTCCAGCTCCCTAATAGACCAAACTGGCTCTGAGAATGGATAGCTGATTTTACTAAACTATTCTAATGGATGAATTGCTCTGAATATTCACTGCCTGCTTAAAACAAGCAACCATAACTTTTTATGCTCATTTAAATTGGTTTTTAAGATTATTTTTCATTTCTTTGTGAACAGGCCTGAAATGTTTTAATGAAGTGTAAAATAGACTTGTTTTCTGTTGACAGTATTTTGGAGATTTGGCTGGGCAAATTTTCTGCCTGCCTTTAGATTGGGCAAGTTCACTTTAATTCCAGTTTAGAAGTTAATGAGTGGGAACAAAGGAAAGTACCGGTGTGCTAAACACCTTTCTGTATTTTGGCACAGACCACGCATCATCTTAAGTGAGAGTTTTTGCATAGGTGCATTTTACTACCCAACCCAGAGCTGTGTGCAGTCCTTACTTGAACTCACCTACTGTTTTTCAGCCCCCTGGACCTCTCTGAGCTTGATGGGATGGGGTGGCCCATCACCGTCATGTCACATATTTTTGGGCTTCCTAAACAAAAGCGTTACTTATCTTAAGATAACTGGAATGGATTGGATAAAGATGCAAATCCAAAAATGTGGGTTGCCACACATGGAGGGTGGGATACAATAGGTGCTGCATTCATCTTCTGATGAATCACTAACACATACGTGTGCTTTTGTACATTGGTCCCTTCTTAAGAGAGTTCGTGGCTGTTCCAAGTTACTCAGAATTGTGTTCTGGTACTAAACTGTCCTTTGTACATTCTTCATTTAAAACAGGGCAGTTCAGAGTTATAAAAAAAGTATAGAATCAGTGACATTAAAAAAAAAAGGGTAAGCAGTAGTCAGGCATGAGAATCATAGTCAGCAGACAGTAGGATAAGTATATAACTGTATTTTAAAGGAAATTTCAAATGCTTTGGTTTTATAGGTCAAAAAGAATATCTTAAATTTGTTCTGGTAGTAAACTGGTGACTGGCGAAGTTCCTTGAGTCATGGTATAACATGCTTATGATGGACACCTTCAGACAAACACCCCATAGAGCGCATTATTGTTGTTCATACCAGTGTATGAGTCTCTTTTGTCCAGCAATTTCTTGTTCAGGGGTTGTCAAAGCTGAAGGAGGCAGATGCTGCTCTTAGCTGCATTGGCCAGCCAATGATGCTTCACAGATGATGCTTCCTCAGGTAGACCATAATCCCATCTAAAACAAGTGCCCTAAAGTATTTCCAAATATAAAATTGCATTTAAACTCAAGCCTGAATGATAGATATAAGATCTGTCAGAGTCTCTTCAAGTATTTGCATAACTTGATCATAATGCTGGTTAAAATTGTTATGCTTCAGCTCTTGGCCAAAATTTGCCTTTTTTATATGGTACTTTTTTTTTGTAAACTTGCCTTAGAAGGCAGGCTAATCAGACTCAATGGTCACCCGTTGAGAATGACAACAACAGGGAAAGGCAAAAACCCCTTTAAGGCTATGGTCACACCTAAGGTTTAATCTGCCTTCAGAGCAAGAAAACGCATTAGCAAAGTGACCAGTAATTTTCTTTCTGCATTATCTATCCCAAAGGTGAATTTTCTGAATTATATAACACTGAATGAAAACAGCTTTACACTTTGCTGATGTATTCTTTCATTCTGAAATTGGACTGAAGCTGGATTAGACATTAGGTGTTGCCACAACCTAAGTGGAGCTTGACTCCTGCTTAGGAAATGCAGGAATCTGACAATAAGGAAGTAATTTGCCATTGTCTTCTTCCAAGGAGATATAACACAGAGGAGTGAATCTTCTGAATTTAAAGAAGACTTTCCCTTGACATGCATATCTTTATCTTTTGCTGAGACTAGTAATTCCTACATGGTCAGAACGTTTTGCTTCTGGGAATTTCCATTGCTCCTTGGGTCTTTGGTGGGTCATCAGGTGCTACTGGTCTTCTGTGGAAACTGGGCAAAATTGTGCATCCCTCAACTTCTTCAAAGTTGAAGAAGTTGTTTGTTGTTTGTTAAAAGGAAAGCTGAGACCTTGAGCAGCTAATAACACGTTAGGATTGGCCCAGAGACCTTCACGCAGCTTGCTTCCTTTCTCCACTTCCACATTTCTTGACAGATTATCTTACAAATGCTTACAAATCTTAAAGCAAGTTCTACATGAGGAACACAACTTAGAGCTTTACTTTTCTAATGCTGCATTCTCACCTGTGTTTTAATCCAGCTTCAGTCCATCTTCATGGTGAGAGAACACATCAGCAAAATGAACAGTCATTTTCTTTTTGCATTATCTAATCTAGTTAGGAAATGCTGAAAGAAATCAGCTTGTCATTTTGCTGATGTATTCTCTCACTCTGAAAGTGGTCTGAAGCTGGATTAAAACATACAGTAGGTGTGAACGCAGTCTAAAAGTCATTGGTGTGCAGGGAGAGATAAGTATTTAAACTAAAAAACATCAAGCTGTAAAAATACAATGTGCACTGTTTAAAAAGGGTACTTCTGGAGAAGAACAGCTATCACTTGGTGGTCTTCCGTCCTGAGGGTTAGTATGCTAAAACCTCATTTAAAGCTAATCAATATAACACAATTTACTAATTTTAGTATTAAGTGGCATTAACCATTCCTGTTTCACTTTAATGTGTTTTTCCGAACTTTACAGGTCTGTTACTCATTTAACATGAGTTTTGCGTTAAACGGCAACTTGCTGGGACCCTCACCTTAAGTGGGGGTCTGGTATAGTTTAGAAATGAAGTTTAGATGGCAGTTGACAGCAGCACAGTTGGCATTTGAAAATTATGCCATACCTTGTGGATATAGAAAGAGGGAGTTGCCAAGCAAAAAACAGCATTCATAGGCAATATGTAGAAATACTTGGTGGTGAGGTTTAAACATTAAATTCAGTTTCTGCTATTAAGTCTCCTCTTTCTCCAAAATTAATAGGGCTTTGTGGCTTAAATTTGGATTAATTTATTAAGTAATTTACACTTCTGTCCTTCGTCTTGCCTAAAGGCTTGAAACTTGGAAGAAGGGTCAAATCATTTCCCCCTCTTTTTTCTTGAATGAGTTGCCACGATTACTTACAGATCGGAAATAACAAAGAAATTATATAGGAGTATATGTTCTTAAGTCAGACTTTTGAGTGATGTGAATTTTTTTTATGCATGCATACAGTCCAGAGAAGGAGAATTTTTGTTAAGAGTGTGCAGAATGAGGCTCTGGAACAGCACATTTGCAAAATCCCCTCTGACAGTGTTTTGTGTTGCAGCCAAGAAATTCCAGACATGCAGCACGAGAACCTTTATTGGCATGAAAGAGCAATATGGACATTACAAAGCTAATTTATTTACATAGTAGATTCCAGTGTTAAGTCTATGCCTACATTTAGCATTTCATCACTCTTGGACAGCTGCAGCCCATTCTTATAACAAGAGAAGTCATGTTATGATTTCTAGCATGGGAAACAGTGATAGTGGACTTGGATGTATTTTTCTGTTCCTGACTACATTAACCAGTTAGTCACTTGACAATTTTTTGGTGGCCAGGTCACTTCTTGTATAGATAAAGCACCATGGTCTGAGTGGAATGGTTGAGTAGTATTTTGGCTTTGATCTCTTAATTTCAGAAGTTCTTTTGAACTTGGATGCATCATATGTATCATAAGAACATAAGAGAGGCCCTGCTGGATCAGGCCACAGCCCATC